>JBBDGP010001134.1:600000-1140000 GCA_037952835.1 Lithobates septentrionalis | reverse complement strand
AGAGAGAGAGAGAGAGAAGAGAGAGAGAGAGAGAGAGAGAGAGAGAGAGAGAGAGATTTTAAATACCTTAACTCTTGTGCTGCAGCAGCTGCACGGCCAGCCATTCATCAATTTTCTCTCCTTGTGCAGATAGTGGGCGGTGCTGGCGCCGCACTGCACAAGTCATGGAAAACAAAAATGAAGCAGCACGGCGTTCTCCTGCTCCTCCCCCTCAGGCACAGAGACAGAGGCATGACGAGTGTGGTGGGCGGCGCCCGAACGGAGGAGACACAGACTGAGTGTCAGACTGTCAGTGAGTGACCCAGTGACACAGGAGGCAGCCATTGCATAGTGCAGCAGCCGGGGCCGCTGCTGCTCTTTAGATGCTGACAGTGACACAGGCAGTGAGCGGCCCCGAGACACAGACAGTGAGTGACCAGTGACAGCCATAACCACTGCATAGTGCGGCAGCGGAGGCCGCCGCTGCTGCTCTTTAGATTGCTGACAGCCTGACACAGGCAGTGAGCGGCCCCAGCGGTACTTTGGGCAGCCAGCCTACCGGGATATTTCCCGGTATCCCGGTACGCCAGTCCGGCCCTGCCCTAAGCTGTCAGCCCGCTGCATGTGCAAATGCAAAACTGTATGTTCTGTGGCTGTCTACATACAGTACTATACCGCACTGTGTTCCGGGTATGGGCGGTGACTTCCATAAACAGACTAGTCTACATTGCTTGCTGTGATTGGCTGAGCACCTGAGTTCCACTTCCAGGATGTCTCCGCCCATACCCGGGGCCGGAACACAGTGCGGTCTTCTGTATGACTAATATGTATCTAACCCTCAGCTACATACATACACTTCTGTATCGCACATCCAGCCGCTGACACCTTAGGGAGAGAACTTGGGGAAAAAAACTACTAGTTCTCATTTAAGTTGAAAGAAAATAATAAAATAACATTTTATTATAGCATAGCACTGTACTATGTTATATTTACAGAAGCTGTGAAACTGAATAACGGCCTTCTGCCATATTTCTGTTATGGTTAGTTGAGAGAGTTGTTCTTTAACCACCTCAATACAGGGCACTTTCACCCCTTTCCTGCCCAAGCCATTTTTCAGCTCTGTCGCACTTTGAATGACAATTGTGCAGTCATATTACACTGCACCCAATGAAATTTTTATCATTTTTTCCCCACAAATAGCTTTCTTTTGGTGGTATTTGATCACCTCTGCGTTTTTTTTTTATTGTGCTATAAACAAAAGAAGAGGGACAAGTTTGAAAAAACACAATATCTTTTACTTTTTGCTATAATAAATATCCAATTTTTTTTTTTTAAACACTTTTTTCCTCAGTTTAGCCCGATACGTATTCTTCGCATTCGCAATAAGCGTATATTGATTGGTTTACGCAAAAGATATAGCGTCTACAAAATAGGGGATAGGGGTTCCAGGATGTCTCCGCCCATACCCGGGGCCGGAACACAGTGCGGTCTACTGTATGACTATGTATTTAACCCGCAGCTACATACATACACTAATCGCACATCCAGCCGCTGACACCTTAGGGAGAGAGAACTGAATTACTAGTTCTGATGTAATTTGGAAATTAATAAAATATAAAACAGTCAGTCTTTGGCATTTTTATATATACATATGGCCTCGGTGGTGTGGATGTGTCATTGCCGTCATCCCATATAACAATTTTTAATTTGTGGAACCTCTAAGGGGATTTTTAAGGCAATGAAATATAGATTGAAAATTAGATAAAAAATCAATTTATTGGTATAAGTCAAAATTAAAAAGATCCAAAATCATTACAATAGTAACACATAGATAAATAGTAGCAATTCAAAATCAAGTCAAAATATAATCTGTACTAAGTAACAATGATTCCATAGAAGAGAAGTATAGGGGAAAAGGTGATGTGTCTCACTACCCCTGGAGGTCACCAGAGGTGACAACCGTAGTGTGGAGTAGTGGAGTTCCAACGCGTTTCAACCTACATATTTCACAAGTCTTCTTCAGGGAAATACGTCACAGTCTAAAAAACCAAGAATCATAATGTTACAATCAATAAAAACATATATATAAATGTGTATATCCTCCATCAAAAAGAGAATATCACAAACACTCACGTCCTCCCAAGGCCTCTCAAAATTTTAGTGCGATCACTCATGTCAAGATAGGGGTCTCACGCCTCAGGGTGTTGACACTGACCCATAACTCTACAAGACGACTGGATACTGAAAAGATCCCAGTGTTGGGCGTTTTGCAGCATAGGATAGCTGTCTAGAAAAATAGGGCAAATAAATATCCGATAGCGGGAGGAGCAGAGACGGAGGGAAAAAAGGGAGAAAAAAGAAGGAGAAGTGAGAAAGAGGAGAAAGAAAGAAAGAAAGAAAGAAAGTAAGAAAGAAAGAGAAAAAAAGAAAGAAAGAAAGAAAGAAAGAGAGAAAGAGAGAAAGAAAGAGAGAAAGAAAGAAAGAAAGAAAGAAAGAAAGAGAAAGAAAGAAAGAAAGAAAGAAAGAAAGAAAGAAAGAAAGAAAGAAAGAAAGAAAGAGAAAAGAAAAAATAAGAAATGCGGGGAAAAGGAAAAAGGAAAGAAAGAAAAAAAGAGAAGAGAAGAAGAAAGACAGAAAGAGAAAGAGAGAAAGAGAGAGAGAGAAAGAGAGAGAGAGAAAGAGAGAGAGAGAGGAGAGAGAGAGAGAGAGAGAGAGAGAGAGAGAGAGAGGGAGAGAGAAAAGAAAGGAGAAAGAGAAAGAAAAGGGGAAAAAAAGGGTAAAGGCAAGGATCTCCCACCCTCACATCCAAGCCCCCCATAACACCCATAAGCCAGGAAAATAAAGCAACAAATAATGTCTCCCTATGGGAGCAGCACCCATTAAGCAAGAAACTTACATTTTTGAAGGCATAAGTTGCATATCCTGGAGCCAAAGTCCGTGTGCAGCCCCGGCCGGGTAAGCCCTAAAGAGCCTCGGTACATGCCGAAGAAAGAATGGCGCCATTGTGCCGTCCCTGGCGTCCTATATGTGGTGATGGCTCAGGTGTGGGCGGGGGTACATCGCCGCATCAACCAATCAGGCGATGCGTACACAGAAGCCGCCGTCAGGTGCGCTCGGCATGTGCGTCCGGCGTCACCTAGGCAACGGCCTCTGCCATACACATCGCGCATGCGCGTAGTGATGACGTGCGTCTCGTTGCACGCGCATTCGACGTGTAATGTGTGTCAACCTAATGTCAGATGGGCCAGCGGCCATGTTGGAAAAGGGGCCGTGCCCATAGTGCAAGAAAAAGCACGGAACTAACCGCGCAGCCAGCCTCAGCTGGACTGCAATAAACATAAATAGAATTAGAGGAGTTTAATTCAGTACTAGCCAATGGGTTCAACCCGGAAACTTCCCTCACCCGTTCTCCTCCAATTCCCCCCCTCCACCACACACTCCCAATCCCCGCATAAGGAATGCGGGAGAGATGGAATAGGGTAGGAAGAGGGAGGGGGAAAAAAAAAGGGGAAAGGAAGGGGAAGGAGAACCAAGTCGGACTGCAAGGGCTAAGTAATTATAATATAGAATAATGAAATAGATTAAAATAAAATAAAATAAAATGTAAGCCACATATGGTCCCCTATCCCCACTGTGTAGGGGAAGGGGGGATTAATTGGACTAGTAACCACCGACACAGAAGTCCCTGCCTATGGAAAGGCCAGGGATAAAGGGTGGCCCCACCGCACGTGTTACAGTGGGGCCCACCTGTGTCGGGTAGGTATGGGACACTATCAAGAAACTACCTGAAGAATTCCGAGGGACTAACCCAATCTGCACGGTAGATCACACGGAGATGCCACGGGAGGACATGAGAGGCAAGAATTTGTTCTTTCAAAGACACTCCGAAAAAGAGGAGTGAGATTAGATTAACATCACATACTTAGATCCTACAGGGGCCTCAAACACTGGCCCAAACCGGAGGATCAAAGTTGTCAATTTTACAAATTGTACATGACAGATAATAATTGTCAAAAGTATAAATAAACAATACTGATACATTTAAAACCCCCCAGGGTGAAACAATGTCAATCTTTTGCCCGGGTAAGCATAAGGGGTGAGTAAAGGATTCCCCACGGGGAAAGTGAGATGGGTCCCGCCCATGATGCTGCATGATGGAATACTATGTCTTAACCAAGGGAGTGAAAGGAGTAACCTAGTCAGTTTTCCCAGATCCAAAGCCCTCCAAAAAGGGCCTAAAACTCTCTACTTCATTTAGACCAGGGGGGGGGGGGTGGCCCTGAGACGCCTGATCCAACGCATTTTGCATCATCTTGTTCCAGTCTCCCCCCCTGGTAGGTTTGTGCAGTCTGTCTAACACCGTGAAGTTGACCCTTGGCATTCTGTAATTATGTTGTTTGGCCACATGTCTGCCTAATGGTAAATATAAATTGCCAATTCCCATACTATGTATGTGTTTTTCCACTCTCTTGGTAAATTCCTGTCGGGTTTTCCCGACATAAAAGGCTCCACATTGGCATTGCATTAAATAGACGACTCCCCGTGTTCTGCAATTTGCAAAATGTCGAAGCTGAAAGTCTTCACCACTAGGTAAGGTAATTCTGGCTCTCTTGCCTTTAACTCCACACTGTGAACATGTTCCGCATGGATATGTACCCCAGGTCTTACAGGGGTCTCCTCTTGTACTGCCTTTATACTCACTTTGAGTGAGCATATTTCCTATGGCGCCCGATTTTTTGTAGGTAATTTGGGGTCTAGGGGTAACTAGACTCCCTAATATCGGATCTTCCGTAAGAATTGACCAGTGTTTGGAGATGATCTTTCTTATTTCTTGATGTTCATTTGAGAATCTCATAATAATTCTGGTTGTGTTGTCTTCTTTCTTATGGGCTTTCTTCTTGAAGATTATTTTCTGTCTATCCATGTTTTTTACGCGATTGAACGCCTTCTTGAGGGTTGTTTTGGTATATCCTCTCTCCATCAGTCTGGCTGTCAATTCATTGGATTCCTGTTGGAAGTCCTCGTGCGTGCTGCAATTCCTTTTAAGTCTTAGAAATTGACTGAAAGGGATGGATTTTTTTTAGGGGGTCCGGATGAAAACTGTCTGCATGTAGCAGAGTATTCCCCGCTGTCTCTTTCCTGTAAAGTTTACTCGAGAGTCCTCCAGTCAAATTTCTAAGGATGGTGATATCCAAGAAATTAACCTCCTTAGAGTCATAGGTCATGGTGAAGAAAAGGTTAAAGCTGTTTCGGTTCATAGCACTCAGGCAATCCCTGAGTGCATCCGCAGGACCGTCCCAGACAATAAAAATATCGTCTATGTACCTCTGCCACATGCAGATGTGGTCAGAGTACACAGACGATCCCTCTCCCAATAAGAAGTCCTTCTCCCACTCCCCCAGGTACAGGTTGGCGTATGAGGGGTGCACAGCACGTCCCCATAGCCACCCCCTGCACCTGGAGGTAGTGGGAGCCTTTGAACATGAAAGTATTATGCTTCAAGATGAATTCAAGCATTTGGAGTATAAAGGCATTGAGCTTCCAATCAGTGGTTGCTTGTTGCCTCAACACCCGATCAACAGCTGCTACTCCTGCATCGTGTGGAATGCTGTTATATAAAGACTCCACATCGATGGTGACCAACAGAGCGGAATCGGGGATAACCAGGTTGTCTAGGATCTGCAGTAGATGGATCGTATCTCTGGTGTAGGAAGGCAGGTCCATCACATGGGGTCTAAGATGATAATCTATTATTTGGCTAATGCCTTCAGTTATGGAGCCATTGCCCGAGATAATTGGCCTGCCTGGTGGATGATCTAATCTCTTATGTACCTTTGGCAGGGCATAAAATGTGGGTGAGCAGGGGTGCTTCGTTCTAATGAATTCCCACATCTCCCTGTCGATGGCACCTTCGTTAAATGATACATCCACCAGGTGGAAGAATTCCTGGTTAAATCTCTCCACTACTGCCGGAGAGATTTTTTTGTAACATTTGGTGTTATTGAGGATGTCAAGGCACATTTTTTCATAATCCTCATTATCCATAAGGACAATGTTTCCCCCTTTGTCTGATGCCTTTATTGTGATACTCATATCATTCTTAAGAGTGTTGAGAGCATGTCGGAGTTCTGGAATAAGGTTATTTTTAGTTGTTTTCATACCTAGTTTTTCAATTTCTTTAGTTGTCTGCTTAACAAATAGTGCTATTGCTGGATTGAGGTTTAACGGTGGAAATTTATGTGATTTCTTTTTAAATTGTTTTGTGTATAATTTTGATTGAGTGTTGTCTTCCTCTAATTCCTCCTCATCGCTTTCCCCACTTCCTAGTTCTTCCTCCTACAGATCCTCACTGATGTTATTCTCCTGTAATAGAAGATTCAAGTCCCTCAAGGCTTTAAAGTCCGCGGTTTTAAGATTCGGTGCTACTTCCGATTGGGTACTTTTTTGTTTCGTATATAAACTCCTCAGTAGCAACTTTCTAGCGAAGAGGTGGATGTCCTTGGTAGTCTCAAAGCCATCCGTACCTCGATTGGGGCAGAAGGAAAGCCCCAGAGATAGTACTCTTTGTTCATCTTCAGTTAATTGATGTGAAGAAAGATTAATCACGTTTAGTTCTCCTTTTGACTTAGAGGTATCGTGGGTAGGGATGAGCCGAACACCCCCCGGTTCGGTTCGCACCAGAACCCGCGAACGGACCGAAAGTTCGCACGAACGTTAGAACCCCATTGACGTCTATGGGACTCGAACGTTCGAAATCAAAAGTGCTCATTTTAAAGGCTAATTTGCATGGTATTGTCCGAAAAAGGGTTTGGGGACCCGGATCCTACCCCAGGGGACATGTATCAATGCAAAAAAAACTTTTAAAAACGGCCGTTTTTTCGGGAGCAGTGATTTTAATGATGCTTAAAGTAAAAAAAAAAAAAGTGAAATATTCCTTTAAATATCGTACCTGGGGGGTGTCTATAGTATGCCTGTAAAGTGACGCGTGTTTCCCATGTTTAGAACAGTCCCTGCACCAAATGTCATTTTTAAAGGAAAAAATCTCATTTAAAACTGCTTGCGGGTTTAATGTCATGTCGGGTCATGGCAATATGGATGAAAATCAGTGAGAGAAACGGCATGGGTACCCCCCCAGTCCATTACCAGGCCCTTTGGGTCCTGTATGGATATTAAGGGGAACCCCGCACCCAAATTAAAATAAGGAAAGGCCCTATATACTCTGAACAGCAGTATACAGGCGGTGCAAAAAAGACAGGGACTGTAGGTTTGTTGTTAAGTAGAATCTCTTTGTAATTTTGAACGGGTACATTTTTAACGTGTTTAGCTCCAGCCAAAAAATCTTTTTTAAGCTTTTTGGAAAACATAGGGAAGGGTTATCACCCCTGTGACATTTGTTTTGCTGTCTTTCCTCCTCTTCAGAAGATTTCACCTCACTTTTTTGTCCCAATGAAAAATGTTTTTTGAAAATTTGGGTTTTTTTGTGGAACAAGGATTGGAAAGCATCAATGGAAAGGAGAAATTGTTTTCCCATATTAACTCTTACAGGAGAGAATTTCCCTTCCTAGGGGTAGATTTCATCTCACTTCCTGTTGTCTCCTTCCGTTTGCAAGTAGGAGTCGTTTGTAAGTTAGATGTTTGAAAGTAGGGTCCTGCCCTATATACTCAGCAGAAATTTGGGCCTTAGGTGTTGCTGTGGCCACAACACTGTAAGCCCTCACAGGGCCCTGCTGTGAAATATTAGATCAAGAATTGTAATTACATGCCCCTGTTGAACAGGAGCTGAAAAATTAGGCCTTAGGCACTGGTGCTGGTGCCACAACACTGCAACCCCTCACAGACACTCTAGTTGGAACGCAGGAACGAGCCCTGCTGCAAAGTATTGCATCAAAAATTGTAATTACACGCCCCTGTTAGACAGGGGCAGAAAAATTGGTCCTTAGGCACTGGTGCTGGTGCCACAACACTGCAACCCCTCACAGACACTCTAGTTGGAACGCAGGAACGAGCCCTGCTGCAAAGTATTGCATCAAAAATTGTAATTACACGCCCCTGTTAGACAGGGGCAGAAAAATTGGGCCTTAGGCACTGGTGCTGGTGCCACAACACTGCAACCCCTCACAGACACTCTAGTTGGAATGCAGGAACGAGCCCTGCTGCAAAGTATTGCATCAAAAATTGTAATTACACGCCCCTGTTAGACAGGGGCAGAAAAATTGGGCCTTAGGCACTGGGGCTGGTGCCACAACACTGCAACCCCTCACAGACACTCTAGTTGGAATGCAGGAACAAGCCCTGTTGCAAAGTATTACATCAAAAATTGTAATTACACGCCCCTGTTAAACAGGGGCTGAAAAATTGTGCCTTAGGCACTGGTGGTGGCGCCCAGAACCAAAAATGTTCTTACAAGCTATCAGCGTGATGATTGAGGAGGAAGAGGATAATTACTCAGGGATAGTCACTCAGCATCAGCATAGGCAGTCTTTGAAGGGATCTGAAAAAAATTATTCAGTTACATCAGCATCAGGTGCTTGGTAGCTGGTGGTGATCCAAGACTGATTCATTTTTATGAAGGTCAGCCGATCGACCGAGTCAGTGGACAGACGCACCCTGTGATCGGTTACCACGCCTCCAGCAGCACTGAATGTGCGTTCCGAAAGAATGCTGGATGCAGGACAGGCCAGTAGCTCAATTGCATACTGTGCAAGCTCTGGCCAGTGATCCATCCTCAAGACCCAGTAACCCAGAGGATTTTCGGTGGGAAAGGTGTCCAAGTCTGATCTTGCCCCTAGGTATTCCTGCACCATGTAAAACAGATGCTGGCGATGGTTGCTGGAACCGATCATACCTTGGGGCTGCGGACCAAAAAATTGTCTGAACGCATCGGTCAGACGGCCACCTTCTCCACCGCTCCTTCTTTGACTGACCGAAGCCTCAGCAACACGTTGTCCAGAAACAGGAGTTTGTAACCTCCCAGTCTCTGGGAACGCGTTGCACAGACCTTTCTGCAAGGCCTCCCGAAGATGTTTCATCCTCTGCTCCCTCTGCGATGGCAAGATAAGGTCCGCAACCTTACCCTTGTAACGTGGATCAAGGAGGGTTGCCAGCCAGTATTGGTCCTTCTCCTTGATACCACGAATACGAGGATCCTTACGCAGGCTTTGCAGGATCAGGGAGGCCATGCAGCGTAGGTTTGCTGAGGCATTCGGTCCGGAGTCCTCTGGGTCACTAAGGACAACAACGTCCGCAGCCACCTCCTCCCAGCCACGTACAAGTCCATGTGTTCCTTGGGACTGATCCCTTAAAGACTGCTGATGCTGAGTGCCAGGCTCCACCTCCATACTGACACAATCTTCCTCCTCCTCCTCCTCCTCCTCGTCCTCTTCCTGTGTGATCGGCGGGCACGCAGGAACACTGTCTGGATAAAGGGGGCCTTGAGAGCTAAGGAAGTCCTCCTCTTCCTGCCTCTGTTCTGCCTCAAGTGCCCTGTCCATTATTCCACGCAGCGTGTGCTCCAACAGGTGGACAAGGGGGACAGTGTCACTGATGCATGCACTGTCAGTGCTCACCATCCTCGTGGCCTCCTCGAATGGTGACAGGACAGTGCATGCATCCCTGATCATGGCCCACTGGCGTGGGGAAAAAAAAACAAGGTTCCCTGACCCTGTCCTGGTGCCATAGTCGCACAGGTACTCATTGATGGCCCTCTGCTGCGTGTGCAGCCGCTGCAGCATGGCCAACGTTGAGTTCCACCTGGTGGGCATGTCACAGATTAGGCGGTTCTTGGGCAGGTTAAACTCCTTTTGGAGGTCCGTCAGCCGAGCACTGGCATTATATGACCGGCGGAAATGCACACAGACTTTCCTGGCCTGACTCAGGACATCCTGTAAGCCCAGGTACCTGCCCAAGAACCGCTGCACCACCAAGTTAAGGACGTGAGCCAAACAGGGCACATGGGTCAGTTGTCCCTGTCAGAGGGCAGAGAGGAGGTTGGTGCCATTGTCGCAAACCACCATTCCTGCCTTAAGTTGGCATGGCGTCAACCACCTCTGAACCTGCCCCTGCAGAGCTGACAGAACCTCTGCCCCAGTGTGGCTCCTGTCCCCCAAGCACACCAGCTCAAGCACCGCATGGCATCTTTTGGCCTGCGTACTTGCGTAGCCCCTTGAACGCCTACGGAGCACCGCTGGTTCCGAGGAAGAGGCCATGGAGGAAGAAGAAGAGGAGGGGGTGGAGGAGAGAGGTGTGTCACAATCAGCATTTTGGAGGCGTGGTGGCGGAACAACCTCCAACACTACTGCACCTTGTCCTGCATCCTTCCCAGCTGCCAGCAGAGTCACCCAATGCGCCGTGAAACTTAAGTAACGTCCCTGTCCATGCCTGCTGGACCATGAGTCAGCGGTAATATGCACCTTACCACTGACCGCCCTGTCCAGCGAGGCATGTACATTGCCTTCCACATGCCGGTAGAGAGCCGGAATCGCCTTCCGTGAGAAAAAGTGGCGTTTGGGTACCTGCCACTGAGGAACCGCACATTCCACAAACTCACGGAAGGGGGCAGAGTCTACCAACTGAAAAGGCAGCAGTTGAAGTGCTAGCAATTTTGCCAAGCTAGCATTCAACCGCTGGGCATGTGGATGGCTGGGAGCAAACTTCTTTCGGCGGTGCAGCAGCTGGGGCAGGGAAATTTGCCTGGTACAATCTGACGTCGGTGTACCAAAAGCAGATTGCCCACAAGTACTTGGCTGTGACACACCTAATTCTACACCTTCATTCCTCTCACTGCAGGTCTCAGAGAGGACTGAAGGTCTAGTGGGGTTGGAAATCTCAGCTGATGAGGAGCAAGGAGAGATCCTCTTTGTTCTTTGGTGTGGGTCTTTTAGATATGCTTGCCAACGAACTGCATGGCAGGTCAACATATGTCTGGTCAAGCATGTGGTACCCAAGCGGGAGATGTTTTGGTCACGTGAGATACGCTTGAGACATATGTTGCAAATAGCAGCGGTGCGATCTGATGCACTCGTCTCAAAAAAGGCCCACACCAAAGAACTTTTTGAATAACGCGCAGAGACTGCAGCGCCCTGCACATGTGGAGCTTTGGGGTGTGATGCAGTCAATGTGCTGCCCTTAGGCTGGCCCCTGGAGGGCATCCTGCCTCGTTGGTGATGTGCCGCCTCCTCCTCCTCCTCCTCTCTCCTATCAGGCACCCACGTTGAGTCAGTGACCTCATCATCCCCTCCCTCCTCATCACTGGAGCAAACCTGGCAGTATGCTGCAGCAGGGGGAGCATGACTGCCAGATTGCTGTCCTTCTTGGGCACCCCCTCTGTCCGTGCTCATGTTACTGCCTTCATCGAGCTCAGTATCATCATCAGAGCCTTCCAAACGCTGGGCAACCTCCTGGAGCATGTACCCAACACTGTGGTCAAACAGTTCGAGGGAATCCTCAGGAGGACATGGTGGAGCTAGGGAAGGAGTCACTGATGACATTGAGCTGAGGGAAGAGGCCGCTGCTTTGCCAGACAAAGCACCCTGGGCATGGGTGAGAGAGGATGAGGACGGCTTGGTCATCCACTCGACCAAGTCTTCCGCATGTTGCGGCTCAACACGGCCAGCTGCCGAAAAAAAGGCCAAGCGTGTCCCATGGCCACGTGCTGATGAGGATGCACCGTCTCCACGACCAGCACTAGACACAGAGCCTGCTTGCCCTCTCTTATTGGCTTGTGACTGTCTGCCTCTCCTTCTTGGCCTTCCAGACATACTAATGGCCTGTAGCTGCACTAAGCTGGGATAGAACACCTGTAATTTTCTTCAGGTAGCTTTATATACTGTAACCAGACAAGCCTGCCTGTCAGTAGGAAGATAACAGGAACGGATCTAGCTGAACACTGTGAGCAGGACGCACTGCACTAAATGTAAATAGCAGGAACGGATCTAGCTGAACACTGTGAGCAGGACGCACTGACTGCACTAAATGTAAATAGCAGGAACGGATCTAGCTGAACACTGTGAGCAGGATGCACTGCACTAAATGTAAATAGCAGGAACGGATCTAGCTGAACACTGTGAGCAGGACGCACTGACTGCACTAAATGTAAATAGCAGGAACAGATCTAGCTGAACACTGTGAGCAGGACGCACTGACTGCACTAAATGTAAATAGCAGGAACGGATCTAGCTGAACACTGTGAGCAGGACGCACTGACTGCACTAAATGTAAATAGCAGGAACAGATCTAGCTGAACACTGTGAGCAGGACGCACTGACTGCACTAAATGTAAATAGCAGGAACGGATCTAGCTGAACACTGTAAGCAGGACGCACTGACTGCACTAAATGTAAATAGCAGGAACGGATCTAGCTGAACACTGTGAGCAGGACGCACTGCACTAAATTTAAATAGCAGGAACAGATCTAGCTGAACACTGTGAGCAGGACGCACTGCACTAAATGTAAATAGCAGGAACAGATCTAGCTGAACACTGTGAGCAGGACGCACTGCACTAAATGTAAATAGCAGGAACGGATCTAGCTGAACACTGTGAGCAGGACGCACTGCACTAAATGTAAATAGCAGGAACGGATCTAGCTGAACACTGTGAGCAGGACGCACTGCACTAAATGTAAATAGCAGGAACAGATCTAGCTGAACACTGTGAGCAGGACGCACTGCACTAAATGTAAATAGCAGGAACGGGTCTAGCTGAACACTGTGAGCAGGACGCACTGACTGCACTAAATGTAAATAGCAGGAACGGATCTAGCTGAACACTGTGAGCAGGACGCACTGCACTAAATGTAAATAGCAGGAACAGATCTAGCCTAATCTATCTAACTCAAATCAAATGACACTGTCTGTCTCTCTCTCTATCAGCACACCGGAACACACTACACAGGGCCGCCGTGCAGGGGGCCTTATATAGTGTGGGGCGTGTACTAAATCCCCTGAGCCATAATTGGCCAAAGCCACCCTGGCTTTGGCCAATTACAGCTCTCTCTACTGACGGCGCTGTGATTGGCCAAGCATGCGGGTCATAGTGCATGCTTGGCCAATCATCAGCCAGCAATGCACTGCGATGCCGCAGTGAATTATGGGCCGTGACGCGCCACACGAATTTGGCGCGAACGGCCCATAACGTTCGCAATTCGACGGACGGTCGAACAGCCGATGTTCGAGTCGAACATGGGTTCGACTCGAACACGAAGCTCATCCCTAATCGTGGGTATCATTGTCAATTGCGTGGGGGGTAACGGGTTGGGTGACAGTGTGGTGTTTTTGTCTAAAAAACTGTCGAGTTGTGTTTGTTGGGTCTTTGGGTAAGCCCTCTGATCTTTTCGAGTTCCTCTTCCTGAGTTTGAAGGGGGATTTTTTGTATTCACCTGAGTTGTATTTTTGCTCGTATTGGATTTAACAGTCCGTTGTGGTGCCATTGTTTCATAATCTGTAGTACGTTTTTTGTTGGTTTGTTTTATTTCCCCCTCTGTTTCCTGCTGTCTTCCCAGCGGCCCTTTTCTTTTCCCCCGAAATTGGGCGGTGTGTGAGGATGCCGATGAGGAGGAGTTAGACGGCGTGTCTGAGGAATAATCATTTGATCCATTCACACTCTCATGATGAGGAATTCTTGAATTTCTTTTTTTAGTTTTTCTATTGGTATTTATGTTCCATCTGTAGGCTCTGCCTTCCCTGAAGGCATTCTTGTCTCTCCAATATTTCTTCTCTTTTTTAATAAGGATGGTTTTGCCAAAGGTCTCCAGGTGATCTTTGAGTTTCTTCTCATAGTTTGCATATTCTTCATGTGTCTTTAAAGGGGAGAGTCGATCATAGAGCGCTTTAATTTCCGTGTTCATGTTGTCCAATTGCTGTTTATACTCATTCTGGAGCAACAGCATAAGGTTCGTTGAGCAGTCATTTAGCTTGCTCTCCCAATTCTTTTTGAGTTCCTTGGAGATATTATCTACCATGGGGAATATTTGGATTCTGAGGCCAATTGGATTTATTCCTTCCCTAATATATCTCCCAAGGGACTCAATGTGCCAATGTAAGGCTGATTTCTGTTCTAGAATTTTGGTCAAACTAGAGAAGAGTGAAGATAGATCCGAAGTGACCTGTTCCTTGCCTTCATAGCTCCTTTGGATATTGGCCATAAATTCCTCCCACTCTCCTCCCTGTAAGTCCCCCATAATAACCCTCCGTGCAATCCAGTGACAATCGAGAGAGATACGAGATAAAGTTTAGTGAAAGATCAGAGGACAGTCAACTCCTCTGATCTAAGAGTGTACAATAAACACCCCAATTCAAGAATCTAAGGGAAGCATAAATAAGTACACTCTACAAGCATCAAAAACAAATTTTTATATATAATATACCTAGGGGGTCCACATCCAGCCACCTGGGTCAACTATTGAGGTACGGGTGTTTGATCCACACTAATATGAATTTTATATATACATATGGCCTCGGTGGTGTGGATGTGTCATTGCCGTCATCCCATATAACAATTTTTAATTTGTGGAACCTCTAAGGGGATTTTTAAGGCAATGAAATATAGATTGAAAATTAGATAAAAAATCAATTTATTGGTATAAGTCAAAATTAAAAAGATCCAAAATCATTACAATAGTAACACAAAGATAAATAGTAGCAATTCAAAATCAAGTCAAAATATAATCTGTACTAAGTAACAATGATTCCATAGAAGAGAAGTATAGGGGAAAAGGTGATGTGTCTCACTACCCCTGGAGGTCACCAGAAGTGACAACCGTAGTGTGGAGTAGTGGAGTTCCAACGCGTTTCAACATACATATTTCACAAGTCTTCTTCAGGGAAATACGTCACAGTCTAAAAAACCAAGAATCATAATGTTACAATCAATAAAAAACATATATATAAATGTGTATATCCTCCATCAAAAAGAGAATATCACAAACACTCACGTCCTCCCAAGGCCTCTCAAAATTTTAGTGCGATCACTCATGTCAAGATAGGGGGTCCCAAGCCTCAGGGTGTTGACACTGTCCCATAACTCTACAAGACGACTGGATACTGAAAAGATCCCAGTGTTGGGCGTTTTGCAGCATAGGATAGCTGTCTAGAAAAATAGGGCAAATAAATATCCGATAGCGGGAGGAGCAGAGACGGGGGGAAAAAAAGGGAGAAAAAAGAAGGAGAAGTGAGAAAGAGGAAAAGAAAAGAGGAGAAAGAAAGAAAGAAAGAAAGAAAGAAAGAAAGAAAGAAAGAAAGAAAGAAAGAAAGAAAGAAAGAGAAAAGAAAAAAGAAGAAATGCGGGGAAAAGGAAAAAGGAAAGAAAGAAAAAAAGAGAAGAGAAGGAGAAAGAGAGAGAGAGAGAGAGAAAGAGAGAGAGAGAGAGAGGGGGAGAGAGAAAAGAAAGGAGAAAGAGAAAGAAAAGGGGAAAAAAAGGGAAAAAAAAGGGAAAGGCAAGGATCTCCCACCCTCACATCCAAGCCCCCCATAACGCCCATAAGCCAGGAAAATAAAGCAACAAATATTGTCTCCCTATGGAGCAACACCCATTAAGCAAGAAACTTAAATTTTTGAAGGCATAAGTTGCATATCCTGGAGCCAAAGTCCGTGTGCAGCCCCGGCCGGGTAAGCCCTAAAGAGCCTCAGTACATGCCGAGGAAAGAATGGCGTCATTGTGCCGTCCCTGGCGTCCTATATGTGGTGATGGCTCAGGTGTGGGCGGGGGTACATCGCCGCATCAACCAATCAGGCGATGCGTACACAGAAGCCGCCGTCAGGTGCGCTCGGCGTGTGCGTCCTGCGTCACCTAGGCAACGGCCTCTGCCATACACATCGCGCATGCGCGTAGTGACGACGTGTGTCTCGTTGCGCGCGCATTCGACGTGTAATGTGTGTCAACCTAATGTGAGATGGGCCAGCGGCCATGTTGGAAAAGGGGCCGTGCCCATAGTGCAAGAAAAAGCATGGAACTAACCGCGCAGCCAGCCTCAGCTGGACTGCAATAAACATAAATAGAATTAGAGGAGTTTAATTCAGTACTAGCCAATGGGTTCAACCCGGAAACTTCCCTCACCCGTTCTCCTCCAAGTCCCCCCCTCCACCACACACTCCCAATCCCCGCATAAGGAATGCGGGAGAGATGGAATAGGGAGGGAAGAGGGAGGGGGAAAAAAAAAAAAAGGGGGAAAGGAAGGGGAAGGAGAACCAAGTCGGACTGCAAGGGCTAAGTAATTATAATATAGAATAATGAAATAGAATAAAATAAAATAAAATGTAAGCCACATATGGTCCCCTATCCCCACTGTGTAGGGGAAGGGGGGATTAATTGGACTAGTAACCACCGACACAGAAGTCCCTGCCTATGGAAAGGCCAGGGATAAAGGGTGGCCCCACCGCACGTGTTACAGTGGGGCCCACCTGTGTCGGGTAGGTATGGGACACTATCAAGAAACTACCTGAAGAATTCCGAGGGACTAATCCAATCTGCACGGTAGATCACACGGAGATGCCACGGGAGGACATGAGAGGCAAGAATTTGTTATTTCAAAGACACTCCGAAAAAGAGGAGTGAGATTAGATTAACATCACATAATTAGATCCTACAGGGGCCTCAAACACTGGCCCAAACCGGAGGATCAAAGTTGTCAATTTTACAAATTGTACATGACAGATAATAATTGTCAAAAGTATAAATAAACAATACTGATACATTTAAAACCCCCCAGGGTGAAACAATGTCAATCTTTTGCCCGGGTAAGCATAAGGGGTGAGTAAAGGATTCCCCACGGGGAAAGTGAGATGGGTCCCGCCCATGATGCTGCATGATGGAATACTATGTCTTAACCAAGGGAGTGAAAGGAGTAACCTAGTCAGTTTTCCCAGATCCAAAGCCCTCCAAAAAGGGCCTAAAACTCTCTACTTCATTTAGACCGGGGGGGGGTGGCCCTGAGACGCCTGATCCAACGCATTTCGCACTGGAGCAGGATATTGTTCCAGTCTCCCCCCCTGGTAGGTATGTGCAGTCTATCTAACACCGTGAAGTTGACCCTTGGCATTCTGTAATTATGTTGTTTGGCCACATGTCTGCCTAATGGTAAATATAAATTGCCAATTCCCATACTATGTATGTGTTTTTCCACTCTCTTGGTAAATTCCTGTCGGGTCTTCCCGACATAAAAGGCTCCACATTGGCATTGCATTAAATAGGCGACTCCCCGTGTTCTGCAATTTGCAAAATGTCGAAGCTGAAAGTCTTCACCACTAGGTAAGGTAATTCTGGTTCTCTTGCCTATAACTCCACACTGTGAACATGTTCCGCATGGATATGTACCCCAGGTCTTACAGGGGTCTCCTCTTGTACTGCCTTTATACTCACTTTGAGTGAGCATATTTCCTATTTCATTATTCTATATTATAATTACTTAGCCCTTGCAGTCCGACTTGGTTCTCCTTCCCCTTCCTTTCCCCTTTTTTTTTTTCCCCCCACCCTCTTCCTTCCCTATTCCATCTCTCCCGCATTCCTTATGCGGGGATTGGGAGTGTGTGGTGGAGGGGGGGACTTGGAGGAGAACGGGTGAGGGAAGTTTCCGGGTTGAACCCATTGGCTAGTACTGAATTAAACTCCTCTAATTCTATTTATGTTTATTGCAGTCCAGCTGAGGCTGGCTGCGCGGTTAGTTCCGTGCTTTTTCTTTCACTATGGGCACGGCCCCTTTTCCAACATGGCCACTGGCCCATCTCACATTAGGTTGACACACATTACACGTCGAATGCGCGCGCAACGAGACACACGTCGTCACTACGCGCATGCGTGATGTGTATGGCAGAGGCCGTTACCTAGGTGACGCCGGACGCACACGCCGAGCGCACCTGACGGCGGCTTCTGTGTACGCATCGCCTGATTGGTTGATGCGGCGATGTACCCCCGCCCACACCTGAGCCATCACCACATATAGGACGCCAGGGACGGCACAATGGCGCCATTCTTTCCTCGGCATGTACTGAGGCTTTTAGGGCTTACCCGGCCGGGGCTGCACACGGACTTTGATCCAGGATATGCAACGTATGCCTTCAAAAATGTAAGTTTCTTGCTTAATGGGTGTTGCTCCCATAGGGAGACATTATTTGTTGCTTTCTTTTCCTGGCTTATGGGCGTTATGGGGGGCTTGGATGTGAGGGTGGGAGATCCTTGCCTTTCCCTTTTTTTTCCCTTTTTTTTCCCCTTTTCTTTCTCTTTCTCCTTTCTTTTCTCTCTCCCCCTCTCTCTCTCTCTCTCTCTCTCTCTCTCTCTCTCTTTCTCTCTCTCTCTCTCTTTCTCTTTTTTTCTTGCTTTCCTTTTTCCTTTTCCCCGCATTTCTTCTTTTTTCTTTTCTCTTTCTTTCTTTCTTTCTTTCTCTCTTTCTTTCTTTCTTTCTTTCTTTCTTTCTTTCTTTCTTTCTTTCTTTCTTTCTTTCTTTCTCTTTCTTTCTTTCTTTCTTTCTTTCTTTCTTTCTTTCTCCTCTTTTCTTTTCCTCTTTCTCACTTCTCCTTCTTTTTTCTCCCTTTTTTCCCTCCGTCTCTGCTCCTCCCTCTATCGGATATTTATTTGCCCTATTTTTCTAGACAGCTATCCTATGCTGCAAAACGCCCAACACTGGGATCTTTTCAGTATCCAGTCGTCTTGTAGAGTTATGGGACAGTGTCAACACCCTGAGGCTTGGGACCCCCTATCTTGACATGAGTGATCGCACTAAAATTTTGAGAGGCCTTGGGAGGACGTGAGTGTTTGTGATATTCTCTTTTTGATGGAGGATATACACATTTATATATATGTTTTTTATTGATTGTAACATTATGATTCTTGGTTTTTTAGACTGTGATGTATTTCCCTGAAGAAGACTTGTGAAATATGTATGTTGAAACGCGTTGGAACTCCACTACTCCACACTACGGTTGTCACCTCTGGTGACCTCCAGGGGTAGTGAGACACATCACCTTTTCCCCTATACTTCTCTTCTATGGAATCATTGTTACTTAGTACAGATTATATTTTGACTTGATTTTAAATTGCTACTATTTATCTATGTGTTACTATTGTAATGATTTTGGATCTTTTTAATTTTGACTTATACCAATAAATTGATTTTTTATCTAATTTTCAATCTATATTTCATTGCCTTAAAAATCCCCTTAGAGGTTCCACAAATTAAAAAATTGCATTTTTATATTACTATTATATTAATAATATTAATTGTTATTTTTAATATTATATATTATTATTTATTTGATTTTTTGCCTGTTTTATTTGGTATGGTGGTGCAATGTGCACTGACTGTAGTCGTATTTTATTTCATTTTTATCTTCTGTGTCCACTGTCCAATTTTATGTGGGTTACTTTTTATTAAAGTACTTTTTGACATTACTGGATTGTAGTATTCTTTTCTTCATTAAATTAATGATTAAGTTGAATATAAATAATATAACAAATACGAATGTGTAACACAATTTTGTATATCCAATAATTTTTTTGGGTAATATATATAAAAAAAGCCTATTTTGGTTTCGGTACAGTTTTCGGTTTTCGGGATAAAGGAAGATTTATTTTCAGTTTCGGCACAAAAAAAACCCATTCGGTGCATCCCTATCCACAACACAAATCGGTATAGAGAAAACACTGACAAACAGAGAAAAGAAGGGAAAAACAAGGGGGAAACACTGCCACTCACTCTAAAGCTTGTTTAAAGTTTTCTTTGACAGGCCATGCCCCCCGGACCAGCAGAATGGGACTCTGAACATGTAGCTTATTTAGAGGCTATAAAGGAAGGACTTCCACCCAGGAGAGGCTGAATCATGCTGGGGCGATATGCGGTAAGGGATACCTCGTAACTCCAGTCCTGATCAGGTGAGAACCATAAAGAATGCTGTAAGCTGGGTCTGTCTTTGATTTATAGTTAACCAGTCCTATGAGGTTGCAAGGGAAGAGCCACAACCTATTGTATGCTGCCATGATGTTCCAGGGAAAAGGGGCTGATAGCTAACATGAGAAAAAAAATTAATGTTAAATAACTTAGTAAATGAAAAATACTCAAAAACAATCAAAGTTTCCGTCAAAGAAATAATCTTCTGTCACTATACGCGATACTATTTATCTATGTGTTACTATTGTAATGATTTTGGATCTTTTTAATTTTGACTTATACCAATAAATTGATTTTTTATCTAATTTTCAATCTATATTTCATTGCCTTAAAAATCCCCTTAGAGGTTCCACAAATTAAAAATTGTTATATGGGATGACGGCAATGACACATCCACACCACCAAGGCCATATGTATATATAAAATTTATATTAGTGTTGATCAAACACCCGTACCTCAATAGTTGACCCAGGTGGCTGGATGTGGACCCCCTAGGTATATTATATATAAAAATTTGTTTTTGATGCTTATAGAGTGTACTTATTTAGGCTCCCCTTAGATTCTTGAATTGTGGTGTTTATTGTACACTCTTAGATCAGAGGAATTGACTGTCCTCTGATCTTTCACTAAACTTTATCTCGTATCTCTCTCGATTGTCACGGGATTGCACGGAGGGTTATTATGGGGGACTTACAGGGAGGAGAGTGGGAGGAATTTATGGCCAATATCCAAAGGAGCTATGAAGGCAAGGAACAGGTCACTTCGGATCTATCTTCACTCTTCTCTAGTTTGACCAAAATTCTAGAAAAGAAATCAGCCTTACATTGGCACATTGAGTCCCTTGGGAGATATATTAGGGAAGGAATAAATCCAATTGGCCTCAGAATCCAAATATTCCCCATGGTAGATAATATCTCCAAGGAACTCAAAAAGAATTGGGAGAGCAAGCTAAATGACTGCTCAACGAACCTTATGCTGTTGCTCCAGAATGAGTATAAACAGCAATTGGACAACATGAACACGGAAATTAAAGCGCTCTATGATCGACTCTCCCCTTTAAAGACACATGAAGAATATGCAAACTATGAGAAGAAACTCAAAGATCACCTGGAGACCTTTGGCAAAACCATCCTTATTAAAAAAGAGAAGAAATATTGGAGAGACAAGAATGCCTTCAGGGAAGGCAGAGCCTACAGATGGAACATAAATACCAATAGAAAAACTAAAAAAAGAAATTCAAGAATTCCTCATCATGAGAGTGTGAATGGATCAAATGATTATTCCTCAGACACGCCGTCTAACTTCTCCTCATCGGCATCCTCACACACCGCCCAATTTCGGGGGAAAAGAAAAGGGCCGCTGGGAAGACAGCAGGAAACAGAGGGGGAAATAAAACAAACCAACAAAAAACGTACTACAGATTAGGAAACAATGGCACCACAACGGACTGTTAAATCCAATACGATCAAAAATACAACTCAGGTGAATACAAAAAATCCCCCTTCAAACTCAGGAAGAGGAACTCGAAAAGATCAGGGGGCTTACCCAAAGACCCAACAAACACAACTCGACAGTTTTTTAGACAAAAACACCACACTGTCACCCAACCCGTTACCCCCCACGCAATTGACAATGATACCCACGATACCTCTAAGTCAAAAGGAGAACTAAACGTGATTAATCTTTCTTCACATGAATTAACTGAAGATGAACAAAGAGTACTATCTCTGGGGCTTTCCTTCTGCCCCAATCGAGGTACGGATGGCTTTGAGACTACCAAGGACATCCACCTCTTCGCTAGAAAGTTGCTACTGAGGAGTTTATATACGAAACAAAAAAGTACCCAATCGGAAGTAGCACCGAATCTTAAAACCGCGGACTTTAAAGCCTTGAGGGACTTGAATCTTCTATTACAGGAGAATAACATCAGTGAGGATCTGTGGGAGGAAGAACTAGGAAGTGGGGAAAGCGATGAGGAGGAATTAGAGGAAGACAACACTCAATCAAAATTATACACAAAACAATTTAAAAAGAAATCACATAAATTTCCACCGTTAAACCTCAATCCAGCAATAGCACTATTTGTTAAGCAGACAACTAAAGAAATTGAAAAACTAGGTATGAAAACAACTAAAAATAACCTTTTTCCAGAACACCGACATGCTCTCAACACTCTTAAGAATGATATGAGTATCACAATAAAGGCATCAGACAAAGGGGGAAACATTGTCCTTATGGATAATGAGGATTATGAAAAAATGTGCCTTGACATCCTCAATAACACCAAATGTTACAAAAAATCTCTCCGGCAGTAGTGGAGAGATTTAACCAGGAATTCTTCCACCTGGTGGATGTATCGTTTAACAAAGGTGCCATCGACAGGGAGATGTGGGAATTCATTAGAACGAAGCACCCCCGCTCACCCACATTTTATGCCCTGCCAAAGGTACATAAGAGATTAGGTCATCCACCAGGCAGGCCAATTATCTCGGGCAATGGCTCCATAACTAAAGGCATTAGCCAAATAATAGATTATCATCTTAGACCCCATGTGATGGACCTGCCTTCCTACACCAGAGACACGATCCATCTACTGCAGATCCTAGACAACCTGGTTATCCCCGATTCCGCTCTGTTGGTCACCATCGATGTGGAGTCTTTATATAACAGCATTCCACACGATGCAGGAGTAGCAGCTGTTGATCGGGTGTTGAGGCAACGAGCAACCACTGATTGGAAGCTCAATGCCTTTATACTCCAAATGCTTGAATTCATCTTGAAGCATAATACTTTCATGTTCAAAGGCTCCCACTACCTCCAGGTGCAGGGGGTGGCTATGGGGACGTGCTGTGCACCCTCATACGCCAACCTGTACCTGGGGGAGTGGGAGAAGGACTTCTTATTGGGAGAGGGATCGTCTGTGTACTCTGACCACATCTGCATGTGGCAGAGGTACATAGACGATATTTTTATTGTCTGGGACGGTCCTGCGGATGCACTCAGGGATTGCCTGAGTGCTATGAACCGAAACAGCTTTAACCTTTTCTTCACCATGACCTATGACTCTAAGGAGGTTAATTTCTTGGATATCACCATCCTTAGAAATTTGACTGGAGGACTCTCGAGTAAACTTTACAGGAAAGAGACAGCGGGGAATACTCTGCTACATGCAGACAGTTTTCATCCGGACCCCCTAAAAAAAATCCATCCCCTTCAGTCAATTTCTAAGACTTAAAAGGAATTGCAGCACGCACGAGGACTTCTAACAGGAATCCAATGAATTGACAGCCAGACTGATGGAGAGAGGATATACCAAAACAACCCTCAAGAAGGCGTTCAATCGCGTGAAAAACATGGATAGACAGAAAATAATCTTCAAGAAGAAAGCCCATAAGAAAGAAGACAACACAACCAGAATTATTATGAGATTCTCAAATGAACCTCAAGAAATAAGAAAGATCATCTCCAAACACTGGTCAATTCTTACGGAAGATCCGATATTAGGGAGTCTAGTTACCCCTAGACCCCAAATTACCTACAAAAAATCGGGCGCCATAGGAAATATGTTCATTCAAAGTGAGTATAAAGGCAGTACAAGAGGAGACCCCTGTAAGACCTGGGGTACATAGCCATGCGGAACATGTTCACAGTGTGGAGTTATAGGCAAGAGAACCAGAATTACCTTACCTAGTGGTGAAGACTTTCAGCTTCGACATTTTGCAAATTGCAGAACACGGGGAGTCGTCTATTTAATGCAATGCCAATGTGGAGCCTTTTATGTCGGGAAGACCCGACAGGAATTTACCAAAAGAGTGGAAAAACACATACATAGTATGGGAATTGGCAATTTATATTTACCATTAGGCAGACATGTGGCCAAACAACATAATTACAGAATGCCAAGGGTCATTAGACAGACTGCACATACCTACCAGGGGGGGAGACTGGAACAAGATCCTTCTCCAGCGCGAAATGCGTTGGATCAGGCGTCTCAGGCAGGGCCGATCCTACCCAGGGTGCGAAGGGTGCTTTGCACCCAGGCGCCTGCAGAGGTGGGGGTGCCGAAGAGCCAGACTTCTCCCCTCCCTCCTTCTCTCCTTGTGAGTGTCCATCCAGAACTCCAGTGTGAGCATAGGGCATCCCGTCCAGCCTGGCAGTGCTCGGGGGAGGGGTGCTCCTCTTCCTGACACGAGGGTTCTAGTCAATGGCTGCTGATGAGCGGGAATAAATTCCTCACATTGGGATCCCACACTGTCTCTACCAACTCCAGTTGGAATGCCTCCCCCTCCCATCTCTATCTCGGACTGCACAGAGAGAACTGAGGTGGGTCAGTGTGCTGTGTGTAGGAATGGCATCCCCTGCACACCTTTAGATGTGCTCTGGGCTGCCCCTGCTAGGAGATGTTTTATGGTATGATAGATTACATAGGATACACAGCCCCTGTCCCTTCCTGCACCTCAGTAGTTCAATTACAGATGTGTTGTTTAACGAGATGTACTAACAGGCCTTTCACACTGACAGTGCGGGGGCATTGGCGGTAATGCGCTGCTACTTTTAGTGGCGCTTTACCGTCGCTTTAGAGGTACATTTAACCCCCACTAAAGGGTTCAAAGGCGCAACTGCGGAGGCGCTTTGCAGGCACTGCCCATTGATTTCAATGGACAAGGGTGCTTTGCGGCTGCAGAGATCGGGAAATGTTTCACTGCTTGTGATTAGCGCAGCGCATTGCCGACTTCCTGGCGGGCTCGGCACGTGCAGCTTGCGAACACGCCGGAGCTCATCCTTAGTCTGCAGTCTCTGACCATCTCCTGTACCATGTCTGTAGTCTCTGACCAGCTCCTGTACTATGTCTGTAGTCTCTGACCAGCTCCTGTACTATGTCTGTAGTCTCTGACCAGCTCCTGTACTATGTCTGTAGTCTCTGACCAGCTCCTGTACTATGTCTGTAGTCTCTGACCATCTCCTGTACCATGTCTGTAGTCTCTGACCAGCTCCTGTACTATGTCTGCAGTCTCTGACCATCTCCTGTACCATGTCTGTAGTCTCTGACCATCTCCTGTACTATGTATGCTGTCTCTGATCATCTAGTGTACTATGTCTGCAGTCTCTGACCATCTCCTGTACCATGTCTGTAGTCTCTGACCAGCTCATGTACTATGTCTGCAGTCTTTGACCATCTCCTGTATCATGTCTGCAGTCTCTGACCATCTCCTGTACTATGTCTGTAGTCTCTGACCAGCTCCTGTACTATGTCTGCAGTCTCTGACCCTCTCTTGTACTATGGCTGCAGTCTTTGACCCTCTCCTGTACTATGTCTGCAGTCTCTGATCATCTAGTGTACTATGTCTGCAGTCTCTGACCATCTCCTGTACTATGTATACGGTCTCTGATCATCTAGTGTACTATGTCTGCAGTCTCTGACCATCTCCTGTACTATGTCTGCAGTCTCTGATCATCTAGTGTACTATGTCTGCAGTCTCTGACCATCTCCTGTACTATGTCTGCAGTCTCTGAACATCTCCTGTACCATGTCTGCAGTCTCTGACCATCTCCTGTACCATGTCTGCAGTCTCTGACCATCTCCTGTACCATGTCTGCAGTCTCTGACCATCTCCTGTACCATGTCTGCAGTCTCTGAACATCTCCTGTACCATGTCTGCAGTCTCTGACCATCTCCTGTACCATGTCTGCAGTCTCTGACCATCTCCTGTACTATGTATGCGGTCTCTGATCATCTAGTGTATTATGTCTGCAGTCTCTGACCATCTCCTGTACTATGTCTGCAGTCTCTGATCATCTCCTGTATTATGTCTGTAGTATTTCTGGGGGCTCTTTCTAACAGACTCTCTAACAGAAGCGCTCTCTGTCTCCATCAGAGAGGCCCCCCTCCAGGTCCCAATAAAGTACTCTTGCTTCTCTTCCTGTATTTTGTTTATTGTACCTGTAAGGATCCCAGGGTAATGAAGACTTCGTTATGGAGCATCTCTGTGGTTGAGTCGTTGCCATAGAAATATTTGTAAAGGGGAGGAGTTACTAAAATGACCACGCCCATGTGGGGGCGCCAGAAATATTTCTGCACCCAGGCGCCTGTGACCCTAGGATCGGCCCTGGTCTCAGGGCCACCACCCCCCCCCCCCCCGGTCTAAATGAAGTAGAGAGTTTTAGGCCCTTTTTGGAGGGCTTTGGATCTGGGAAAACTGACTAGGTTACTCCTTTCACTCCCTTGGTTAAGACATAGTATTCCATCATGCAGCATCATGGGCGGGACCCATCTCACTTTCCCCGTGGGGAATCCTTTACTCACCCCTTATGCTTACCCGGGCAAAAGATTGAGATTGTTTCACCCTGGGGGGTTTTAAATGTATCAGTATTGTTTATTTATACTTTTGACAATTATTATCTGTCATGTACAATTTGTAAAATTGACAACTTTGATCCTCCGGTTTGGGCCAGTGTTTGAGGCCCCTGTAGGATCTAATTATGTGATGTTAATCTAATCTCACTCCTCTTTTTCGCAGTGTCTTTGAAATAACAAATTCTTGCCTCTCATGTCCTCCCGTGGCATCTCCGTGTGATCTACCGTGCAGATTGGGTTAGTCCCTCGGAATTCTTCAGGTAGTTTCTTGATAGTGTCCCATACCTACCCTACACAGGTGGGCTCCACTGTAACACGTGCGGTGGGGCCACCCTTTATCCCTGGCCTTTCCATAGGCAGGGACTTTTGTGTCGGTGGTTACTAGTCCAATTAATCCCCCCTTCCCCTACACAGTGGGGATAGGGGACCATATGTGGCTTACATTTTATTTTATTTTATTCTATTTCATTATTCTATATTATAATTACTTAGCCCTTGCAGTCCGACTTGGTTCTCCTTCCCCTTCCTTTACCCTTTTTTTTTTTTCCCCCTCCCTCTTCCTTCCCTATTCCATCTCTCCCGCATTCCTTATGCGGGGATTGGGAGTGTGTGGTGGAGGGGGGGACTTGGAGGAGAACGGGTGAGGGAAGTTTCCGGGTTGAACCCATTGGCTAGTACTGAATTAAACTCCTCTAATTCTATTTATGTTTATTGCAGTCCAGCTGAGGACTAGTTAGTTCCGTGCTTTTTCTTGCACTATGGGCACGGCCCCTTTTCCAACATGGCCGCTGGCCCATCTCACATTAGGTTGACACACATTACACATCGAATGCGCGCGCAACGAGACGCACGTCGTCACTACGCGCATGCGCGATGTGTATGGCAGAGGCCGTTGCCTAGGTGACGCCGGACGCACATGCCGAGCGCACCTGACGGCGGCTTCTGTGTACGCATCGCCTGATTGGTTGATGCGGCGATGTACCCCCGCCCACACCTGAGCCATCACCACATATAGGACGCCAGGGACGGCACAATGGCGCCATTCTTTCCTCGGCATGTACTGAGGCTCTTTAGGGCTTACCCGGCCGGGGCTGCACACGGACTTTGGCTCCAGGATATGCAACTTATGCCTTCAAAAATGTAAGTTTCTTGCTTAATGGGTGTTGCTCCCATAGGGAGACATTATTTGTTGCTTTATTTTCCTGGCTTATGGGCGTTATGGGGGGCTTGGATGTGAGGGTGGGAGATCCTTGCCTTTCCCTTTTTTTCCCCCTTTTCTTTCTCTTTCTCCTTTCTTTTCTCTCTCTCTCTCTCTTTCTCTCTTTCTCTCTTTCTCTCTTTCTCTCTTTCTTTCTTTCTCACTTCTCCTTCTTTTTTCTCCCTTTTTTCCCTCCGTCTCTGCTCCTCCCGCTATCGGATATTTATTTGCCCTATTTTTCTAGACAGCTATCCTATGCTGCAAAACGCCCAACACTGGGATCTTTTCAGTATCCAGTCTTGTAGATTTATGGGACAGTGTCAACACCCTGAGGCGTGGGACCCCCTATCTTAACATGAGTGATCGCACTAAAATTTTGAGAGGCCTTGGGAGGACGTGAGTGTTTGTGATATTCTCTTTTTGATGGAGGATATACACATTTATATATATGTTTTTTATTGATTGTAACATTATGATTCTTGGTTTTTTAGACTGTGATGTATTTCCCTGAAGAAGACTTGTGAAATATGTATGTTGAAACGCGTTGGAACTCCACTACTCCACACTACGGTTGTCACCTCTGGTGACCTCCAGGGGTAGTGAGACACATCACCTTTTCCCCTATACTTCTCTTCTATGGAATCATTGTTACTTAGTACAGATTATATTTTGACTTGATTTTAAATTGCTACTATTTATCTATGTGTTACTATTGTAATGATTTTGGATCTTTTTAATTTTGACTTATACCAATAAATTGATTTTTTATCTAATTTTCAATCTATATTTCATTGCCTTAAAAATCCCCTTAGAGGTTCCACAAATTAAAAAATTGCATTTTTATATTACTATTATATTAATAATATTAATTGTTATTTTTAATATTATATATTATTATTTATTTGATTTTTTGCCTGTTTTATTTGGTATGGTGGTGCAATGTGCACTGACTGCAGTCGTATTTTATTTCATTTTTATCTTCTGTGTCCACTGTCAAATTTTATGTGGGTTACTTTTTATTAAAGTACTTTTTGACATTACTGGATTGTAGTATTCTTTTCTTCATTAAATTAATGATTAAGTTGAATATAAATAATATAACAAATACGAATGTAACACAATTTTGTATATCCAATAATTTTTTTGGGTAATATATATAAAAAAAGCCTATTTTGGTTTCGGTACAGTTTTCGGTTTTTGGGATAAAGGAAGATTTATTTTCAGTTTCGGCACAAAAAAAACCCATTCGGTGCATCCCTATCCACAACACAAATCGGTATAGAGAAAACACTGACAAACAGAGAAAAGAAGGGAAAAACAAGGGGGAAACACTGCCACTCACTCTAAAGCTTGTTTAAAGTTTTCTTTGACAGGCCATGCCCCCCGGACCAGCAGAATGGGACTCTGAACATGTAGCTTATTTAGAGGCTATAAAGGAAGGACTTCCACCCAGGAGAGGCTGAATCATGCTGGGGCGATATGCGGTAAGGGATACCTCGTAACTCCAGTCCTGATCAGGTGAGAACCATAAAGAATGCTGTAAGCTGGGTCTGTCTTTGATTTATAGTTAACCAGTCCTATGAGGTTGCAAGGGAAGAGCCACAACCTATTGTATGCTGCCATGATGTTCCAGGGAAAAGGGGCTGATAGCTAACATGAGAAAAAAAATTAATGTTAAATAACTTAGTAAATGAAAAATACTTAAAAACAATCAAAGTTTCCGTCAAAGAAATAATCTTCTGTCACCTAAAATGTAGAAGCCAAAAAGTGAGGAATTATTAGGGACCATTACCTCGTTCCCTGTAACTCAGCTGCGGCTGATGATGTATGTGACCAATCATATGCTCCGGTACGGTCATGTACCCATCTTCTCAATTCCATGATACATTTCTCTTTTAATTTTAATATGACTATTTCTTCAAAGGAATTGGAGGCAGAATAGAGATGGTGAATGAAGGAACCAACACTGATGTCAATGACAAATGTACCCTTAACTTGACCTGCAGGGATATTACAGATTCATGTTATTTTCCCTGAATCTAATTTCACTGCCAAAAAAGATGTTTTACCTTTTAATTAGATTAGACAAATATAGCTTTAAATAATCACCATCAATATGTGATATAGTCACTTTGCTCTACATTTGTGCTGATCATTTAAAGATCGAAAACGAGTATGATGATGTCTGTGAATTGACCTTTGGCAAGTGTATTGAAGCAAATACATAAAAAGTGATAAAAAAAAATAATTTTCTTTGGATCAGGCTGTCATTGTTGACCTCTGTACCTCAAGCTGAAATTCTCCGTCCCTTTATTGTACCTTTTGGATGGGGAAAATGAGACAGAGGCCTAATCTTAAAGTTGTCATTTGCCTCCCATTGAGGTGGCACCCAAGACAGCTTTTCATAATAAATGTTATTAATAGCCCACTGAAGAATTTTTTCAAAATAATTGTTAACCCTAACTGGTACTTGTCTAAAACTTTCCTTCTGGACTTGCTTAGACCAGGAAAATGAATTGCCCAAAAGTAATTATGATTCATATAGGGTGATTTTTAAAGCATTTAGAATTTATCTTGGCTTTTCAATTGTATAATAAATATTGTGGAGGTTTTATATAAATGTATGTGTTGTGTGTACCTGAGTACTGTGTGTACCTGAGTACTGGGAGTGCCTGAGTATTCTGTGTACCTGAGTATTGCGAGTGCATGTGGGCTTCAATTGCACGTGGGCTGTGAGTTCCTATGTATTGTATTGTTGAGTATTAGTGTCAGGAAGCTAGTTGTTAGTTATTTTTGGACAGGGTATAATCCCCAATCCTCATTAAATTAGTAGGTACAATGCCTGGCAAGTGTGGAGATGCAACTCAGAGTACATCTTGCTGCATGTATGTGTTCCTTGAACATCTGATCGAAGGCGATTAATGCTGTGCAAAATGTAAGCACATTGTTTCCCTGGAAGCTCAGGTTCTGGATCTAGGGAAACAACTGTCAGCACTGAGAAGGCCCTCTATACTAAAGGAGAGCCGGGAATGTACCTGGCAGGTGCCGACAGGGAACAGCACAGAGGCGGGTGGAGACAAAGTGGTGCAGGCACTAGAAAAGAGTAGATGGCTGACAGTCAGGAAGGATAGAGGGGAAAGGGCCAGGGAGGCCGATCCTGGGCTGGAACGCCCCAATAAGTACGCTGCCATTGAGTGACATTGGTGAAACCAGTAAGGGACCAGTACTGCTGGAGCTGAGGGACTTCCCTAGCTGCCAGGGGAAGAACTCCTCCAGTGAAAGTGGGGGGGAAGCGAAGGGAAAGGAAAGTCAGATTCTGGTGGTAGGGGACTCAATTTGTAGAAGGACAGAGAGGGCAATCTGTGACAAAGACCTGAAGCGCCGAACTGTATGCTGTCTACCGGGCGCTCAGGTTCGGCACATCACGGACCTGGTGGACAGAATTCTGGGAGGGGCTGTGGAAGACCCGGCTGTCATGGTGCATGTTGGCACCAATGACAAAGTCAGAGGCAGATGGATTGTCCTAAAGAACGATTTTAGGGACTTAGGAGCTAAATTGAGGAAAAGGACCTCCAAGGTAGTATTCTCAGGAATACTACCGATACATCGAGCCACACCAGAAAGGCAGAGGGAGATTAGGGAAGTAAACAAGTGGCTGAGGAGCTGGTGTAGTAAGGAGAGGTTTGGGTTCCTGGAGAACTGGACCGACTTATCAGTCAGTCACCAGTTCTATAGAAGGGACGGACTGCACCTAAATGAGGAGGGTGCAGATCTGCTGGGAGTGAAGATGGCCGAAAAGTTAGAGGAGTTTTTAAACTAGGCGACGGAGGGAAGGGTCCAGAGGTAGAGATAGTCAGCGCGGAACATATTCCACAGGGTAGTATTGGGGTCATTAGTGTTAGGTTGACTAAAGCACCCAAACCCAAGGTAAGTATAGTAACAAGTCCTATTTGAAATCTCGGAACACCCAATAAGAGGAGAGTATGCGACCAGTCTAAACTACGTGGCAGGAGCCTGGCGGACAAGATGGGAGAACTAGAGATACTGTTGTACGAGGAGGATTTGGATTTTGTGGGAATTTCAGAGGCGTGGTTCAACAGCTTTCATGATTGGCTGGCAACCATTCAAGGGTATTCCCTTTATCGCAGGGCTAGAGAGGGTAAAAAAGGGGGAGGGGTACATGGGACAGGGCACATTGCATTGGACAGAGCACATTACACGGGACAGGGCACATTACACGGGACAGGGCACATTACACGGGACAGGGCACATTACATGGAACAGGGCACATTACATGGAACAGGGCACATGACAGGGGACATTACATGGGGTAGGGGACATGACAGGGGACATTACATGAGGCAGGGCACATGACAGGGGACATTACATGGCGCAGAGCACATGACAGGGGACATGACAGGGGACGGGACATAACAGTGAACATTACATGGGGAAGGGCACATTACATAGGACATGACAGGGGACATTACATGGGGCAGAACACATTACATGGGGCAGAGAACATTACATGGGGCAGAACACATTACATGGGGCAGAGAACATTACATGGAACAGGGCACATGACAGTGGACATTACATGGGACAGGCACATGACAGGGGACATTTCATGGGGCAGAGGACATTACATGGGACAGGGCACATGCCAGGGGACATTACATGGGGCAGAGCATATGACAGGGGACATTACATGGGACAGGGGACATGACAGGGTACATTACATGGGACATGAAATGGGGCAGAGCACATTACATGGGACATGACAGGGGACATTACATGGAACAGGGCACATGACAGCGGACATTACATAGGACAGGACACATGATAGGGGCCATTACATAGGACAGGGCACATTGCATCTGACAGAGCATATTACATGGGACAGGGCACATGACAGGGCACATTACATGGAACAGGGCACATTACATGGAACAGGGCACATGGCAGGGGACATTACATGGGACAGGGGACATGACAGGGGACATTGCATGGCACAGGGGACATAACAGTGAACATTACATGGGACAGGGGACATAACAGTGAACAATACATGGGACAGGGGATATTACATGGGGCATAACACATTACATGGGACATGACAGGGGACATTACATGGGGCAGAACACATTACATGGAACAGGGGACATTAAATGGGACAGGGCACATGGCAAGGGACATTATATGGGGCAGGGCACATTGCATGGGGCACGTCACATTACATAGGACAGGGGACATGACAGTGGACATTATGTGGGCCAGGGGACATGGAACAGGGCACATTACATGGGGCAGGGCACATTACATGGGACATGACAGGGGACATTACATGGGGCAGAACACATTACATGGAACAGGGCACATTACATGGGGCAGAGCACATTACATGGAACAGGGCACATGACAGGGGACATTACATGGGACAGGGGACATGACCGGGGACATTACATGGGGCAGGGCACATTACATGGGACAGGGGACATGACAGTGGACATTACATGAGCAGGGGACATGACAGTGGATATTACATGGTGCAGGGCACATTACATGGGACAAGGGACAATACATGGGACAGGGCACATGACAGCGGACATTACATGGGACAGGGCACATGACAGTGGACATTACATGGGACAGAGCACATTACATGGACAGGGCACATAAAAAGGAGACATTACATAGGGCAGGGCACATTACATGGGGTAGGGGACATTACAAGGGACATTACATGGTACAGACTGTTGGGCACATTGTGGGAGGACACAGCTGGGCACACTTCAGTGCTGGCTTTCATCTTCAGAATTAATTTCATATCTCCTCCAGTGGTGCGCTGTCTCTCCCCCCCCCCCCCCCGGCCCCTTCTATCCTGTCCACCCCAGATTATGTCACATACAACCACTCGAAGGACAGGAGGGGAGGAGGGGCCGGTGGGGAACAGTGCGCTACAGCCAATAGGATGCCCCACTTCCCTGCCTATCTCTGCCTGTGTCTGTTCGATCCTCCTATCAGCTGCCTGCGATTGACAGTCAGATTGCTGCGGAACCCCTGGGGACCTCTCGCGGAACCCCGGTTGAGAACCACTGTACTAGGGGGAGCGCCTCTGGGGGAATCTAGGATGGAAAGGACCTGGAGGTTCTAGTAGATGATAGGCTCAGCAATGGCATGCAATGCTAAGTTGCTGCTAACAAAGCAAACAGAATATTGGCATGCATTAAAAAGGGGATCAACTCCCGAGATAAAATGATAATTCTGTACTGGAAATGGAGCGAGTACAGAGAAGGGCAAAAAAGCTAAAAAGGGACTGGAGGATATTAGTTATGATGAAGAAAGGTTGCGAGTACTGAACTTATTCTCTCTGGAGAAGAAACGCTTGAGAGGGGATATGATTTAAATTTACAAATACTGTACTGGTGACCCCACAATAGGGATAAAACTTTTCCGTGGAAGGGAGTTTAATAAGACACGTGGCCACTCATTGAAATTAGAAGAAATTAGATTTAACCTAAACTGCATAGAGGGTTCTTTACTGTAAGAGCGGCAAGGATGTGGAATTCCCTTCCACAGGCGGTGTTCTCAGCGGGGAGCATCGATAGTTTCAAAAAACTATTAGATAAGCACCTGAAAGACCGCACCATACAGGGATTTACAATGTAATACTGACATATAATCACACACATAGGTTGGACTTGATGGACTTGTGTCTTTTTTCAACCTCACCTAATATGTAACTATGTGTATGACCTCTCTGTGGCACATTTAAAGTCCCATATATTTCCTTCCCCCATACCTTATGGGTGGGAGGAGTTCCACTGGAACCCAAAAGTAGACTTAATTCAACCAATTAAAACTTCAGAGGGTCATGGGTTGCACCAGAGGAAGGCCAAACTTTTTAGAATGTGTAAATGATCGGTATAATGATGTTGATCTTTGTTATTTCATTACAGATTATTTTATGTACATCAGTGACATAAAATCTAAAGCAAATCCATTTAAATTGCAGATTGTAATGCAACAAAATCCAAAGTGGGGGCATTTTTTTCCATAGTAGCAGCTTCATTTTTGAGTAAGAAATGAAGCATTCCCCCACTACCAGCAAGAGGAAGCTGTGAGGAAGAACTATGGGGGTTCCCGCTCCTGATGGGCTCCTCCAGGTAATTCCACTAACAAACAAAAGTAAAAGATTTTACTTATGTGAGCGATACTCTTATGCCCCGTACACACGGTCGGACTTTGTTCGGACATTCCGACAACAAAATCCTAGGATTTTTTCCGACGGATGTTGGCTCAAACTTGTCTTGCATACATACGGTCACACAAAGTTGTCGGAAAATCCGATCGTTCTGAACGCGGTGACGTAAAACACGTACGTCGGGACTATAAACGAGGCAGTAGCCAATAGCTTTCATCTCTTTATTTATTCTGAGCATGCTTGGCACATTGTCCGTCGGATTTGTGTACACACGATCGGAATTTCCGACAACGGATTTTGTTGTCGGAAAATTTTATATCCTGCTCTCAAACTTTATGTGTCGGAAAATCCGATAGAAAATGTGTGATGGAGCCTACACACGGTCGGAATTTCCGACAACAAGGTCCTATCACAAATTTTCCGTCGGAAAATCCGACCATGTGTATGGGGCATTAGATTTTTTTAACAAAATGTGTGTTTTTTTTTTTCTTTATATCAATATATGCTGTACATACCTCTTCTGAGCTGATAGTGAAGATTGGCCATTGGAAATCTTAAAATATCGTCTGCAAAGACCATGCCCTCCTTATTTGAGAAATATACATCCAAATGCTTTCTGGAATCCATTCCATGTACGGGATAAAATGTATGTGTTGTGGAATCCATTGTCCTGCAATGCTAAAAAGCCGCACTTCACCTCTTTGGTTTCCACTTTCCACTAAAAATCACTAATGTTGGAGTTCAATTTATATTCAACAGGAATAAAGTTGGTACATTTATTAGTATGTGAATCAATATTATCATAAACATATTTACGAAGCAGTCATGGGGATACAGCTGACTAACCTATGATTGCCATATGAGTATGCATATGTTAAATAGTGGAGGTTATTTTAGATCATCATCATCTAGAAAGAAAGAAAGGAGATACAGCTCACTGAGCTATGATTGCCATTATGAGTATGCACATGTTAAATAGTAGAGGAAAAAGCTATTTCAGGAAAGAAAGTAACAAAGAAAGAAGTCTTGAAGTCTTGGGACATTTGCACACCTTTTTCTATGAATAGACCAATTAAAATGTATGCCAAGGCAAATTAAAAAGAAACATATGCAATACATCTCTGCAATTCATGCACATTCCCTATTTAATCTATTAAAGCAGACCTCCCCCTCCACTGTTTCCCCATGACTGATGTATAACAGATGTGATTCTCCCAATTACCTGAAACCCCAACCTACTAAACTTAATCTAAGCAACTGAGACCCGACCGAGTTTGGGTATAAAAGGCCGTAGCAGCCTACTTTATTAACAAATATATATCTCTTAAAATGAAACATAAACAAACAACATCTGTTATTCAACTCCTCCTCTAACTAGCATTGGTCTTTGCAGGAAATTCTTAATCATCAGTAAAATAACAATATTGCACTGCGGCCCCATTCTCTTAATGTAATAGGCCTCAAGCTGACAAGCTGGCTCAGAGACAACCACTGACCGCAGTGCCCCCATAACACTTCCTGTCTAACCTCCGTTAGCCGGAAACCACCATCAGTACCCATAGCAACAATAGTTCCTGAAATTCTCCTTGTGCCATATCTTCCTTCCCCTGCAAAGACCAAAACGCCCGCCACAGCACCCAAGGGTAACAAACCTTATCCTTGGGTGCCCCTCCACACCCGAAGAGCTCTCTGGATACCGTCCTGCAAGCCCAACGCCCACAGATCAATACCCACATCATTTAGATGAACGCCATCTCTCCTCAGGTACCTCAAAGTTTTGAACTCTAACTCCAAATGCCTAATAGCCAACCCCCCATGCTTCACCATGAACTTACTCACTTCCCGGCTAATTTTTTTCCGTGCCCTATTAACACCCTCCACCGACCTGGCCATCCTCCATGTTCGAGCCACCATGTCAGACCAAACGATGACCATTTTTGGAAAATCCTGCATCAACCGCCAAACATCAAATTTGATGTCCCGCGAGACATCTACCATAGATCTCACCCCCAAATCGTTGCCCCCCAAGTGCAGAACTAAGACGTCAGGCGTCCTGGCCCTCTCCGCGTAGCGGTGCACTTCAGAAACTAATCTACCCCACAACATGCCCGGGAAACCAAACCACCGGATGCAGGCCTCCTGCCTAGTAAATCCCAACTGCCTACCTTCATGTCTCACATCTCCCCTCCTGGCCCCCCAGCATACAAAGGAACGGCCCATTATCCAAACTAGACCTGCCGCCGAACCTGTAATTAGAAGATAACAAAAACATTACCATGACCACTAACCTTCTGTAACCTACCCTCCAACTGAAAATACCTTCCCAAATGAACCATTTACAGCCCCACCACCAGACGAGGCCTAACATATAACTGGAACCTCCGTGATTCCCACCGCCCAATGCGTTTTACTGCCGCTGCATCCATCCCATTTCTAGCCGCTTCTCTCGCAGCCCCTATCCGAAAGGAATGAGACGCAAATTCCTTCTCCTCCAAACCCAAGGCCTGTAAACATTTCCTAAACACGGCCACAAATTGGTAACACGATAAAGGGGACCCATCCAAATGCACCAAAAAGGCCCCCCCCCCCGGTACCCATAAATCCCCTAACTACTTCCACCGGGCACAATGCTGAACCCGGCACTGGAAAAACATGCACCAACCTCCCTTTTCCCATTTGATCTGTCTTTGACCTACGGAAAAATAACAACAAACCTTCATTTTCACATTGCACCTCCTGAATCCCAATCCCTCCGTGCACTTTCTTGGACGGACTAATCAACTCCCGATACGGAATGCCCCAAAAAAGGCCAGCAAAAATGCTGCCTTGAACATGGTACACTCGTATTCTGAAAAACACACCCCCCCAATTGTGCTACAATACCCTTCAAAATCTCAAAGGTTATCGGTCTCTGGCATCCGTACGATCCACCAATCGCCGATAACCTTTCAGCGCCTGTCTCCCCCAGAAATCCTTTGTAAAATCAGGTTGATCTTGTAATTTGAACAAAAACGCTAAACCCGCTAACTTTTTATGCAGTGCTGATGCAGACACTCCCTCCTCCATCAATCTTGCAATATAATACAACACCAGGAGCACCACCGAACCATCCACCAACTCTTCACCCACCGCTTGCACAAACGCCAGCCACTCACGCCATACTTTTGAGTACACAGACCATGTCGCCTCACTTACCGACTTTCTGATCCATCCCGCGATGAGGCCAATGCTATCCCCCACAACCATTTGGGACAAGGCACCCCTTGCTGCTCCGCCTCTGGCGCCAACTCGCGGAACCTGTCCCACTGGAAGCGAGACAGCGATAACATTTTCAACACCTGGGAGGTGTACTGCATGAATGAAAGCATTCAGTTGCAAACATCTCAAAACTAAGTGTTGTAGCAGCCTAACCACTGGCGGAGATGATGCCGTGATCCTGTTGATCACTTGCACAACACCCAAGTTGTCCCTATGAAACCGCACCTTCCGGTCCCTAAACGCCGCACCCCACAATTCCACCACTAGCACCACCGGAAACAGTTCCAGCAGCACTAGGTTCTTCGTAAAGTCTGCTTCAATCCAGGCCTGTGGCCACGGACCTGCACTCCACTGCCCCTGGAACAACGCCCCGTAACCTGTGGAACCGGCCGCATCCGTAAACAGTTCAAGGTCAAAATTGCTAACCGGTTCTGACATCCATAGCGCCCCACCATTAAAAGACTCCAAGAAGGTATGCCATACCCTCAAGTCATCCCTGTGCTCTTTTCCCAGTCTTACATAGTGTCTTGGAGACTGAATTCCAGCCGTACTTGCCGCAAGCCTGCGGCAAAAAACCCTTCCCATTGGTAAAATGCGGCACGCAAAATTCAACTTACCTAATAGCGATTGCAGCCCCCGAAGCTGAACTTTGCGCAACCCAATCATACTTGCGATTTCCTTCTTTAAATCCGCTAACTTATCCTCTGGTAACCTGCATTCCATTGCCACCGAGTCTAAGACGATGCCCAGAAAAATGATGACCGTGCTAGGTCCCTCAGTCTTCTCAGGTGCCAATGGAATGCCAAACCTATCCGCTATGTGCTCCAATGTCGCCAGGAGCACTGCGCAGATTCTGGAATCAGCTGGACCTATGCAAAGGAAATCATCCAAATAATGAATGATCGAATTCAAGCCTCACACATCCCGTACTACCCATTCAACAAAAGAGCTGAATTATTCAAACAAAGCACACGATATGGAGCAACCCATCGGCAAACATTGGTCAACATAAAATTGGTCATCCCAATGGCATCCCAGCAACCGGAAACTATCCGGGTGAACCGGAAGAAGCCGAGCAAGCTGTGTGATCAATTGCATCATTCACTGATCCTCCCTTCGGAAAAGACAAGTGATGAATGAGCCTGAACTTTGCGTTCCTTCTTTGGTACCACCCCCAACGGGGATACTACCAAATCGGCAAAAGGAGGTGATGGAAACGGACCCCCCATTCTCCCCAAAGCAACCTCCTTGTTTAGTTTCTCAGAAACCACTTCCGGATGTTGCTTAGATGACCTCAAATTGGGCGGAACAGGGGGAATAACCTCTAATGTACATGGAATCTTAAAACCCACCGTAAAACCCGCATCTAACAACTGCGCCGCCTCCCTATCCGGATACCTACCTTGAAACGGCCGCATTCTGTCCACCCTCACTGGAGTCTTCCCTCTTGTTTCCAGCCTCTCCAGCGCGGACCTTCCCTTGTTTAAAACATCTGGACACCGAATGAGTCTCTCCGCACCCAGAACACTCGTGCTTGTATCGGCATGTGGCTCCAAACTTACAGGTCCCTGTATTGTACTGCCAACAAACCCCTTTTTTGTTTCCGGCCGATTGTCCCTGGGCCAAAGGTCCACTGCCCCCCCCCCTGAAAAAACTGGTTAGGTGCCCTCGATGACGTTATCAGGCGCATCCACAAGCTGATGTCCTTGTGGTCCCACCTCAATTCTGGCCATACAGCTCTCCGTTGACGAAACTGCTCATTATACCGCAGCGATCCTGTACCACCGCACTCACCCTTCCACAGCTTTTCCCGCACCTCCTGTTTCAGATGAGCTCCCAACGGTCCTTCATAGCAGACATATACCTCGCATTTTGCTGCATCGCCCAACCTGACAATGTCCTGCCTCCCCTCTGCCCCCTTTGATGTCCCCTGTGGGGAACTACTCACCGTTGACTCCACAGCGGGCGTGGGGACTGCAGGTCCAGCTGCCTGCACCACTGAGCTCCCTCCAGCTGCACCAGCCTCCCCGGCACCCCCAACTGGCGGGACCCATGCCGATGCCGGCCCAGCGGCGACTCTTTCTGCATCTTCAAATTTCTGTACCAATTCTTTAATACCCATCAAAAAACCCAACAACCCGGCTGACCCCCCGGACGTTCCCACAACCCACGCACCCAGGTCGGTCCCTCCTATGCTACCACCAACCCCTACAGTCCCAGACAATCCCACAATAGGTATAGATGAAGGTAACTTACCGGGCTGCACAGGTGTAGACCCATCAGCCGACCGTCCATTCTCCTCCGACCGCACACTCCCGATAAGTGGACCCACCTCTTCTTCTGACCCGGACTGTTCTCCTGGGGACCTCAGCTCCGATCCGACCTCCTCTTCAGATGACTGCCCACCAGGTGAGACAGACCTGGTTGCCGCTGGAGCTGCCGACATCCGACCCTGCCTCCGTGCAGCATAGCCCTTTGAAGATTTCTGGACAGCCTTGCCAGGACCAGTGCATTGTCCCTCAGCCCACCAGCCTCCGCTCCCCCGGGCGCCATTCCTGACCGTCTCTCCCGATCGCTCCTCCTCTGGTCCCCTGCTGCAGTATTGGAAAGCCTGGGGACCGCTGCCATTGCCCTCTGCGCTGAAAGTCCTGTATCCTGTGCCTGTCTGTTGGGGGCAGGGCCCACGCTCACGCTTTCCCTGCGCCTTGTAGGCCGCGCGGTCGCCAATGGGCCCTGCTGCTGCAAAGTCACTGATCCCCCTGTTGTCCTGGCATGCTAGACGAGCTCTCCCTGGCCACAACCGCCGCACGCTTTGCCGCTGGACCCGACAGGGTCCCAGCATCACTACCTACCGCCCTCTGCTGCGATCCCGCATGGCGATCCGGGGAGAACCGCTCCGGCGGTCTGGACCTCTGTCCCCGCATACCTGATACCAGCTCAGAGCCTTGTAACACAGACCCCAATGTGTCCTGCAACCACGACGCCCCTCGCACCGCCGCCTCTTCCCGCAGCTGGGCCAAGATTCTCTCCACATCAGCCATGCTGTGCTGTTTTCTGAACTTTCCCCCACGCTGTGATGACTCATCATGGGTGGGGACCTTATTTAACTCCTCTATGTCCCCTCCCACTCGGCACCCAAAACTACCACCCATTCCTCTATTCTCATCCCCTGTTAACCCTGTCATGTCAGCCCTGCGCCTATGCATTTTATTCTTTGCTCTGGGATTTTCTGTCTCAGCACTCTGTCCCTCCTTCGGGTCGGAAACCTGCTCAGGCATTTAAGAAAAAATGTCATCAACAGCCAGATTCTTCTTTACTATTCTCCGCCGGCTCACTGATTACATTTGGGCTTCATCTTGTGCATGTGCCGTACCATATTACCATAAGGTAAGCCACTGCCCCTACCTATAACTGGCCTTTGAAGCAAGGAGCATTGGAGGGCAACATATGTTCGACCCGAACATCGTCTGTTCGCCGAATTGCGAACGATATGGGCCGTTCGTGCCAAATTTGTGTGGCGCGTCACGGCCCATAATTCACTGCAGCATCGCAGTGCATTGCTGGCTGATGATTGGCCAAGCATGCACTATGACCCGCATGCTTGGCCAATAACAGCGCCATCTGAACAGAGAGCCGTAATTGGCCAAAGCCAAGGAGGCTTTGGCCAATTATGGCTCAGGGGATTTAGTACATGCCCCACACTATATAAGGCCGCCCGCACGGCAGCCCTGTGTAGTGTGTGTTCCGGCGTTGAGATAGATAGATAGAGAGACAGTGTCATTCGATTTAAGTTAGATAGATTAGGCAGGACAGTCAGTGAGTTAGCTGCACTTACAGTGTATTGTGTATATATATATATGCATCCCAGGTGTTGTATGTATGTATGTATATATATATATATATATATATATATATATATATATATATATATATATATATATAAATATATAAATACACTGTATTCAGTTTAGCTAGATCTGTTCCTGTTATCTTGCTACTGACAGGCAGGCTTGCCTTGTTACAGTATTTACAGCTACCTGAAGAAAATTGCTGGTGTTCTTTTGATCCTATTAGTACCACAGTCAGGCAGCTAGACTATTTACAGTTAGTGTAGTGCATCCTCCTCACAGGTAAAGCTACAAGTTAGTTTAGTGTGACCTCTGCACAGTGTTCAGCTAAAACTACAAGTTAGTGTAGTGCACAGTGTTCAGCTAAAGCTACAAGTTAGGGTAGTGCGTCCTCCTCACAGTGTTCAGCTAAAGCTACAAGTTAGTGTAGTGCATCCTTCTCGCAGTGTTCAGCTAAAACTACAAGTTAGTGTAGTGCGACCTCTGCACAGTGTTCAGCTAAAGCTACAAGTTAGTGTAGTGCATCCTCCTCACAGTGTTCAGCTAAAGCTACAAGTTAGTGTAGTGCGTCCTCCTCACAGTGTTCAGCTAAAACTACAAGTTAGTGTACTGCGAGCTCTGCACAGTGTTCAGCTAAAGCTACCTGTAGAAGGTTGGTGGTGTTTTCCTGATCCTATCACTACCGCAGGCAGCTCAATAAGCTACAAGTTTGTTTTTTGCAAGCTTTGCACAGTGTTCAGCTAAAGCTACTTGTAGAAGGTTGGTGGTGTTTTCCTGATCCTATCACTACCACAGGCAGCTAAATAAGCTACAAGTTGGTGCAGTGCGTCCTCCTCAGTGTTCAGCTAAAGCTACCTGTAGAAGGTTGGTGGTATTTTCCTAATCCTATCACTACTGCAGGAAGCTAAATAAGCTACAAGTTATTTTTTTGCGAGCTCTGCACAGTGTTCAGCTAAAGCTACCTGTAGAAGGTTGGTGGTGTTTTCCTGATCCTATCACTACTGCAGGCAGCTAAATAAGCTACAAGTTATGCCCCGTACACACGACAACAAAATCCTAGGATTTTTTCCGACAGATGTTGGCTCAAACTTGTTTTGCGTACACACGGTCGCACAAAGTTGTTGGAATTTCCGATCGCCAAGAACACGGTGACGCCAACCACGTACGACGAGACTAGAAAAAGCCAGTTCAGAACCAAGCGCGGCACCCTTTGGGCTCCTTTTGCTAATCTCGTGTTAGTAAAAGTTTGGTGAGAGACGATTCGCGCTTTTTCAGACTCGTGGTTTTCAGATCGTTTTCTGCTGTTCAGTTTGTGCTTGTGGGTTTGTATCTGCTCTTCAGTGCGTGCAGCAAGCTACGCGTGACTTTGATTAGTCATTGTGTTCTTGTTCATTCATTACTGTTTTTCAGGATGCTCTTCACAGGCCTTGCTGTTCTTCAGTGCGTTCTGTTACTTCGTTCTGAGCAGCCGACCGTTTTCTAGCCATGTTGCGTATACGTACTCCTCCTAGAGTTCGTGCTGTGCGGGGGCTTGGTGTTGGGGTCCTGACCTTGACACAAGTCCAGTCCATGAACAGGGTGGGGAGGAGTTAATGAACCAAGAATTGGTTGCTCCAGCGTGACCAGTTCTGTCATATGCCTTTGCTCCGTGAGATCCGTGAGAATAATCCTGATGATTTCAGGAACTTTCTCCAGATGACGGACCCGTTTTTCACCATTTGTTGGCTTCGCTGACCCCTTATATTAGCAGGCAGGATACCTGCATGAGGCAAGCCATCACTCCGGAGCAGAGGCTCGTCGCCACCCTGCGGTACTTGGCGACAGGGAGAAGTCTGCAGGATTTGAAGTTCTCGACAGGCATCTCTCCCAGGCTCTGGGGATCATTATCCCAGAGACCTGTTCTGCCATCATCCAGGTCCTGCAGAAGGAGTATATTAAGGTAAGAATTTTATCCTTTAATATCAAATTTTATTGTATTTAATGTTTGATAATATGTTGTATTTCTTTCCTCATTCCCTAACTACCATGATTGTAATATGCTGTGAATGTCCCCTTTGTCCTCATGCATGCTGGATTTTTATGTAATTATTTTTTTCTCCTTCATACATATTTGCCTTCACTTACCTCCCCAGCATGCTCTCCTGGCTTTATATTCACCTCATGTAGTCACTTAACAATGTATTTTATCAGCTCCATAGTAGTGCTTTACCCCAAACACCCCCTAAAATGTTTTGTAATGTGATTTGTGCTTTAAATTCAGGCAGAGTGCCAGAGGCTTTTTTTTGGGGTCCCCAAATCATTTGGAACCCTCCCTCCCCCAACTGCTAAGTCAGCTGATACCAATTCTCTATCTATCCTCAATCATCTATCTGCTTACTTTGCCAAACCCATACACACTATACCCATCTCTTTAGTGGTCAGATTTATGGATGAATTCCCCAAAGCATGTAGTGCAAGGGCCTGCCTGTATACTTTCAAATGGTACTGTTTAAAGTTTTTTTATCCTATTATTATCTTGATAGGTAATAGCAGAATGTCCAAATGTGCTCAAATGTGTACAATGTGTATTTATATCTTTGTATTATGACATTTCTTACCTGTCCAGTGGGCTGCCAATAGTGTAAGTAGGGAGGGGCTGTTCCAAGTAATACCCATTATTTAGGCATTCATCTCTCAATGAAGTGGAGAGGGTTACCTGTCCAAGAGCTCCCCCCTATAATGTTAGAAATGGCCCATGAGAGGGGGGAATCTGATAGGTGTACCTTATGCTTTGGTCTTTAAAAATTCCCATTAATAAATGTTATCTTGATGTTGGCCAAGAAGGTTTGTGTCTAATCTGCTTTCCATGTTTATGTGCAAAAAGACTAATTTTTTTTTTGTTTTCCTCAACAGTTTCCTTCCACGCCACAGGAATGGCAGACTGTGGCCTCCCACAGCGTGACCCGTTCTGTCATATGCCTTTGCTCCGTGAGATCCGTGAGAATAATCCTGATGATTTCAGGAACTTTCTCCAGATGACGGACCCGTTTTTCACCATTTGTTGGCTTCGCTGACCCCTTATATTAGCAGGCAGGATACCTGCATGAGACAAGCCATCACTCCGGAGCAGAGGCTCATCGCCACCCTGCGGTACTTGGCGACAGGGAGAAGTCTGCAGGATTTGAAGTTCTCGACAGGCATCTCTCCCAGGCTCTGGGGATCATTATCCCAGAGACCTGTTCTGCCATCATCCAGGTCCTGCAGAAGGAGTATATTAAGATAAGAATTTTATCCTTTAATATCAAATTTTATTGTATTTAATGTTTGATAATATGTTGTATTTCTTTCCTCATTCCCTAACTACCATGATTGTAATATGCTGTGAATGTCCCCTTTGTCCTCATGCATGCTGGATTTTTATGTAATTATTTTTTTCTCCTTCATACATATTTGCCTTCATTACCTCCCCAGCATGCTCTCCTGGCTCTATATTCACCTCATGTAGTCACTTAACAATGTATTTTATCAGCTCCATAGTAGTGCTTTACCCCAAACACCCCCTAAAATGTTTTGTAATGTGATTTGTGCTTTCAATTCAGGCAGAGTGCCAGAGGCTTTTTTTGGGGTCCCCAAATCATTTAGAACCCTCCCTCCCCCCAACTGCTAAGTCAGCTGATACCAATTCTCTATCTATCCTCAATCATCTATCTGCTTACTTTGCCAAACCCATACACACTATACCCATCTCTTTAGTGGTCAGATTTATGGATGAATTCCCCAAAGCATGTAGTGCAAGGGCCTGCCTGTATACTTTCAAATGGTACTGTTTAAAGTTTTTTTATCCTATTATTATCTGGATAGGTAATAGCAGAATGTCCAAATGTGCTCAAATGTGTACAATGTGTATTTATATCTTTGTATTATGACACTTCTTACCTGTCCAGTGGGCTGCCAATAGTGTAACTAGGGAGGGGCTGTTCCAAGTAATAGCCATTATTTAGGCATTCATCTCTCAATGAAGTGGAGAGGGTTACCTGTCCAAGAGCTCCCCCCCTATAATGTTAGAAATGGCCCATGAGAGGGGGGAATCTGATAGGTGTACCTTATGCTTTGGTCTTTAAAAATTCCTATTAATAAATGTTATCTTGATGTTGGCCAAGAAGGTTTGTGTCTAATCTGCTTTCCATGTTTATGTGCAAAAAGACTAATTTTTTTTGGTTTTCCTCAACAGTTTCCTTCCACGTCACAGGAATGGCAGACTGTGGCCTCCCACTTTGCCCAGCGGTGGAACTTTCCTAACTGCGGAGGGGCAGTTGATGGGAAACACGTCCACATCGTCCCACCACCCAACTCGGGGTTGTACTATTATAATTATAAGGGGTTCAATAGTATTGTGATGTTGGCGGTGGTGTCGGCTAATTACGAGTTCCTGTATGTGGACGTGGGGAAGAATGGCTGGATGTCCGATGGTGGAGTCATTGCCCAGACGGAGTTTTACAGGCGACTCCAGAATGGCAGCTTGGACTTGCCACCTCCAGAAGACAATGTGAAAGGACTCCCATTCGTCTTTGTTGCGGATGAAGCATTTGCGCTGGGGACCATCTTATGCGGCCATTCTCGATGAGGACCCTCACCCCGGACCAGAGGGTTTTTAATTACCGGCTGGCCAGAGCCAAAAGAGTGGTGGAGAACACATTTGGAATCATGGCCAGCCTATTTCTGACACCCATACATATGACAGAGTATAAACTGAATCATATTATCCTGGCGTGCTGTGTTCTACATAACTTTTTACGTCAACATTCTGACAACTATGCTGGCTCAGTTGGGCCTGAGGCCGGAATTATAAATGAAACAACCCTGACGTCGCTTGAAAGTGGCCGTCCTGGCTTGCCCTCTCTGAGTGCCCGTGATGTCCGGCTAAGATACCTTGAGTTCTTTGCGGGTAGGGGGGCCATCAATATGCCAGACAATGTGTGAAACCTTTATCAAATAAAAAAAAATAAGCAAATCTTTGGTGACATTTGCTGCTTGTGTTTTTTTTAGCTGACCCTGTCAGAAATGTGGTGAGTCGTGAAAATGGCGTGATTATGTAACCTTACAAAGCACTGTTGGGTGTTATTTACTAAAGGCAAAGACACTTTGCACTACAAGTGCACTTGAAACATCACTGAAACTGCACTTGTAGTGCAAAGTGGATTTGCCCTTATGAAATAACACCCATTGTCACAGAAAACAGCAATTAGAGCACCCCAAAAGTGTTGTAGCGTTGAGACAATAATCCACACATTCTTGATTAATAACAATCTTTTTAATACCTGCACAATCACATGTGCATTTTGACAAGGTTTTTAAAACAAACCAACATGTTTGTTGTATAAGAATTTTTGGGGTGGCATTATAAAAAGTAAAAATGTCCTTTGAACATAAAACTGGCATGTGTAAAACCAACAAGAAAGACACAAATCTGGAACTTACAAAGTTCACATTTGGTAGAACTTGAAGGCAATATCAGACATGAGTATTTAGGAACTGTGTTTGATATTGCGTTCAGATGGGGTGAAGTCACCCCATGAAAAGCCAAATTTTGAAGATGCACACCAATTTTTGAATGTCAACATGTGCTAGCTGCCATCACGGGGGATCAAGGGATGTGCTTTGGGGGAGCCACCCCTTCCTCTCAGCTACTTTATTATTGAGGAAGGGGTTGCACCCCCAAAACGCATCCATTGATCTTCCGTGATGGCAGATAGCACATGTTGGCACACTGTGTGCATCCTCAAAATTTGGCTTTTCACAATTCGCGAAACAATTTTAGAATTGTAGTACACCATAAAAGAAAGGGCTTTGTAGGGGTTTTAAACTCTCCCCAAAACATCAATGATGTTCTTATTTTTTTAATAACATCATTGATGTTTTTCATGATGTTTTCCAAAGCAACATTACACCCCATGTTCTCCCCGATCAGGATCTGTGCACTTTCCGAGGTGAAATGCCCTGGATCCACAACATCACGATCACCTAAAAAGAGAGAAACCAAAAAAAAACATCTATTATAAATATGCCGCCATCCATCTCTTACCTGAGCCTGTGGTCGCAGACACTCACCTGTTGTGGTGACTAGTTCCACCACGTCTTCTTCCTCCTGCTCTTCTTGTGTTTGGGGTATTTCCCTTTCTTCCAGAGGTGGGGGGTCTCTGGTCTCCTCAGATGAGGGGTGTCCTCCGAGTCTTTTCTCCCCTATGTGCAAAAAAAATGGTATACTTAGCACACAGATATTTGATGGCAGAACTATAAATATGAAACATTGCTTAGAAGTGGGGTACAATTGTCTATTTTGGCAGAGTTCCAAGATGTAGAATTTTGAGTGTCCTTTGTCAAGCTTGAATACTTTACCTGTTTGGGACAAGCTTCACAGATGGAGACCCCCCTATAGTATACACTGGAGCACCTGTGTGGGCCCCCTAATAAAAAGGGTGCTCTTGTGTCCCACACTAGTGCTCCAGCGTCCAGATGTGTAACCAGCTGCTGAGTGTCCTCTCCTTACACAGAATCTAGTTTGCATTTCAATCTAGTAAAAAAACACATCTACACAACCAAATTAGTTTCCTACAAGTAGGCCCTCAAAAATGTGGTCAAATGCATATGGCCAAAACAATGATGTTTTATAGGCCGAAAGAAAAATGTTTGATACGAACGAATAATGTGCCCATGAACATGAAAGTTCCCATTTTAAACTGTACAACAGTTAAGAAAAGCACATGGAGCAGCACGAACGTAATAAACATAAAAAGAATAGGAACACAGGGCAACTACTTACTTTTTTGCAGCACTCTCCGGATCTTTCTGTACTGCTAATGCTCTCTTAATTTCAGGTCCGTCCACCGCTTCCTGAGCTGATCTTTCGATCATCGTACACCGAAATTCCGGTGCAGACTTTTGACCACTTTCGCCATGATCTTGGCCTTTCTGACATTGGGGTTGGGGTAAGGTCCATACTTCCCGTCATAGTCGGCCTTCTTCATTATGTCCACCATCTCCAACATCTCCCCAATGGACATTTTTGATGCCCTAAATCGTCTCCTTCTGGATCCAGACGTTTCCGGCTCCGGGCTTTCCTCCTCCTCGTTGCTATAATTAGCACGCACCTGCTGTCTCTCCGCCATGTGCCCTTCCCCCACTGCGCCGAACGAAAAGGGGCAGGGAATAGACTAGAAAGAACATCAGGGGCGGGCGGAGTTACACTCATGCGCAGTGTGTATAAAGCGTAACACGCGTGCGTAGTACGTACGATCTGTGAGCGGAGGAAGGAGTAACAGAGGCGCCGATCGTGATTGCGAAGGTAAGATTTAACATTGGGGCTATACTGCTTCTAGATTGAGGCCTGTATTTGCACAAGTTTATTAGACTTTAGGCTGACATTACGGTTTGTCTTGTGTTGTGTCTTGCAGATAAAATGGATGGCTTCAATGACCACAACTTCCTCCCCCTGTTCATAGACAAGTACAGGGAGCTGCCCTGTCTGTGGCAGGTGAAACATCCTCATTATAATCATAAACAAAAGACGCAGGCAGCGCTGGAGAAACTGCTGGAGTTGGTGAAGCCAGTGGTCCCCACAGCAACCATCCCCTATTTAAAAACCAAAATTGGTGGCCTGAGGAGCATTTATCTTAGGGAGCGCAAGAAGGTCACGGATTCCCAGAGGTCCGGAGCTGGAGCAGATGATGTTTATGTCCCCAGACTGTGGTACTATGAGAGACTTTGTTTTCTGTCAGACCACACTGAAGTCAGGGAATCCCTCTCCACTCTTCCTTCCACTCTTCCTTCCACCCCAGCTGAGGCTTCCGATGTCCAACCTGGGCCTTCCAGCCAGGAAGAAGTGGAGGAGCCCAGCTTGAGCCAGGTATAGCATTCTTCTACAGATTTCTGATCAATAAATAAATGATGTTTACTAGATGTTATTATTGATCACTAATTGCTGATTTATTAAAGTGTTTTACATATCAATAGACAGTAGTGAGCAAAAATAATTGGGACAAGAATGAAAAATGCTGGGCTCAGAATGATCATCAGTTATATTTGTTAACATTCAATTTGCAACAGTCATGAGATGAAAATTGTGTGTGATTGATGAATAAAAAACTAAAACTATGTCCCTTTTTCATACACAGGAAGACCTCAGCCAGGAGGAGGCTCTGGAATGTGGCAGCCAGGAGGAGGCGGGGCTAAGTTGCAGCCAGGAGGAGGAGGGGCTAAGTGGCAGCCAGGAGAAGCCTGGGACCAGTCGCAGCCTGACCGAATCGCAGGTCCCTCCACTCTGCCTTCCATACAAAAGAGCGAGGAAGGCGACTCACATGCAGGATTCTGCGCTCAGGCTTATTTAGGAGGCTTCTGCGTCCCTCAGAGCCTTACCCATTCCTGAAGAGGCCTTTGCCTGCATGGCTGCCACCAAACTGAAGTGCATGCAGGAGGGTCAACGCCCCATGTGTGAGCAACTTATTTATAAAGTCCTAACTAAGGGGGTGAGTGTCGAAATCACACCCAAGACCGACGTGATTGAGTTGGACCATCCTCCTCCTCCTTCTGCCACAACTCCACCACCAGAGCCACAGCGTGGAAGGAAGCGTGGAAGGAAGACCAGAGAGTGATGACCCTGGGTTCAGTCTGGTCTGGCCAAAGATGCAGTCTCTTGTATGACCACAGCCTGGGGACACAGATGTCATCTGCTGCTTTCCGGATCTCTGAGACTTCTGGACCAGACTGCACTCCCTTACATATGGACTCCTCAGGCCACCAATTTTGCAATAAAATCATTGATGTGTGCCCTGGGGGTCAAAGGCTTCACCAATTTCTGCTGTTTCTCCAGTGTTGCCTCCCTCTTTGTTTGGTTCTGAGCCCTTAATAAAGGCATTTTTGGTTCAATCATACTCTCCTATGTGTGTTTTCCTTAAAAAAAACAGTTTGTTGGTGAGGATTCAGGTACATTTCAAAATACAATGTGAAATTAACAAGGGACACCAACACCAAACAATCTCATTGAGATTCAATAATATAAGATATCAATGGTGTTGTGGTAACTTGACACACAAAACACACACCAAAAAATTCTTTATTAAAAAGCATAAAAAAATTTGAACAAAAAACAGCCTTGAAAACAAATTTTTAAAAATTAAAAACAAACCAAAAAAAAATTGGTCAGATATGACAAATCAAAATATATTGAGGGAACCCCAATAAATAATAAAGAAAGAAGTTTGTGAGAAGTCTGTGTGAATATGAGCAGCAAAACTACTTCATTCTTCTCACATTATAAAGAAGAAGAGAGTGCGCTGTATTAAACCATTTTTAAAAAGCTTTTAATAATGTTTGAAAATAACATTGGTACAATCATATTAACATTTGTACATAAGTTTCATATAACAGTGAATAATTGACTTCATTAATAGAGTTTTTACTGGTAAGGTGGTTTCGTATCCGATCTATTGTTATATTGATAAATTATTTGGAAATACTCTAGCTTTGTATAGAAAAAATCTGTTATTTATTTTGAAAGGGAGAATAAATTTGTGGACCCCTGAGAGGTGTCCTTAGATATAGATATAGTAATAGAAATGAGGAGTAAAGAGGAGGAAAGAAAATTAAATAAAAATAAAATAAAAATATATTATAGGAAAAATATTGGTCTATGTATAAAAGGTTTATCTTTATGTGAAAGTGGTATATGAATCAGAATATTTAAAAGTAATCCATGGTTGCCATATTTTATTAAAATTTTCTATATTCCCTTGTGTTGCTGCTCTGATCTCTTCCATTCCTTTAAGGAGATGTATTTCTTCCAGCCATTCCTTAATTGTAGGGGTGGTGGTGCTTCTCCAGTGTCTCGGTATCACTGTTTTAGCTGATGTGATTAAGAATCTGGTCAAAGAGTTTTTGTATTTTCTCAGAGTGCAATTGGTGATATTTATGAGGCAGCAAGCATCATCTAAACCATTTTTGACATAGCACCGTGACGAAAGTGCTGTATCCATTGCGAACGCTAATTTTACCAGACCGAGCTGTTCCGTCTCGGAATATCTTCTGAGCATGCGTGGCACTTTGTGCGTTGGAACAGGCCACACACGGTTGGAATTGACGCGATCGGATTTTGTTGTCGGAAAATTTTATAGCCTGCTCTCAAACTTTGTGTGTCGGAAAATCCGATGAAAAATGTCCGATGGAGCACATACACGGTCGGAATGTCCGACAACACGCTCCGATCGAACATTTTCCATCGGAAAATCCGACCGTGTGTATGGGGCATTAGTGTAGTGCGTCCTCCTCAGTGTTCAGCTAAAGCTACCTGTAGAAGGTTGGTGGTGTTTTCCTAATCCTATCACTACCGCAGGCAGCTAAATAAGCTACAAGTTTGTTTTTTGCGAGCTCTGCACAGTGTTCAGCTAAAGCTACCTGTAGAAGGTTGGTGGTGTTTTCCTGATCCTATCACTACCGCAGGCAGCTAAATAAGCTACAAGTTCGTTTTTTGCGAGCTCTGCACAGTGTTCAGCTAAAGCTACCTGTAGAAGGTTGGTGGTGTTCTCATACTACAAGCAGGCAGTTGATTTTGCTAGCTGCAGTATCAGTATATATATATATATATATATATATATATATATATATATATATCCCAGCTTAGTGCAGCTACAGGCCATTAGTATGTCTGGAAGGCCAACAAGGAGAGGCAGACAGTCACAAGCCAATAAAAGAGGGCAAGCAGGCTCTGTGTCTAGAGGCAACAGTGCTGGTTGTGGAGACGGTGCATCCTCATCAGCACGTGGCCGTGGGACTCGCTTGGCCTTTTTTCGGCAGCTAGCCATGTTGAGCCGCAACATGCGGAAGACTTGGTCGAGTGGATGACCAAGCCGTCCTCATCCTCCTCATCCTCTCTCACCCATGCTCAGGGTACTTTGTCTGGCAAAGCAGCTGCCAACGCGGCCTCTTCCCTCGGCTCAATGGCATCAGTGACTCCTTCCCTAGCCCCAGAATGTCCTCCTGAGGAGTCCCTCAAACTGTTTGACCACAGTGTTGGGTACATGCTCCAGGAGGATGCCCAGCGTTTAGAAGGCTCTGATGATGATACTGAGCTAGATGAAGGCAGTAACGTGAGCACGGACAGAGGGGGTGCCCAAGAAGGACAGCAATCTGGCAGTCATGCTCCCCCTGCTGCAGCATACTGCCAGGTGCTCCAGTGATGAGGAGGGGGGGATGATGAGGTCACTGACTCAACGTGGGTGCCTGATAGGAGAGAGGAGGAGGAGGCACATCACCAACGAGGCAGGATGCCCTCCAGGGGCCAGCCTAAGGGCAGCACACTGACTGCATCACACCCCAAAGCTCCGCATGTGCAGGGCGCTGCTGTCTCTGCGTGTTACTGACTTATGTGCCCTGTTTGGCTCACGTCCTTAACTTGGTGGTGCAGCGGTTCTTGGGCAGGTACCCGGGCTTACAGGATGTCCAGAGGCAGGCCAGGAAAGTCTGTGTGCATTTCCGCCAGTCATATAATGCCAGTGCTCGGCTGGCAGACCTCTAAAAGGAATTTAACCTGCCCAAGAACCGCCTAATCTGTGACATGCCCACCAGGTGGAACTCAACGTTGGCCATGCTGCAGCGGCTGCACATGCAGCAGAGGGCAATCAAGGATTACCTGTGCGACTATGGCACCAGGACAGGGTCAGGGGGGCTTGGGTTTTTTTCCCCACGCCAGTGGGCCATGATCAGGGATGCATGCACTGTCCTGTCACCATTTGAGGAGGCAAAGAGGATAGTGAGCAGTGACAGTGCATGCATCAGTGACACTGTCCCCCTTGTCCACCTGTTGGAGCACACGCTGCGTGGAATAATGGACAGGGCACTTGAGGCAGAACAGAGGCAGGAAGAGGAGGACTTCCTTAGCTCTGAAGGCCCCCTTTATCCAGACAGTGTTCCTGCGTGCCCGCCGATCACACAGAGAGAAGAGGAGGAGGAGGATTGTGTCAGTATGGATTTGGAGCCTGGCACTCAGCATCAGCAGCAGTCTTTAAGGGATCAGTCCCAAGAAACACATGGACTTGTACGTGGCTGGGAGGAGGTGGCTGCGGACCATGTCGTCCTTAGTGACCCAGAGGACTCCGGACCGAATGCCTCAGCAAACCTACGCTGCATGGCCTCCCTGATCCTGCAAAGCCTGCGTAAGGATCCTCGTATTCGTGGTATCAAGGAGAAGGACCAATACTGGCTGGCAACCCTCCTTGATCCACGTTACAAGGTTAAGGTTGCGGACCTTATCTTGCCGTCGCAGAGGGAGCAGAGGATGAAACATCTTCGGGAGGCCTTGCAGAAAGGTCTGTGCAACGCGTTCCCAGAGACTGGGAGGTTACAAACTCCTGTTTCTGGACAACGTGTTGCTGAGGCTTCAGTCAGTCAAAGAAGGAGGGGTGGAGAAGGTGGCCGTCTGACCAATGGATTCAGACAATTTTTTAGTCTGCAGCCCCAAGGTATGATCGGTTCCAGCAACCATCGGCAGCGTCTGTTTTACATGGTGCAGGAATACCTAGGGGCAAGATCTGACTTGGACACCTTTCCCACCGAAAATCCTCTGGGTTACTGGGTCTTAAGGATGGATCACTGGCCAGAGCTTGCACAGTATGCAATTGAGCTACTGGCCTGTCCTGCATCCAGCGTTCATTCGGAACGCACATTCACTGCTGCTGGAGGCTTTGTAACCAATCACAGGGTGCGTCTGTCCACCGACTCGGTTGATCGACTGACCTTCATAAAAATGAATCAGTCTTGGATCACCACCAGCTACAAAGCACCTGATGCTGATGTTACCGAATAAATATAATTTTTTCTCAGATCCCTTCAAAGACTGCCTATGCTGATGCTGAGTGACTATCCTGAGTAATTATCCTCTTCCTCCTCAATGATCATGCTGATAGCTTGTAAGAACATTTTGGGTTCTGGGCGCCGCCACCAGTGCCTAAGGCCCAATTTTTCAGCCCCTGTTCAACAGGGGCGTGTAATTACAATTTTTGATGCAATACTGTGCAGCAGGGCTTGTTCCTGCGTTCCAAGTAGAGTATCTGTGGGGGCATGACCGGATGCTGGCGTGAGCGGCGGTGTGTGAGCTCTCTTCCTGCTCCAGCCTCCATGCTGCCAGCCCCAGTTATTTAACCCAGCTCTGACTACCTTGGCCCGCTTTGAGCTCACCCTGTTACCCCCTTGTTCTCAGTGTTGGAGACGCGGCGCGGAGTGGAGCTGCGATCAGCTGGAGCCTGTGCAGAGTGAGGGAGCTGGCCTAGTGGACGGACTATTGAGCGGCCGGACGAAATCCGGACGAAATCCAGGCCGCTCGTATCTGTTTGTCTCTGCCTCGCTCGGTTGCTCGGCAACGACCAGGGCTCTCGCGAGAGCCGGGAGGATTCCCACGGGACTCGGCGGGGAGTTCATAGCCGGCCTTGACAGATACAGCACGTAGCAAATGCTGAGAGTGTGGAGGGGGACACATTGGCTTTGGGTGAATCAGGACGGATACGCTGTTTACTGGCCCCAGTCCAGGAAGAGACAAGCGGCAAGAGGTAGTAACAGTAGGACTGAGAAAAAATTATTAACTGCTGTTCTGTGTGGTAAATGTTCATCGAGGGGGTGCAAAAGTGTTAAGAACCAGTAACGTTTTAATCTGTAAAGGAACCCTCGGGGAATCTCTCTTATATCCTACCCTGCACTGTTGTACATTTACACCATGACTAGGAAGAAAGGAGAGAAGCATCAACAGCAACTCCAGGAGAGCTTAGCAGCACAGACCACCTGCTCCTCTAAAGAGAAGGGGAACCAAGCAGCATCCGCAATCGCAGCGGCAGCTAAGTTAGAAAAGTATGCACACACCCCCAGCCAAAGGGAATCAGCCATCCCATGAGAAGACACAGGCGGGTTCCACCGGGGATAGAAAGAGCTTAGGCAAAACATCCGCAGCTCCAGCCACGCTGCCAGCTAACACTAAAATAGCGAATAAGAAAAGCCCTGAGAGGGACCTTCTGGAAAAAATCATTGAAGTCGCCAGTGGAGCCCCCCATGATTTAAGCATAATCAGCAAACCAGAGCCCACACTAAAAGAGGTATTATGTGCAGTAAATTCCTGCAGAGGATCATTGCAGGAATTACGTTCCATGAGTCAAGAACTTCAAAAAGCTGTGGAGAGGACCTCCATTTTGGAGGAAAGGATGAGTCAAGTTGAAGATATGTTACACCCAATGCAACAAGAGTTTAAGATTATGCAAACCCAGCTAGACGCACATAAATTTAAAATGGATGAAATGGAAAACAGGTTGCGCAGATGCAATGTGAGAGCGATGGGCCTCCCAGAGAGAAGTGAGGGTTCCTGTCCTGAGGCGTTCATGGAAAAGTGGCTCAGGGAGGTTTTTGGGACTGAAACATTTTCGCACCTTTTTGCCATTGAGAGAGCACACCGAATGCCCACTAGGTCCACTGTGTCTAGAGGTCGCCCTAGACCTATGATCATGAAGTTGTTTAGTTATAAAGACAAGGTGGCACTGATGCAAAAATCCAGAGAAAAGGGGACTTTTTTTTCAATGGTACCAGGATTTCACTGTATCCCGATTACTCCCCAGATCTGCAAAAAAGAAGGGCAGGATTTGTGGATATCAAGCGTAGCCTACGGACTCATAAAATACCATACGTGCTGTTGTACCCAGCCTGTCTGCGTATAGAGGCTCTAGGGGCAACCCATTTCTTTGACTCTGTCGGTGGGGCCACAAAGTGGCTCGAGGACAACAAAAAGAACTTGTAGAGCTGGAGTACAAAGAGTTTGATTTATTGAATGTTTAATGGGGCTGTATAATTTTTTTTTTTTTGCAGCATGGGCTGGAGGAGGAGGGGCTGGCGGGTGAATGATCTCAATGAGAGATGGTATATGGTTGTGGGTTGATTTTTTTTTGTTTTTTTTTTTGGTATTTGTGGTATTTTGCTGTAGGGGATCTGGTTTAAGGGGGGTTTAAGGGGGTGGGGGGAGGGAGAGGAGGGCAAGTAGGGAAATTTAAGGGAAATGACTTACTGTTAGGTTGGGTGTGGAAATATTGGATAGAATGGGGTGAAGGGGTCAGAAGGGTCACAAGATTTGCCCTCAGGGCTGGCCATGATAGGCAGGGGGGGAGGAGGGTGGGGTCACTTAAGTGAGAGGGAGTAATTATGTCTCATGCAATAATAAATTGTTTTACTGCACTGGAACAAGGGAAGGGGAAGGGAAAGGGAAAAAAGGTACATAGATTTTTGAGTTACTTATTCACATTTAAGAATAGAAGAGTAATCCTGGAAGTAGGGGGAGTTGGGCGGGAGGGAACGGGGGTTCCCCTTTCTTGCTCCTCCCATCTCTTTTTATAGAAATGGCACAGATTGTTGTTTTTTAGGTCACAGTTGATTCAAAACAAAAGATATGTCGCATGGTAGAAAGACTGGTACACTTGACAGGGTGAATCTGGTGAAGGGGTGGTTTGTGTTTTTCACTATTTAAGATAGTTGCTTTAGGGCCACCCCTTCTTCCAGACCTAACTTTTTCCTTGTTTTTTTTTCTTTTTTTCTTTCTGTGTTCGTTGTTCCTCTTTTTATATCTTTTTTTGTTGTTATTTGTCGATGTTTAGAACAGTAGGAATAAGCTCATGGAATATCAGGGGTATCAGCGACCCTATCAAAAGAGCCACTGTATTTTCAGAACTGGAATCCCATGGTACCGGGCTGATATGCCTGCAGGAGACACACCTGACCAACGAGTCTAAATCATCAATTAGGAATAAGAAATTTCAAGCACAATTCCATTCAGTATACTCCTCTTACTCAAGGGGAGTGAGTATATTGGTTAAAAAAGGAGTGGCGTTTTCCTGCAGGGACATCAGGATCGATACATTGGGCTGTTATACTTTTCTGCATTGTTTGATAGAAGGCAGAGGATTTGTTATAGCAAATTTGTATATCCCTCCCCCATTTAAGTTGGAGATTCTGTACCGCCTGTTAGAATACGTGGAGAACAAAACCGACACTTCGATGATAGTGGTGGGGGATTTTAATGCGGTCCTCGATAGTCGTCAAGATAGGTTCCCACCTGGGGCCCGGGTGGAAAGGGCGATAGAGGGAAGGTTTGCCCAGCTTCTGGAGGAGATTGCATGGTGTGACCTCTGGAGAGTCCGTAACCCAAATAATCGGCAATACTCTTGTTACTCGGGGACATACCGCAAACTCTCTCGTATAGATCTGACCATAGGTAATAAAGAAGTACAACCCCTAGTAAACAAGATAGAATATTGGCCAAGAGGGATATTAGACCACTCATCCATGAAACTATCGGTGGATATTTATGATAGACATACGCAGAGATTGTGGGCAGTAAATCCAATATGGCTAGAGGTAATAGGGGGAACGGAAGAAATGTCCACAAGATTAAAAGAGTTTGTAGAATATAACTCGGGATCAGCATCGGTGGGGGTGGTCTGGGATTCTTTAAAAGCTTTCCTCAGGGGCCTTTTAATCCAACACATATCAAGGGTAAAGAAGCAATCAAGGGCGGAGGGAGAAAATATCAGAAAGGAGGTTATGGAATCAGAGAGACAATACGTGTTGGACCCTAGCCCAGAGAAGCAGGAGTTATGGGTTAGGAAGCAGCAGGAGTACAAAGCGGTAACAACTAGAAATGCCGAAAATAGGAGACTCTTCCAGAGACAAAGGTGTTTTGGAGAGGGGGAAAGAGTGGGTCAAATGCTAGCTTTGCTAGCCAGTACTAATTCTCCCTCCTCAACAATCTCTATGATTAAGACCCCAAGTGGGGAAATTTCATCTGACCCTCTGATGATCAAGGAGAGATTTTTTGATTTTTATAGAGCACTATATAAATCAAAACGGCATATAGAACGGGGAGAGTTAGACAGATTCTTAGAGGGTGTCGAATTGCCGACCCTTTCCGTAACAGACAAGGCCAGTTTAGAGTCCCCAATAACCTTAGAGGAACTGAAACGAGCAGCAGCGGATATGCCCAACCATAAATCCCCAGGTCCAGATGGACTGCCCGTTGAGATCTACAAGTATTACGGGGAGGTGTTGCTCCCTACTCTTTTGAAGACACTGAACTGGGCAGTCGCAGAGGGTAGACTGCCTGCTGTGATGTCAGAAACCAATATTGTACTCATACGGAAAGAGGGGAAAGACCATCTTGACGTATTCTCATATAGACCGATCTCATTGCTCTGCTCTGATATTAAAATTCTGGCAAAAGTATGGCAACCAGGCTAAATAAACTCATTACAAGACTGGTACATCTTGACCAGGCAGGGTTTATTCCTAATAGGTCTACCAGTGTAAATATTAGAAGGGCATATTTGAATTTCCAGGCCCCAGTAGAGAACAAGGGCTCCAGAGCTGTCTTGTCCTTGGATATTGCCAAGGCATTTGGCAGCCTGGAATGGGGATATCTCTGGAGGGTACTGGAGAGATTTGGTTTCGGCCCCCTGTTTATTAGTTGGCTAAAAATTCTATTCAATCACCCAAGTGGCAGATTAAAGATCAATAATGAGTACTCAGAAAGTTTACCACTTAAGAGGGGAACGAGGCAGGGGTGCCCGTTATCACCCATGCTGTTCGCCCTGGCAATAGAGCCACTCGCAGAGGCAGTGAGAAGCTCGACTGGATTACAGGGATTCAGGAGGAAAAATGGGGAGGAAAGGATTGCGTTATATGCCGACGATGTCTTGCTCTTTTTGGGTGACACGGGGCCATCTTTAGAAAAAAATGATGCAGTTGGTGGAGGGGTTTGGGAGACTCTCGGGCCTAGTAATCAACTGGGAGAAGTCAATGCTTCTGCAGATTGATTCAACTATCAGTATCCTCCCCTACGGTATATTCCGGTTAAATGTAACAGACAAGATGAGATATCTGGGAATAGTAATGTCTAAGGACCCTAACCAATATATTGGAGATAACTTAGTCCCCTTGCTTGCAAAATTCAAAAGGAAATGCGACATTTGGTGCCGACTTCCCCTGTCCATGGCAGGCCGAATTAATCTGGTCAGAATGATATGGCTGCCACAACTACTGTACATACTCCATAACTCCCCGGTTTGTATTGGGAGAAAGTGGTTCCTAAAAATTTTTTATTCAGGGAACTAATTTGGAAGAAAGGGCAGGCCAGGATCAGTTTACAAACTCTGCAGCGACCTACTAGGGAAGGGGGGAATGGCAGTCCCCCACCCTTACGGTTATTATATGGCCGCTCAATTACAGCATATAGGGGGATGCGAGACCCCGGGTGAAATGAGCGCCAGCAGCAAAATTATGTTAGAGGGCAACACACATCCCTAGCAGAAGCATTAGAAGCAGGTTCACTTCAGCAAAAGCTTCCGACATATAAGTTAGCTACCAAAGTCTGGCAGACAGTTAAGAGGACCATGGGGTACAAGGACATTACGGAGTTTTCACCTATATGGCATAATAAGTCCCTATGGGAATTGATAACCATAGAAAAAAATACCATTTGGGAACTCCACGGTATACACAGGTTAGCCCAGCTGTTTAACGACAACAGTCTGAAATCTTTCACTGAGTATACCGTGGAGTTCCCATATGGTATTTTTTTCTATGGTTAATAATTCCCGTAGGGACTTATTATGCCATATAGGTGAAAACTCCGTAATGCCCTTGTACCCCATTGTCCTCTTAACTGTCTGCCAGACTTTGGTAGCTAACTTATATGTTGGAAGCTTTTGCTGAAGTGAACCTGCTTCTAATGCTTCTGCTAGGGATGTGTGTTGCCCTCTAACATAATTTTGCTGCTGGCGCTCATTTCACCCGGAGACTCGCATCCCCCTATATGCTGTAATTGAGCGGCCATATAATAACCGTAAGGGTGGGGGACTGCCATTCCCCCATTCCCTAGTAGGTCACTGCAGAGTTTGTAAACTGATCCTGGCCTGCCCTTTCTTCCAAATTAGTTCCCTGAATAAAGAATTTATTTTTAGGAACCACTTTCTCCCAATCCAAACTCGGAGTTATGGTGTATGTACAGTAATTGTGGCAGCCATATCATTCTGACCAGATTAATTCAGCCTGCCATGGACAGGGGAAGTCGGCACCAAATGTCGCATTTCCTTTTGAATTTTGCAAGCAAGGGGACTAAGTTATCTCCAATATATTGGTTAGGGTCCTTAGACATTACTATTCCCAGATATCTCATCTTGTCTGTTACATTTAACCGGAATATACCGTAGGGGAGGATACTGATAGATCAGAATATGGAATTCCAAAAAATACATTCTACAGCTACTTACAGATCAGGCACGCATTAGACAGTCAATTTAGGATTCGCTCACTGGAGTGGTGCAAGGCACCACTCCTTAACAAAATATAGATAAAAAAGGGGGGTGGTGCTGCGCTAATCCTAATAGGGACTCAAAACCTCATAATAACAAGCTGACTTGGGAGCTTGAAATAAAAATTACATCACCAAGGAGATGGATTATATCAAAAGAAATAAAGTGATATGTGGTATAAACCAAAATAAGTGAACATAAATCATAGACGTGAACGCATGTTCATAAGCACACACATAATAAAATGACCACCGTAGTATATGATTAACTCCCTATCTATATAAAACGTACATAAATATGTGCAAATGATAATATAAATATATATATAAAAATATTATTAAATTGATAAAAATATGTGCAAAACAGCTCAAGAAAGTGACAAATTTAAAGTGACCACCGTAGCGTATGATTAACTCACAATCTATCTTAAACGTACATACATGGGTATAATAGTAAAAATATGTGCAACACAACTCAAAAAAGTGACAATGTGCAATGCTGTATATAAATCAATCAAACGTGGATAATGAATAAATCAGCATGCCATGCTCCACATAAAGTGACAAGAGTGTAAAAGTCCATACAAAATGGATACAGTCTGAGTATCCTAAAGGAAAAGCTATAAAAAAAATATATATAAAAAACAATTATGTAAAGATGTGTTTCAAAAAAAGTCCTTATATAAATAAAATATGTGACAGCAACGTCTTAACATGCAATCGTTGCAGATAAGGTGCTCAGAGTGGATAACATCAGGTGCATCTTCGTGTGCATACACTCAAGTAGGTAATGGCCCCTTACCTTAGGGTAATAGGGCATAAGCATATGACCAAAGAAGGCTTTTGGGGTGTCCACCTATGGGCTCCAGCGCATCCCTCTCCGTTCTAAATCCGGGATGGATCTCTCAGATATAGTGCAGGAGGGTATATAAAATAATAAAGCAGGAAGGATCCCAATAGTGTAATTCCGTTTTTATAAAATAATAATTTTTTATTAAAGAAACTTCAGGTACTCACATAAAAAACAATTGTACAGCAAACAAATCCAACGAGCAGCGAGCTCGTAAGCATCTAGCAGTGAATGCAGCCTATCCCGTCCCTACGCGTGACTTCATCACGTGTGGTGTGACGTCACGCGTAGGGACGGGATAGGCTGCATTCACTGCTAGATGCTTACGAGCTCGCTGCTCGTTGGATTTGTTTGCTGTACAATCGTTTTTTATGTGAGTACCTGAAGTTTCTTTAATAAAAAAATATTATTTTATAAAAACGGAATTACACTATTGGGATCCTTCCTGCTTTATTATTTTATATACCCTCCTGCACTACATCTGAGAGATCCATCCCGGATTTAGAACGGAGAGGGATGCGCTGGAGCCCATAGGTGGACACCCCAAAAGCCTTCTTTGGTCATATGCTTATGCCCTATTACCCTAAGGTAAGGGGCCATTACCTACTTGAGTGTATGCACACGAAGATGCACCTGATGTTATCCACTCTGAGCACCTTATCTGCAACGATTGCATGTTAAGACGTTGCTGTCACATATTTTATTTATATAAGGACTTTTTTTGAAACACATCTTTACATAAATATTTTTTATATATATTTTTTATAGCTTTTCCTTTAGGATACTCAGACTGTATCCATTTTGTATGGACTTTTACACTCTTGTCACTTTATGCGGAGCATGGCATGCTGATTTATTCATTATCCACGTTTGATTGATTTATATACAGCATTGCACATTGTCACTTTTTTGAGTTGTGTTGCACATATTTTTACTATTATACCCATGTATGTATGTTTAAGATAGATTGTGAGTTAATCATACGCTACGGTGGTCACTTTAAATTTGTCACTTTCTTGAGCTGTTTTGCACATATATATATACAAATATTAATAAATTGATAAAAATATTTATATTATCATTTGCACATATTTATGTACGTTTTATATAGATAGGGAGTTAATCATATACTACGGTGGTCATTTTATTATGTGTGTGCTTATGAACATGCGTTCACATCTATGATTTATGTTCACTTATTTTGGTTTATACCACGTATCACTTTATTTCTTTTGATATATACCATCTCCTTGGTGATGTAATTTTTATTTCAAGCTCCCAAGTCAGCTTGTTATTATGAGGTTTTGAGTCCCTATTAGGATTAGCGCAGCACCACCCCCCTTTTTTATCTATATCTTTCCTCAGGTCAGGTGTGTACCCTATTCGGTGCTAGCAGCTTTTCCACTCTTAGCCGCTTTCCATATTAGATAGCGCGGGAATAATCTTATTATTACTAGTTCCTTAACAAAATAGCTAGAACAAAAACCACTAGAGGACTGATAGCAAAAACATATGCGCAAATAATAGACAGGTTGATAACCTTACAAACGACCCCGGGCACCGGGAAGAGATGGGAGGCAGATGTGGGGGAGTTGTTGGATGACCAGTGGAAAAGGATACTGGAATCTGGCCCGCTGGTGTCCGTTTCTCCATCGCAGCAGGCCTCGCATCTCCTCCTGCTGCATAGAGCTTACTATACCCCTAAGAGGTTGCACAGGTTTGGTCGAAGACCAGACGACAAATGCCCCAGATGTTTGGAGACAGGAGATCTTATACACATGATGTGGAGATGCCCAGAATTAGTAAGATATTGGTCAGAGGTTGTAAAAACTATAGAAACCAGGTTTAAAGTTAAATTGGATCTAGAGGCTAAGGCATGCGTCCTGGGCCTAGTAGGGGAAAACATAGGGAATATTAGTACAACTACTACCATAGTAAGGTGCCATTACCAGGCGAGAAAACTGAAAGCACAATCTTGGCCTTCAGCTGTACCCCCAACCCCGGAAGAATGGCTCAGGACAATAGATACCTTGGTCTGGATAGAAAAGACTGTATACATTAGAAGGAGCAGTTACAGTAAATTTATTAAGATATGCAGGCCTTGGCTGCAGGGGCTGAGTACCCTCCACCTCCTTTGAATTCTATATGGGTATTAGAAGGCGGTTTAGAGGCATAGCGAATAAACCACATGACAGTCGGACATGGAAAGAGGAGTAAAACTACCTTGTATACTAGCTGGAATTAAAGCATAATAAGAACCAGTGTAAACAACTTTTACCTGACCCATTGATGGTGGCGGGGGGGCGGGGGTAATTATTGGTAGGGACGTGGGCGGGCAAGTAGGGGATAGTAATAGGAGGGAAATAAGAGCTAAGAAAAAGGGAAAGAAATTATCTGCTAATATATTTAATTGTGATTGAAGCAGTGAAATGTTAGTACAATGCTTTTACATGTAACACAAACTATGTTTATGTGTACTTTTTTATGGATATTAATAAAAAGATTAAAAGGAACTAGAGTATCTGTGAGGAGTTTCAGTGTGGTGGCACCAGCACCAGTGCCTAAGGCCCAATTTTTCAGCCCCTGTTTAACAGGGGCGTGTAATTACAATTTTTGATGCAATACTTTGCAGCAGGGCTCGTTCCTGCGTTCCAACTAGAGTATCTGTGAGGGGTTGCAGTGTTGTGGCACCAGCACCAGTGCCTAAGGCCCAATTTTTCAGCCCCTGTTCAACAGGGGCATGTAATTACAATTCTTGATCTAATATTTCACAGCAGGGTCCGTTTCTGCGCCCACCAAGATTAACTGTGAGGACTAGGGATGAGCTTCGGCTGTTCGGTCATTCGCCGAATTGCGAACGATATGGGCCGTTCGCGCCAAATTCGTGTGGCGCGTCATGGCCCATAATTCACTGCGGCATCGCAGTGCATTGCTTGCTGATGATTGGCCAAGCATGCACTATGACCCGCATGCTTGGCCAATCACAGCGCCGCCTCAACAGAGAGCCGTAATTGGCCAAAGCCAAGGAGGCTTTTGCCAATTATGGCTCAGGGGATTTAGTACACGCCCACACTATATAAGGCCACCTGCACGGCGGCCCTGTGCAGTGTGTTCCGGTGTGCTTGGAGAGAGAGAGAGAGACAGTGTCATTTCATTTGAGTTAGCTAGATTAGGCAGGACAGTCAGTCAGTTAGCTGCACTTAAAGTGTATTGTGTATATATATGCATCCCAGGTGTTGCATATATATATATACACTGTATTCAGTTTAGCTAGATCCGTTCCTGTTATCTTCTAGACTATTTACATTTAGTGCAGTGCGTCCTGCTCACAGTGTTCAGCTAGATCCGTTCCTGTTATCTTCCTACTGACAGGCAGGCTTGTCTTGTTACAGTATATAAAGCTACCTGAAGAAAATTACTGGTGTTCTTTTGATCCTATTAGTACCACGGTCAGGCAGCTAGACTATTTACATTTAGTGCAGTGCGTCCTACTCACAGTGTTCAGCTAGATCCGTGCCTGTTATCTTCCTACTGACAGGCAGGCTTGTATTGTTACAGTATATAAAGCTACCTGAAGAAAATTACTGATGTTCTTTTGATCCTATTAGTACCACGGTCAGGCAGCTAGACTATTTACATTTAGTGCAGTGCGTCCTGCTCACAGTGTTCAGCTAGACCCGTTCCTGTTATCTTCCTACTGACAGGCAGGCTTGTCTTGTTACAGTATTTACAGCTACCTAAAGAAAATTACTGGTGTTATTTTGATCCTAGTAGTACCATGGTCAGGCAGCTAGACTATTTACATTTAGTACAGTGCGTCCTGCTCACAGTGTTCAGCTAGATCCGTTCCTGTTATCTTCCTACTGACAGGCAGGCTTGTCTTGTTACAGTATATAAAGCTACCTGAAGAAAATTCCTGGTGTTCTTTTGATCCTATTAGTACCACGGTCAGGCAGCTAGACTATTTACATTTAGTACAGTGCGTCCTGCTCACAGTGTTCAGCTAGATCCGTTCCTGTTATCTTCCTACTGACAGGCAGGCTTGTCTTGTTACAGTATATAAAGCTACCTGAAGAAAATTACTGGTGTTCTTTTGATCCTATTAGTACCACGGTCAGGCAGCTAGACTATTTACATTTAGTGCAGTGCGTCCTGCTCACAGTGTTCAGCTAGATCCGTTCCTGTTATCTTCCTACTGACAGGCAGGCTTGTCTTGTTACAGTATATAAAGCTACCTGAAGAAAATTACTGGTGTTCTTTTGATCCTATTAGTACCACGGTCAGGCAGCTAGACTATTTACATTTAGTGCAGTGCGTCCTGCTCACAGTGTTCAGCTAGATCCGTTCCTGTTGTCTTCCTACTGACAGGCAGACTTATCTTGTTACAGTATATAAAGCTACCTGAAGAAAATTACTGATGTTCTTTTGATCCTATTAGTACCACGGTCAGGCAGCTAGACTATTTACATTTAGTGCAGTGCGTCCTGCTCACAGTGTTCAGCTAAACCTACAAGTTAGTGGGGTGCGTCCACCTCACAGTGTTCAGCTAAAGCTACCTGTAGAAGGTTGGTGGTGTTCTCATACTACAGGCAGGCAGTTGATTTTACTAGCTGCAGTATCAGTACATATATATATATATATCCCAGCTTAGTGCAGCTACAGGCCATTAGTATGTCTGGAAGGCCAAGAAGGAGAGGCAGACAGTCACAAGCCAATAAGAGAGGGCAAGCAGGCTCTGTGTCTAGTGCTGGTCATGGAGACGGTGCATCCTCATCAGCATACATCATATACTGCTGTTCAGAGTATATAGGGCCTGGTGGCCCCACACCTTTCCTTATTTTAATTTGGGTGCGGGGTTTCCCTTAATATCCATACAAGACCCAAAGGGCCTGGTAATGGACTGGGGGGTACCCATGCCGTTTGTCTCACTGATTTTCATCCATATTGCCATGACCCGACATTACATTAAACCCGCAAGCAGTTTTAAATGAGATTTTTTCCTTTAAAAATGACATTTGGTGCAGGGACTGTTCTAAACACGGGAAACACGCGTCACTTTACAGGCATACTATAGACACCCCCCAGGTACGATATTTAAAGGAATATTTCACTTTTTTTTTTTTTACTTTAAGCATCATTAAAATCACTGCTCCTGAAAAAACGGCCGTTTTTAAAAGTTTTTTTTGCATTGATACATGTCCCCTGGGGTAGGACCCGGGTCCCCAAACCCTTTTTAGGACAATACCATGCAAATTAGCCTTTAAAATGAGCACTTTTGATTTCGAACGTTCGAGTCCCATAAATTAAGTAAAAGTAAATTCAGTGGAAAAAAGGGGTTTAGGACAGGGGGAGGTCAATCCACATTTGAAGTGGCACGTAACCCCATCCAGACCAAAACCGGATAGATGTGTAAACAAACAATAACACCACTTATATAAAAAAGTGAAATGCTCTTTCTTTTGGGGAAGGCACAAACAAACATGAAGACAAATATACACTTTTCCATTTAGTTATTCTACACAGTCTTAGTCGTATTGTAGTGTTGGCTGCTGCTTTGATTTATTAGATTGGCGCGGTACTTTACCTATCCATGTGCCACCAGCACCACCACCACCACCAAAGGCCCAATTTTTCAGCCCCTGTTCAACAGGGGCATATAATTACAATTCTTGATTGAATATTTCACAGCAGGGCCCATTTCTGCGCCCACCAAGATTAACTGTGAGGACTTACAGTGTTGTGCCACCAGCACCATCACCACCACCAAAGGCCTAATTTTTCAGCCCCTGTTCAACAGGGGCATGTAATTAGAATTCTTGATCTAATATTTCACAGCAGGGCCCATTCCAGCGCCCACCAAGAGTAACTGTGAGGACTTACAGTGTTGTGGCACCGGTACTACCATCACCAAAGGCCCTATTTTTCTGGCCCTGTTCAACAGGGGCATGTAATTACAATTCTTGATCTAATATTTCACAGCAGGGCCCTGTGAGGGCTTACAGTGTTGATGCCACAACAACACCTAAGGCCCAAATTTCTGCTGAGTATATAGGGCAGGTCCCTACTTTCAAACATCCAACTTACAAACGACTCCTACTTGCAAACGGAAGGAGACAACAGGAAGTGAGATGAAATCTACCCCATAGGAAGGGAAGTTCTCTCCTGTAAGAGTTAATATGGGAAAAACTTTTTTTCTTTCCACTGATGCTTTATCACCAATCCTTGTTTCACTAAAAACCCAAAAAACATTTGTCATTGGGACAAAAAGTGAGGTGAAATCTTCTGAAGAGGAGCACAGACAGCAAAACAAATGTCACAGGGGTGATAACCATTCCCTATGTTTTCCAAAAAGCTTATAACAGATTTTTTGGCTGGAGCTACACTTTAAAAATGTACCAGTTCAAAATTACAAACAGATTCTACTTAACAACAAACCTACAGTCGCTGTCTTGTTTGCACCGCCTGTATACTAGAAAAAGAGAGACTACCGCGCTATATTAAATCAAAGGGGTACCTGATGCAAAATATTGATAATAAATAATGAAAAAATGATATTATTGGAGTGAAAAAATAGAATATAGCAAAAGCAGCCACTTAAAGTGAGATACACACACTATACAGCAATAATTATAAAATAAAAAGCAGCGCTGTGAATAAGCATATAATTGTGAAATTATACCAGTGTAAATGGGATAAATAAATAGACCCAATTAAAATAAATAGCATAGTTCATAAATCAAAAACAAAGGGTGCTTGGTAAACAGTCCTAATACATTAGTTAGAGTCCAGATGGATAAAGTGAAGAGATAAAGGCACAGGCCCCAGTCTGAAGGCAGGAATGCAAATAAAAATGCATCCTTCACCGCACCACTGTGATAACCAAAAGAAATGCGCGCTTACCAAACGGCAAGCATAAGAGGGCTTGCGACCTTAACCCGGTCAGGGCCTTTTGTAGGATGAAGACACCAGCATGCCACTTCATACACCTTCGATTAAACCCGCTGTCCACCAAGCATCAAGCAATCCCTCTAGCATAGGGATGATAACCTCCTAGCTAGGGGTTGTTCTCATTAGAGATACCCCGGAGAAAGAGAGGAGAACAACATAGCGTAATCCTGGCTTAATATTTATTAAAAGGAATTAAAATCACACTTGCAATATGGTAGATGTACATGAACATAAAAAGCCGGCCGGCTAGAAGCGAACACCCGTCCTGCAGATGGTGGATGCAGCACGTCAGCACGTCAGCACAATGTAATAATAGAAATAATGCACTTCAATCATCCTGACACCACAACAACCATGGTGCCGGAATGATTGAAGTGCTAACACCAGGTGTTTGGAGTATCTTTATCTGCTGATTGTTAAACTTTCTAGAATACACATATTTCTATTGTTGTGTAGGATCTGGGGCTGCTGTCCCTCCATCCCTCTCCCCCCCTTTCCTCCTTTCCCTCTCTATCCCTCATTCATCTCAGACTCTAACCACACCCCCTTTGAGCCACGCCCATTTAAGACATGCTCACTATTCTGCGTAAACCACGCCCATTTTCGAAGCGGCACACTTTTTTTTACCCTATGCCACGCCTACAAACACATGCCCCACCCCCTAATTATAAAAAAGACTCCGCCTACAGCCAAAAAAAGTGTCCCTAAAATTTTTTTTACAATGTTGGCAACTATGCAATTTTTTGGTGCACTTTGAGGCCCAGACTAGGAATGATGCTCTGCTGGACCTGGTAATCTCAAACCATTCAGATCCTATTACTAATGTTCATATAAAATAGCATCTGGGTAGCAGCGACTAGGGATGAGCCGAATACCCCCTGGTTCAAGTCGCACCAGAACATACGAACAGGCAAAAAGTTTGAGCGAACATGCAAACCCTATTAAACTCTATTAAACCCTATTAAAATCTATGGGACACGAACATGAAAAATCAAAAGTGCTCATTTTAGTGAAATACGCAAATATACGACCCCACGGAAAAAAGCCCAGTCCAGTGGGGTCCCTTATTTGCATACGGTATCAAGACGAAAGAGGCAGTGCACTGCTAGTGAAACATGTGGAGGAATGGCTAATAAGGTTAGGTGAACACAAGAAAAAAGACCTCTCCTGCGCTCAGGTGTCCATGAACTGGATATGTGGTGCAGCCACCTATAGAAGTAATGCCTAGCGTCTTGCAGCCCTCATTTGAACAATGGGTATTCAAGCTATAAAAAACAGAAAAGAAAGAGAGCGCACCAACCTAGTGCATTACCACTGGTAAACTTTAATGCAGCATAAAAACAGTCAAAATTATACTCACAAACGAGCTAGTATAAATAGCTTTCAAAAGGGCGCAAAAGCGCTGTTTCTGTGGATCGACACCCCAGGACCTGTTGCCGAGAGGATGTGACCAGCGCAAATGGCTGATGGCTTACACGTTTCGGGGGAGCACCCCTTTCTTCAGAGCCTAAGCGGGCAATGGTTGGTCTCTCGAATTGCTCTCTCTATAAATGTATGTGCCTGTGTCTACCCCACCCAATTAGTGACGACGCCCCCTCCCACAGGTATTAGGCACCACCCACCCATTCGGGTTAACCCTCTCTATCCCATCCCTCTGAGTGTGATTCCCCATTTGTTAGCCAAAATATAGAGGGCAAACATCACTCAATGTAATCTGCTAAAGAGATAATGGTAGTGGTAATACTAGTATAAAAAGAAATTGATTAGTTGAAAAAATAAATAGATATAAAAAGATATAAAAAGATATAAAGTATATAGAAACACTGGACCAGTAGGTCAATTCCACTCTCACCATATGCTATGTGCAACAGGGCAGGGGAAGAGGGATTGGGTGCGCCAAAACGAAGACATCTCGTTTTCATGCAGCTCTAATTGTGTCCCCATGCCCCCGATCTACTGGGGTGAATGATGCCGGGCTCCTCCGGCTCCCAGGAGCCCTAATGGTGCCGCATGCCATGTGTGGAACGCACGCTATTCAACAGGCCGGGAAGTGCGGGCGTACCTGCGTTCCACCCGCAACTTCCGGCCGATCGTGGCGTCATTACCCCCTCCTCCACATGCATCAGAGGTCACTGTGCGCCAGGAACACGGTCCGGAAGCGTGGGTGTGTTTGCGTTCCACCCACTGCTTCCGACCGTCAACCTGTGGTGAATGATGCGCGCGCATCTCAGTACGGCCGCGCGCTCTCTACCAATCGCTCCACTACCAACATTATCAACATTATCATCATTGGCAGAGGCGCCATCTGGCAAAGCAGGACAGGCAGCGTTCTGGCGAGGACTACTAGCAGTGCTCAACCCACTTTTCTCTAAAGAAACATTGATGGGAAATGGAGGGGAAAAGGAATGTATATTTTAAAAACGTAATTAATTAATTAATTAAAAGGAAAAAAAAAAAAAAAAAATTAAAAAAATATAAATATATATATATATATATATATATATATATAAAAAAAAAATTAAAAAAATAATAATTAAAAAAATAAATAAATAAAAAATATATAATAAAAAAAAATAATAAAAAAAAAAAAAATGTAATAATATAAAAAAAAAGAAAAATTAAAAAATGTAAAAAACTAATTTAATAATGCAAATAAAAAAAATTAATTAAATAGAATTGAAAATATTATAATGTAAATCTCGATTCCCAAATAAGGAAGTGGAAAAAAGGGGATAATGGAAAATGGAATCCAAGCCTATATGTTGATCATAATGTAAAATTGTTAGGAGTGCGCAGAAGTATCCCTCCAAGGTACAGTAAATCATATATCCATAAAATTCATAGATTAAAATATAACATATAATATACTTAATGTTAAAAAAACAACACATGAAAGTCCATAACAATTAGTCGTCATGATATCAGCACGATATTAGTCTAGAGGAGGAAGGATTATAAAATGATAAATAGTTCATAGTATAAAATACTAAAAATACATATGAGATCTCAACGTGAATACTGAACCCCATCAGCCTATACCAATATTAATCGCCATTAGACACAGCAATAGAGTGTTCCTACTGAAAGGCTGCACCCCACTCCATGTGGATGTAAATTATATATTAAAAAAAATATAGTGACAAATATTTATATAAACCATATAATAATACATCATACTGTGCCAAATGACAGTGGTAACCATCACCTCAGCATATACCCTGGAAGATACCTCTGCGGACCGGCATACCATAAACAAAAGAGAGAGAGAAAGAGAGGCACCATTGCCCGCTAGCATCTGGTGGGAATAGACAATAAACTCTAATGGCGGTAAATTACATTGGCGGTAAATTACATAAAATTACAAAAAGTACATCATGTAGTCAAATAGGCCAATAGGCAACTATCTAAAACCAACCACAACCTAAACCTAATAACTAGCTTCTAGACAAATACCTAACGGCTAAAACCTATTACTACACCTGCCAAATGGTCTACCCAATTCCTAATCCTTGACCTTAGTGCATCCCATAAACCCCAAGAGTGAGCCCCTACCAATTTTTTATATTTTTTTAATTATTTTTTTTTTTTTTCCTTTTAATTAATTAATTAATTACGTTTTTAAAATATACATTCCTTTTCCCCTCCATTTCCCATCAATGTTTCTTTAGAGAAAAGTGGGTTGAGCACTGCTAGTAGTCCTCGCCAGAACGCTGCCTGTCCTGCTTTGCCAGATGGCGCCTCTGCCAATGATGATAATGTTGATAATGTTGGTAGTGGAGCGATTGGTAGAGAGCGCGCGGCCGTACTGAGATGCGCGCGCATCATTCACCACAGGTTGACGGTCGGAAGCAGTGGGTGGAACGCAAACACACCCACGCTTCCGGACCGTGTTCCTGGCGCACAGTGACCTCTGATGCATGTGGAGGAGGGGGTAATGACGCCACGATCGGCCGGAAGTTGCGGGTGGAACGCAGGTACGCCCGCACTTCCCGGCCTGTTGAATAGCGTGCGTTCCACACATGGCATGCGGCACCATTAGGGCTCCTGGGAGCCGGAGGAGCCCGGCATCATTCACCCCAGTAGATCGGGGGCATGGGGACACAATTAGAGCTGCATGAAAACGAGATGTCTTCGTTTTGGCGCACCCAATCCCTCTTCCCCTGCCCTGTTGCACATAGCATATGGTGAGAGTGGAATTGACCTACTGGTCCAGTGTTTCTATATACTTTATATCTTTTTATATCTTTTTATATCTATTTATTTTTTCAACTAATCAATTTCTTTTTATACTAGTATTACCACTACCATTATCTCTTTAGCAGATTACATTGAGTGATGTTTGCCCTCTATATTTTGGCTAACAAATGGGGAATCACACTCAGAGGGATGGGATAGAGAGGGTTAACCCGAATGGGTGGGTGGTGCCTAATACCTGTGGGAGGGGGCGTCGTCACTAATTGGGTGGGGTAGACACAGGCACATACATTTATAGAGAGAGCAATTCGAGAGACCAACCATTGCCCGCTTAGGCTCTGAAGAAAGGGGTGCTCCCCCGAAACGTGTAAGCCATCAGCCATTTGCGCTGGTCACATCCTCTCGGCAACAGGTCCTGGGGTGTCGATCCACAGAAACAGCGCTTTTGCGCCCTTTTGAAAGCTATTTATACTAGCTCGTTTGTGAGTATAATTTTTACTGTTTTTATGCTGCATTAAAGTTTACCAGTGGTAATGCACTAGGTTGGTGCGCCCTCTTTCTTTTCTGTTTAATAAGGTTAGGTGTACATCTTGTAGCAGAATTGCACAAATTTGGCTATGCCAAATGGCATTGGTTCCTTTGGTTTGGTATCAAGCTGTACTAACCCCTTGCAAAATAAAGTAAATGGTAACATGTGGTTTAAGGTGGTGGTGTTCCCAGCACAAAGTGAGATACACATACAGTATATATATGTTTTTTTTATGTACTGTATATGCCATTTTAAAGGCTTATATGCAAGTTATTGCCACAAAAAGTGTATGGGGGACCCAGATACTGCCCTAGGATTCACTCACTGTGCATTTTGTAAATTGACAAAAACAAACAATTAAAATATAGATTTTTGAAAGCATTCTTACTTTTCAGCATTTCTCCACACTTACCTACAACTTTTGCACAGTACTGTATACACTATATTACCAAAAGTATTGGGACACCTGCCTTTACATGAACTTTATTGTCATCCCAGTCTTAGTCCGTAGGGTTCAATATTGAGTTGGCCCACCCTTTGCAGCTATAACATCTTCAACTCTTCTGGGAACGCTGTCCACAAGGTTTAGGAGTGTGTCTATGGGAATGTTTGACCATTCTTCAAGAATCGCATTTGTGAGGTCAGGCACAGATGTGGACAAGAAGGCCTGGCTTGCAGTCTCCACTCTAATAGGGTGTACACACGGTTGGACTTTGTTCGGACATTCCGACAACAAAATCCTAGGATTTTTTCCGACGGATGTTGGCTCAAACTTGTTTTGTCTACACACGGTCGCACAAAGTTGTCGGAAAATCTGATCGTTCTAAACGCGGTGACGTAAAACACGTACGTCCGGACTATAAACGGGGCAGTGGCCAATAGCTTTCATCTCTTTATTTATTCTGAGCATGCGTGTCCGTCGGATTTGTGTACACACGATCGGAATTTCCGACAACGGATTTTGTTGTCGGAAAATTTTATCTCCTGCTCTCCAACTTTGTGTGTCGGAAAATCCGATGGAAAATGTCCGATGGAGCCCACACATGGTCGGAATTTCCGACAACACGCTCCGATCGGGCATTTTCCATCAGAAAATCCGACCGTGCGTACGGGGCATAATTCATCTCAAAGGTGTTCTATCGGTTGAGGTCAGGACTCTGTGCAGACCAGTCAAGTTCCTCCACCCTAAACTCACTCATCCATGTCTTTATGGACCTTGTTTGTACACTGGTGGGCAATCATGTTGGAACAGGAAGGGACCATCCCCAAACTGTTCCAACAAAGTTGGAAGCATGAAATTGCCCAAAATGTCTTGGTATGCTGACACCTTAAGAGTTCTCTTCACTGGAACTAAGTGGTCAAGACCAACCCCTGAAAAACAACCCCATACCATAATCCCCCCTCCACCAAATGATTTGGACCAGTGCACAAAGCAAGGTCCATAAAAATATGGATGATCAAGTTTTTAGTGAAGGAACTTGACTGGCCTGCACAGAGCCCTGACCTCAACCCAATTGAACACTTTTGGCAGGAATTAGAGCGGAGACTGTGAGCCAGGCATTTTCGTCCACATCAGTGTCTGACCTCACGAATGCGCTTCTGGAAAAATGGTCAAACATTCCAATAGACACACTCCTAAACCTTGTGGATAGCCTTCCCAGAAGAGTTGGAGCTGTTATAGGTGCAAAGGGTGGGCCAACTCAATATTAAACCCTACATGCCATTAAAGTTAGTGTGCGTGTATAGGTAGGCGTCCCAATACTTTTGACAATATAGTGTACATTATCCATGCCTCTCTATGGGGGTAAGGGCTCTTTTGGTCATGCATTGGATGAAATACTTACCAAATATTTATTATATTCTAGGACACTTTCTCTTGAATTGTCTCCTGGATTTTTTGAATTATCCCGATGTTTGCATATACTTATCTTTCAATCCACATATTGGGAGGTATATCTACATAGTTGATATGTGATGTATATATGAATACAGCATTTTTTTATTCCATTCATTGACTGACATTTATTTTGTAGAGTCCATGCACCTCCTAAATAAAGAACCTCCTGAAGAAGACTCAGCGGATTGAAACGCGTAGGATTCCCTTTGGGCTGCAATGCTCCTTTCAGAAATTGAATTCTTTGCTATCTCTTGTTTACCACATGTATTGTCCGTGTGCATGAATATTAACATTGATTTTAATTGTATGTACAAATAAACTTTTCTACATTTGATACAATCATGTGTCTATATTGGTTTTAAAGTCCCTTCCCATTCTGTCTTTTTTGATATAATAAGAGAAAGTCACATTTTGTGTTAATGTAAACATTTACTTCTTAGTTTTTAGAATGTGTACAATATATCTAATTAATATTTAAAGTAATTTATTTTTCATGCTATTGGATTACAAAAAGTATTTTACCTATTTTATATACACTGTGATATTGGAGCCCGGGATCATCAGCCAAGCTTGTTGGTAAGAACAAACAGTCCCCATAATGGTGAATAACAGAACAAAAACAGCTTGTCCTCAGGAAGCCAAAATAGTCCATTATTGTTGGTACAAAACACAAATGCTCGGCTCACTGACAGTCACACTTGTCCCTTAACTGGGTGTTTGAAAGCTCCTGTCTACCTAAAGGGCCCCAAGGAGGAGGTGACCACAGTTCAGCAACCTTGTCTCAGCCGCTAGCCCACATTACTCATTTAGCTGTGTTCTGAGTGCTTCCTCTTCCTTTTCTGGACGCTGATGCAAACGGGTTAACCCTTTCAGGGCAAGAGTCCCTGTAATCAGGGTTGGAGATTCTTTCCCACCCAAATTTCTCTCTCTGAACCTCCAAATTTCATGTTCCAAATGAGGACTTCTCAATCCAGAGAGTATTGTAAGTCATTCCTCTCTTCTCTGATCGGACTACCCCGGAACCCCTTACCCTGCATGGATGAGAACCCCTGAGTACTAATAAATGTCTCTTAAGCTCTCCCTTAAAGGGACCACAACCCAAACAATGGGGAAATATACCTGCCATCCAGGACCCATCTCTGCCAACCTGTACAACACTTATTACTTTAAAGGATAACTAAAGGTTCCTTTTTTATTTTTAAAAAAAAAACAAACATGTCATATTTACCTCCTCTGTGCAGTTGGTTTTGCACAGAGTGGCCCCAATCCTCCTCTTCTGGGGTCCCTCAATGGCGTTCCTGACTCCTCCTTTTTGCAAGTGCGCTTTCCCTTGGGGCACTCGTGCAGGCACCGCTCTCCCAACCTTTTTGTGGCCACCCAGCTGGGCTGTTCCTGGAGCCCGCGGCCGCCCACTCAGCCTCTTTGCAGCCGCCCATTCAGTTCACAGCATGGCTGGGGGGCAGAGACTAGAAGTCAGCTGACTGGTGAGGAATGTGAAGAGGGAGGGGCTGAAGGAGACCCTATCTCCTGATTTCGGCATAGGTGTCACTGCTGCGAGACATCACAGAGCTGGAGACACAGTGAAGCCGGAGACACAGCGAGTAACACTACCTGTGATTAGAGTTGCCATTAAAAGTCCCAATTACAGTTCTCAGGTGAGCAGATGACCTTAACCACTTGAGCCCCGGACCATTATGCTGCCTAAGGACCAGAGGTCTTTTTCCAATTTGGCACTGCGTCGCTTTAACTGCTAATTGCGCGGTCATGCAATGCTGTACCCAAACGAAATTTGCGTCCTTTTCTTCCCACAAATAGAGCTTTCTTTTGATGGTATTTGATCACCTCTGCGGTTTTTATTTTTTGCGCTATAAACGGAAAAAGACCGAAAATTTTGAAAAAAAAATGATATTTTCTACTTTTTGTTATAAAAAAAATCCAATAAACTAAATTTTAGTCATACATTTAGGCCAAAATGTATTCGGCCACATGTCTTTGGTAAAAAAAATGTCAATAAGCGTATATTTATTGGTTTGCGCAAAAGTTATAGCGTCTACAAACTAGGGTACATTTTCTGTAATTTACACAGCTTTTAGTTTATGACTGCCTATGTCATTTCTTGAGGTGCTAAAATGGCAGGGCAGTACAAAACCCCCCCAAATGACCCCATTTTGGAAAGTAGACACCCCAAGGAAATTGCTGAGAGGCATGTTGAACCCATTGAATATTTTTTTTTTTTGTCCCAAGTGATTGAAAAATGACAAAAAAAAAAAAAAAAATATTTACAAAAAGTTGTCACTAAATGATATATTGCTCACACAGGCCATGGGCCTATGTGGAATTGCACCCCAAAATACATTCAGCTGCTTCTCCTGAGTATGGGGATACCACATGTGTGGGACTTTTTGGGAGCCTAGCCGCATACGGGGCCCCGAAAACCAATCACCGCCTTCAGGATTTCTAAGAGTGTAAATTTTTGATTTCACTCTTCACTGCCTATCACAGTTTCGGAGGCCATGGAATGCCCAGGTGGCACAAAACCCCCCAAAATGACCCCATTTTGGAAAGTAGACACCCCAAGCTATTTGCTGAGAGGCATATTGAGTCCATGGAATATTTTATATTTTGACACAAGTTGCGGGAAAGTGACACTTTTTTTTTTTTTTTTTTTTCATAAAGTTGTCACTAAATGATATATTGCTCACACAGGCCATGGGCATATGTGGAATTGCACCCCAAAATACATTTAGCTGCTTCTCCTGAGTATGGGGATACCACATGTGTGGGACTTTTTGGGAGCCTAGCCGCGTACGGGACCCCGAAAACCAATCACTGCCTTCAGGATTTCTAAGGGTGAAAATTTTTGATTTCACTCTTTACTGCCTATCACAGGTTCGGAGGCCATGGAATGCCCAGGTGGCACAAACCCCCCCCAAATGACCCCATTTTGGAAAGTAGACACCCCAAGCTATTTGCTGAGAGGCATGGTGAGTATTTTGCAGCTCTCATTTGTTTTTGAAAATGAAGAAAGACAAGAAAAAACATTTTTTTTTCTTTTTTCAATTTTCAAAACTTTGTGACAAAAAGTGAGGTCTGCAAAATACTCACTATACCTCTCAGCAAATAGCTTGGGGTGTCTACTTTCCAAAATGGGGTCATTTGGGGGGGTTTTGTGCCACCTGGGCATTCCATGGCCTCCGAAACTGTGATAGGCAGTGAAGAGTGAAATCAAAAATTCACGCCCTTAGAAAGCCTGAAGGCGGTGCTTGGTTTTCGGGGTCCCGTACGCGGCTAGGCTCCCAAAAAGTCTCACACATGTGGTATCCCCGTACTCAGGAGAAGCAGCAGAATGTATTTTGGGGTGTAATTTCACATATTTCCATGGCATGTTTGAGCAATATATCATTTAGTGACAACTTTGTGCAAAAAAAAAAAAAATAAAAAAAAAATTGTCTCTTTCCCGCAACTTGTGTCGCAATATAAAATATTCCATGGACTCGACATGACTCTCAGCAAATAGCTTGGGGTGTCTACTTTCCAAAATGGGGTCATTTGGGGGGGTTTTGAACTGTCCTGGCATTTTATGCACAACATATAGAAGCTTATGTCACACATCACCCACTCTTCTAACCACTTGAAGACAAAGCCCTTTCTGACACTTATTGTTTACATGAAAAAGTTATTTTTTTTTGCAAAAAAATTACTTTGACCCCCCAAACATTATATATTTTTTTAAAGCAAATGCCCTACAGATTAAAATGGTGGGTGTTTCATTTTTTTTTTTCACACAGTAATTGCGCAGCGATTTTTCAAACGCATTTTTTGGGGAAAAAACACACTTTTTTAAATTTTAATGCACTAAAACACACTATATTGCCCAAATGTTTGATGAAATAAAAAAGATGATCTTAGGCGGAGTACATGGATACCAAACATGACATGCTTTAAAATTGCGCACAAACGTGCAGTGGCAACAAAATAAATACATGTTTAAAAGCCTTTAAAAGCCTTTACAGGTTACCACTTTAGATTTACAGAGGAGGTCTACTGGAAAAATTACTGCACTCGATCTGGCCTTCGCGGTGATACCTCACATGCATGGTGCAATTGCTGTTTACGTTTGACGACAGACCGCCGCTTGCGTTCGCCTTAGCGCGAGAGCAGGGGGCGACAGGGGTGCTTTTTTTTTTTTTTTTCTTTATTATTTTTTTTCTTTTTTAATCTTACTTTTAAACTGTTCCTTTCATATTTTTTTTTTTAATCATTTTTATTGTTATCTCGGGGAATGTAAATATCCCCTATGATAGCAATAGGTAGTGACAGGTACTCTTTTTTGAAAAAATTGGGGTCTATTAGACCCTAGATCTCTCCTCTGCCCTCAAAGCATCTGACCACACCAAGATCGGTGTGATAAAATGCTTCCCCAATTTCCCAATGGCGCTATTTACATCCGGCGAAATCGAAGTCATGAAATGCTCGTAGCTTCCGGTTTCTTAGGCCATAGAGATGTTTGGAGCCACTCTGGTCTCTGATCAGCTCTATGGTCAGCTGGCTGAATCACCGGCTGCATTCTCAGGTTCCCTGTTGAGACAGGAGAGCCAGAGAAAAACACGAAAGACGGTGGGGGGGGGGCATTCCCTCCCACGGCTTGTAAAAGCAGTCTAGAGGCTAATTAGCCGCTAGGATTGCTTTTGCATGAAAGCCGACCGCTGGCTGAAAAGAATGATACCAAGATGATACCTAAACCTGCAGGCATCATTCTGGTATAACCACTCAAAGTCGTGAATGGCGTACCTGAAGACAAAAAAATGGTTAACAATGGTTAACAATAAAGCACAGTAAACAGTAAAGTATAAATAATTACATACCTGAAAAACAAACATGATAAAACATAATAACAATAACAATAACAATAAAACATTGCAGAATAGAATACAGTAAAAAAAGAGCAGAACAATAGAGAGAGAGAATAGAGAGAGAGAGAACAATAAAACGACAACTATTTTATTTTATTTTATATATTTTTTTTTTTTTTACACTTTTTCTGTAACTAACTTTTATAACTGTAACCGGTTCCAGGTTCGGGTCTCTCAAAATGCGATGGCATCTTGGGAGACCCTGTGAAAGTGTGCCTAGTCTGTGCAATGCTGTACCCTACGCTAATACTCAACTAGTGCATGGTAGCGTTCAAAACATTCACCAATGCAAAGACCATGATTGTCAGGACAGGAGGGACAATAATAGCGGGTGTCACGCCTATATCCGCGCTAGCTGCAGACACAACATCTTTTTTGGGGGGTTCGCTGGGTAGGGGTACTCGGGAGGACATAAAAATGCCTCTCATGCAGCCGACTGCATTTGGTTGGGGATGTGAATGGGGGAAGTACGGGCGCTGCAGAAGCGGTGGGTTCCCAATTAGGATTGGCGAATGCAGCAGGAAGGGCATTATGGGCACGACGGGCCTGTCTTTGTCTTCTTGGTGGCAGCGGGACACTACTTGTGCTTGCCACCTCACCAGCTTGAACTGCACTTATGGGACTCACCACGTCACCAAGTGTTACTGCAGTGCTGGTTTGGCTACGACCGGGGTGTACTACGCCGCTGGCGCTTGCCAGTTCCCCAAAACGCTACCAAAAAAACTGTTAGCGATCGCAGGGATCAGGCCTGACTCTGCGAACGCTGCAGTTATGCGTTTAGAGTTTTGTAAGTGACAGTGATCGATCGATACTGCACTTGGGTGGGCTGGGCCGGGCCGGGCGGAGGGGCAAAACGCAGGTGCTAGCAGGTATCTGGGCTGATCCCGCTAACACTGCGTTTTTGGGAACCCTAAACTGCTGGTGACGCTAGTATAGATCTGATCGGATCAGATATTGATCCGATCAGATACTATACCACTAAGGGAGGTGTACGGTGCGTGTGCGTGGGTGTTAGCGGTACTGGCGCTAACCTGACGCTGCCTGGGGCTGGTGCTTGCCAGTTCACCAAAACGCTACCAAAAAAACTGTTAGCGATCGCAGGGATCAGGCCTGACTCTGTGAACGCTGCAGTTATGCGTTTAGTGTTCTGTAAGTGACAGTGATCGATCGATACTGCACTTGGGTGGTCTGGGCTGGGCCGGGCGGAGGGGCAAAACGCAGGTGCTAGCAGGTATCTGGGCTGATCCCGCTAACACTGCGTTTTTGGGAACCCTAAACTGCTGGGGACGCTAGTATAGATCTGATCGGATCAGATATTGATCCGTTCAGATACTATACCACTAAGGGAGGTGTACGGTGCGTGCGTGGGTGTTAGCGGTACTGGCGCTAACCTGACGCTGCCTGGGGCTGGTGCTTGCCAGTTCACCAAAATGCTACCAAAAAAACTGTTAGCGATCGCAGGGATCAGGCCTGACTCTGCGAACGCTGCAGTTATGCGTTTAGTGTTTTGTAAGTGACAGTGTTCGATCGATACTGCACTTGGGTGGGCTGGGCCGGGCAGAGGCGCAAAACGCAGGTGCTAGCAGGTATCTGGGCTGATCCCGCTAACACTGCGTTTTTGGGAACCCTAAACTGCTGGGGACGCTAGTATAGATCTGATCGGATCAGATATTGATCCGATCAGATACTATACCACTAAGGGAGGCGCATGCTGCGTGCGTGGGTGTTAGCGGTACTGGCGCTAATCTGACGCTGCCTGGGGCGACGCATATCACCGCCGGGCGATTAGGGGGCTAAACCTTTATTCGGTAATAAACGGCGGGTGCCCTGACACTATAAAAAATAAACAAACTAACCAGCGTCAACCGTAACGGTTATACGGTGATCAGTGGTGAAAGGGTTAACTAGGGGGCAATCAAGGGGTTAAAACATTTATTAGGTAGTATATGGGGGTCCCCGACGCTATAAAACGCTGACGGCGAACCTAAATATTTACCTCACTAACTAGCGGAACCAGCGACACTAATACAGCGATCAGAAAAATGATCGCTTAGTGACACTGGTGACGGGGGGTGATCAAGGGGTTAAAACTTTATTAGTGGGGGTTAGGGGGGTACCCTAGACCTACTGGGGGGTAACAGTAACTGTGCTAACACAGTAACTGTCACAAACTGACACTATGCAGTAATCAGGAAAAAAAAAAAAAAACTGCTGGTGTCAGTTTGTGACGGGGGGGGGGGGTGATTGGGGGGGGGATCGGGGGGCGATCGGGGGGGGGGGGATCGGGGTGTAATGTGTGCCTGGCATGTTCTACTGTGTGTGTGTGTGTTGGTGCACTTACTTACATGTCGTCTCTCCTCAGGCCGGAACGGAAACTACCGACCCGAGGGGAGATGACATCATTTCCTTTGCTGCTGTTTAGCATACAGCAGCAAAGGAGTGTTCCCATTGGCCGGCGGCGATCGCGAGGGGGGGGCCACGAACGGATGGCCTCCCCCTCGTCTCCGATCGCCGGGGGACAAAACGGGACCGCCTCGGGCGGCGGGGGGGGGTCCGATTGGACCCCCCACCCGCGGAAGGCAAATCACGTACCATGTACGTGATTTTGCCTGTCCGTTCCGCTTTGCCGACGTACATCGGCGTGAGGCGGTCGTCAAGTGGTTAATCAAGAGCACCTAAGTTGGATGATCAGAACTCCCCCCCCCACCAGCATAGCCACTCATCCCAACTCCCCGCCAGCACTGCCACTCATCCCATCCCCCCACCCCCCCACCCCCACCAAGGAGTAAGAGAAGGAATAAAAATAGAGAATACATGGAAGGGAGAGGAAAAGGGGGGAAGGAACAAAGAAAAAGGGAGAGAAAGAATAAGAGAAAGAACGATGGCTAGATAGAGCTATGGGGTAAAAAAAACCAAGAAATTAGGATAGAGAGAGATAAAAGGGAAAGAAAGGAGAACAAAGAGAAAGAGTGGTACATCTTAAAATGTACCATAAGGGGTGTTAATACTGTACGAGTGGAAGGGACTCAGGGGGAGGGGGGGTAAATGTCCGTGGGTTAGGGACACAAATTACTTGTCTTGACTTGGGTTCTGACAACCTACGCTACGAAAATAATTTTACTGTTAGGGGTCCCCACAACTTGGGAAATGTTATCAAGGGGTCACGGCACTAGAAAGGTTGAGAAACACTGCTCTATAGGGTTACAGTGGGAAGGCACCACCGACACCCAAAGAGTAATTGTTCTGCACCCGTTACGTCTATCCAAAGTCGAAGTGACACCAGAATGTATCCAAAAATTCTCTAATCTTGTTCCCAGTGCACTACATTGTGGCCTCATCATACGCACTGGCTCCCCAGCTGTTGCTGAGCAAAATAAAGGCAGCTTGCAGGACAAATTACTTTTTTTTGGCTTTATAAATTCAATTATTGCTGCAGCAGATTCTAGACATGGTACAGATCTGCCACTTTACAGTTAGGCTAAGGGGACCCCCTGGCACTATATTGGAAGGAATTTTTCATTTTTAGGCTTTCACTTTAAAAATCAAAAAATCACTGCTCATTTAAAAATGACGTTTTTCACAAACTTTCTTTTTATTGATGCATGTCCCCCAGGGCAGGACCCGGACCCCTATAGTCATTGTATGCTTAATTACTTGTATTTAAGCCTTCAAAATGGGCAATTTGATATTTGACGTTCGGGTCCCATTGACTTTAATGGGGTTCGGTGTTCGGGTCCGAACGTTTGCGGTGTTCGGAAGTTCTGGTCCGAACCAAACAGGGGTCCATTGGGCCCATCCCTATTTTGCACAGCTGCTATGATTTATGACTCCCATTAGTAGGTCGATGATTATTTTTATATTTGTTGCCCGTAGATGTGCCTTTGAGAAAAATGCTATTGGTACCAGTCATCTGCTCCCCTTTGCACGCTACAATAAATAAAACAGCGCTATAATCAGTGAGATCGCTGACATTGCTTCTCGTCTTCACTGCACAATAATCAATGACTAAACCCAGCTTACCGAGGACATTTTTCACAAACTCCTCATTACATTTAACTAAATGGATCTGTTTCCCTTTAACAGTCTTGTAGGTTGAATCTAATAACCCAAAAAGCAACAGCTGGCCTCCACATTTTAGCATCTTTAAGATCTTTTCCAGATTTCTCATGTATTCATCCTCATTTTTACTGATAGATTCCAGTATCAACGCACTGATAATGCAATCAGCAAGTGATAGTAGCGCCGGGGAAGTTATGTTTTCCTGTTCAAAAATCACATTTCAAAATTTGCTTGACTGATGATCTTAGTCGCATTTCTTTCTCCTGAAGTGGTTATCTGGGAAAAAAACAAAAAAAACATAGTATGGACATTACAGGAAAGTTTCCAATATACACTGAAAAATTTGCTTCTGAAGCATGTTGAGCAATTCTGCCAAAATTCAGTTATGCCGCGTACACAAGGTCGGACTTTCCGAGAACAAATGTTCGATGTGAGCCTGTTGTCGGAAAGTCCGACCGTGTGTAGGCTCCATCGGACATATGCTGTTGGAATTTCCGATAACAAATGTTGGAGAGCAGGTTCTCAAATTTTCAGACAATAAACTTTGTTGTCAGAAATTCCGAGCCTGTGTACCCAAGTCCGACGCACAAAATTCCACACATGCTCGGAATCAAGCAGAAGAGCTGCACTGGCTATTGAACTTCATTTTTCTCGGCTCGTCCTACATGTTGTACGTCACCGTGTTCTTGACGTTCAGAATTTGAGACAACATTTGTGTGACCGTGTGTATGCAAGACAAGTTTAAGCCAATCATCCTTTAGAAAAAAATCCACGGTTTTGTTGTCAGAATGTCCGATCATGTGTACGCGGCATTAGGCTGTAATTTGGCAAATAAAAAAAAAATTCTTGAACTAGGATTTTGAACTTGAATTGCATTGAAGTCAAGAGGAGGTTATATTTTATGTTTAAATTAGGTCCTTTGGAAGGCTACTAGACAAGCTCTTGTCACTGAAATGGCATACTTGTGTTTGCTTTTTGTTTTTTTAAAGTGGTTGTAAACCCGCTTTGAAAAAAAAAAACAACAAAAAAAAACTAACACCTGCAAGACAAATGCATAGCATACTAGCTCATAATGTAATACTCACCTGAGATCGAAGCCCTCGCCGCGGTGCCCGTACACAGCACCGGCTGGTGACATCACTCCCAGGGGTTACTTCCGGGTGACGTCACTCCTGCTCATGCACGCGGGAGTCGCCGGTAACGGCACACTCACTGAAGCAAACGGCACGTACATGCCATTGCTTCAGTGCGCATGTGCCGATGACCTTGGCACATGCAAATACAGGGGATATCTCCTAAACCGGGTTTAGGAGATATCCTGGGTAGCTACAGGTAAGCCTTATTATAGGCTTACCTGTAGCAAAAAGTGGTCTGTAGGGGTTTACAACCACTTTAACTGGGAGGAAAATGATATGGAAAGGCCTCTGGTAGTTACGGTGAATTAAATGTAAAGAGGTACCATCATCCTTGTAATGCTGGGGTTGTTTTCAGGGGGGTGCCTAATATGAAGCCTTACTGAGGTGGACACACCTGACTTTGAGATGCCTGGTAACATTTAGCTATTCACCGTGTTTGCGGCATCTGGGTTACTCTCTCTATGCGGCATAAACATGCTGCCTGGATCTAATTATGATTCTATCCCAGGGGTTACTTCCAGGTGACGTCACTCCTGCTCATGCACGCGGGAGCCGCCGCTAACGGCACACTCACTGAAGCAAACGGCACGTACATGCCATTGCTTCAGTGCGCATGTGCCCATGACCTTGGCACATGCAAATACAGGGGATATCTCCTAAACCGGGTTTAGGAGATATCCTGGGTAGCTACAGGTAAGCCTTATTATAGGCTTACCTGTAGCAAAAAGTGGTCTGTAGGGGTTTACAACCACTTTAACTGGTAAGAAAATGATAAGGAAAGGCCTCTGGTAGTTACGGTGAATTAAATGTAAAGAGGTACCATCATTCTTGTAATGCTGGGGTTGTTTTCAGGGGGATGCCTAATATAAAGCCTTACTGAGGTGGACACACGTGACTTTGAGATGCCTGGTAACATTTAGCTATTCACCGTGTTTGCGGCATCTGGGTTACTCTCTCTATGCGGCATAAACATGCTGCCTGGATCTAATTATGATTCTTGCTGTATACTTTTCCTGAAATACCTTTGACCATTGTTAATTTTTTCTGCAAGGATCTTTTATGCCTTGCTGGTATTTGTAGTTTGCTAATGTAAACCAGGCTTTTCGCTGCTGTAGTTGTGAGATATATATATGTAGTGCTGGTAAATTTTTAATCTACTGCTGATAGGTAAATTTAGTGGGTTATCTGTTCATACATAGTCAGATTTGCCTCTGTTCCAGCTCGGCTGAGTTGCATGTAATTTCACACTGTGCCTGTGGGTGTCGTTACTATGGGCCAGTGTTGGAAAGGCAACACATTGAAGTGTATAGGTGCTCCTCTGTCCCTGAGATAACTCGGTGGAGGTGGTCCTCCAAGTTGCATTCTGGGAGAGGGTATTTATGGGACAGACGCCATGTTTCGGGGTTTTTTTTCCGTCCACCTGCTGGGCCTCCTGGCCGATAGGTATGCGCTAAGAGTACTACCTCGTGGTCCTCCGATCAGGAGGCCCATGTCGCTGCAGCGTGTGGGTGAGCCCAGAGTCTTGTCTGGGGCCTACCACAGCGGCAGAGGAATGGTCCTGGGCTGTCTATCCTATGTGAAGAAGCTGGACAACTGAGAAGATCCCAGGGGAGGACCCGTCATGGAAGGATCACGCAGAGTTCTGGTCTGGAGAGGGGCCTGGTGACTCAGTTGGAGGACGCATCCTAAAGTAATCCTGCCACATAGTACTGCCGGGTTGGCTTAAAGGTTCAAGTGCTGTGTTTTGCTGTTCAACGTAAACCAATACATCCTGTGGCAGAGGATCGTACGGGTTTTGTTCCAATCAAGTCTGTGGCAGAGACTTTTGTTCGTGCTGCGTACTGGCTGCTAGGTTAGTGAGAGAAACCTATCCAGGTGGGCAAAGATTTAACTCTACAGTGAGAGTATATTCAGTTACAAGCTTTCAATCCCTAATGCTACACAAAGAACATTAAGAAAAGGTATTTGAGCTTCCCTGCACTTTTCCTTCTACCGCTTTCCTGCTACTTCCTTCAATTTATGTTTATTAAAGCATTGGAAAAGATACTCAAGTGTCCGGTGCCTACATTGTTTATGGTAAACTCAACGGGACCCTAGACCCGGTTCTGGTGAAATAAAGGTAACGAAGGTGACGGTAACAGCCCGCTTAAACCAGCAGCTCCACCGAGAGTTATTGCTACAGATATATATATATATATATATATATATATATATATATATATATATCTGTAGCACCCTGGAGTTTAGGCAGGGTTACTCCCCAAAATTTACTTGCCAGGAATAGTCCTCTTGGCTAATTGTTAGAGATTAATTGATTTTTCCCTAAGGCTGACCTTGCTGCACTTGACCTTGTTGTACTTGGCGGTACTAGATACGAGACGGGCATGCAGGGTTAGATTACAGGTATGTGGGGTGTCCCAGCCAATAGGCAGGGGTTTTCTTGAATCCCTTGGCCTGCTGGGAGAGCCTATATATTCTGGTGGAGTCAGGTGATCTGTGTTCTGTGCCACCTGGCAGCTGTCTGGGTGGACGTGTATTGTACTGCCCGGGCTGCTAGACCGGAGTTTGGGTCTATCCCGGGCACATCTGGCTGCCAGGCTGTCTGAGGGCCCATCCAGAAGCAAGAGAGCAGCGCAGGGTTGGGATTGCGGCTTGCAATCCAACCAGAAGTGATGATTCTGCCGTCCAGAGAACCCGTCCTGGTCGGGGGTAAAGGGGAAGCTGTCGCCACTAAGGGACCAACCACCTTATTACCAGGGACCACAGTGAGTAACTGAAGCAAATACCGGAGCAGTATTCTCACCAACTGGGGATGGTGAATAATTGGGAAACTTTAGTGGGCATCAAGCCAGGGACCCAGCCAGTGGAGATGACACTTGCAGAGCAGCCTTGTGTGTCAAGCCAGGGACCGAGCAGGCCAGTGGGGTGAAGCTTGAGAGGTATCTTGAGTGCCAAGCTAGGGACCCAGCAGAGAAGCGGGGGTGATGCTTGAGGAAGATACCACGGTGAAGATTGGAGGAGCTCCAGGGATTCAGTGTCATTGAATCATCTAGTCTAGTGAGAGACTGGGAGCTCAGTGGGCTAAAGAACTACAAGAAGCGATTGTAGTGAAAGTGAAAGAACTGTTACGCTTTGTGTTAGGAACTGTTAAAGACTGTTTCCATAGGAGACAGCATTCCTGCACATGCAGATGTGGCATCTTGCTGGATGCCTTTCCCTGCATGGCTGTCCTCCTGTTGAAGTCTCAGAGTCTGTCAATTAATCACTCAAACTAGGGGGAGGGGTAGAGGGGAGTCAAGGCTCTAAGATGGATTTGTCTAAATCCGGGGGGGGGGGGGGGGTAGAAAATGGCCCAAGGCTGCCAAATTTTAAGGTGGTGGGGGATTCTGTCTAAAATGGGGGCCTCGATTTTACCATGAATCATGGCTTGAGTGACTTTTTCACCCCAAGAATGCATATTTTGGGAGATTTCCAGGCTCTGGCTATTGTCTGTTTGGTCACTGTCATTAAAAGCAGAAGCCATACGGAAGATTACTGTCCAAAATTGTTGTACAACCGAGCACGTCCACCAAATGTGAAAGTGGGCAGCTTTAGGATAAACCTCTTCTCTTCCAATCTCATTGTGTGGCCTGTGTCTTCTTACACTCCCTGAGACTGCATAGTTTTTTTTCCTAAGCTGGGATCACCATTAAGGTATGTGTAAATCGCCATCTTATCCCCTCTCATGCATCTTCTCCAGCGAGAATAAATTTAGTGCTTGTAGTCGTTCCTCGTAATTGAGGTCCTCCAATCCCCATATTAATTTAGTTGCCCTTCACTGGACTTTCTCCAGCTCCAGCACATCACTTCTGAGGACTGGTGACCAGAACTGGATGGAATACTCCAGACGTAGCCTAACCAGAGATTTTTTAAAGTAGCAAGATTATAGTTTTATCTCTGGAGAATATCCCCTTTTTTATGCATGTTAAAGAGGCCCGCCCACCGCTGCAAAAATTAAAAACCAGCAGCTACACATACGGCAGCTGCTGGCTTTTAATAGGACACTTGCCTGTCCTGGAGTCCAGCGATGTCGGCTCCGCAGCTGATGTTTCCATTAGCTGTTGGGTGCTGCCGTCGCCATTGCGGGTAAGGGAACCCGCAGTGTAGCCCTACGGCTTAACGCTGGGAACCTTACTACGCATGCGCGAAGCTCCGCTCCCCTCTCTTATTTGCCTGGCGACATTTACCTGGGGAAGAGGAGGGAGCTGAGCCGTGATGTCAATATCCGTGGCTGTGGCTCCCAGAAGTGGGAACCCTCCACCCCAAAAAGGTGCCAATTGTGTCACCGGAGGGGGGAGGAAACAAATGAGCGGAAGTTCCACTTTTGGGTGGAACTCCGCTTTAGTATTCTGCTGGCTTTGGTAGCTGCAGCTTGACATTTCATGCTATTGCTCAGTCTGTCTTCTACTAGGACCCCCAGATCTTTCTCCATTCTTGAATACCCCAGAGGTTCTCCCCCTAGTGAGTAGTTTGCTTTTTTGTTTTTAGCCCCCCAAGTGCATTACTTTACATTTCTCCACATTAAACCTCATTCGCCATGTAGTTGCCCACTCCATTATTTTGTTCAGGTCTTTTTGTAAAATTCCTATATCCTGCTGTGAAGTTATTGCCCTGCTTATTTTTGTGTCGTCTGCAAAAACTGAGATTGAGCCAATTATCCCATCCTCTATATCATTTATGAATAAATTAAACAGAATTAGTCCCAAGGCAGAGCCTTGGGGTACCCCACTTACCACTACAGACCAGTCTGAGTACACGTTATTTATCACTACCATTTGAACGTGCCCCTGTAACCAGTTTTCTATCCAAGAACAAACCTTATGGTCCATGCCTGCAGACCTCAGCTTGTAGATTAAGTGTCTATGGGGAACTGTATCGAATGCTCAAAAAATGGAGAGGGCCCCCCAGGGGGTTTTTTAGGCAGCTAACTATAGATATGAGTAAAAAAACATTGAATAAAGCATTGAAATTTTTTATTAAAATTATGAATAAAAAGATTGATAAATGAGTATTAAAGTATGAGCTCAAATGGGAATATGCCCATGCCAAAAACAGGTAGTAGCAAACATATGAGTTATACACAGCATATGGTCATAACTATTGCATAACAATCCTAAATGGGAATATGCCCATGCCAAATACAGGTAGTAGCAAGTTATACACAGCACATGATAATGACTACTGCACAACAATTCTGACGCGTTTCGACCCATGGTGTTGGTGTCTCTTCCTTTACTCCGGCCTCTGTTAGCCACTTGGGATGGGAGAACGGTTCGGCCCAAGCATAAGTTCGAGCCGAACTTTGGTTGTTCGCTGAACAACGAACATTATGCGGTGTTCGCGGCAAATTCGAAAGCCGCGGAACCCTGTTAAAGTCTATAGGACATTAACATGAAAAACCAAAAGTGCCCATTTTAAAAGGCTTATATGTAAGTTATTGTCATAAAAAGTGTTTGGGGACCCGGTTCCTGCCCCAGGGGACATGTATAAATGCAAAAAGTCTGTTTTTTCAGGAGCAGTGATTTTAATAATGCTTAAAGTGAAACAATAAAAATGAAATATTCCTTTAAATATTGCGCCGGAGGGGGGTGTCTCCTTAGTATGCCTGTAAAGTGGTGCAGTTTTACTGTGTTTAGAACAGTACCACAGCAAAATGGCATTTCTAAAGGAAAAAAAGTCATTTAAAATTGCTGTAATGAATTGTCGGATCCCTTCAGTATAGATAAAATGAATTGAAAAAAAAAAAACCGGCATGGGTCTCCCCCCCCAGTCCATTACCAGGCCCTTTGGGTCTTGTATGAATATTAAGGGGAACCCCGAACCAAAATGTAAAAAATTTTGGCCACGTGACGTCAAAGGAAGGCGGGGTCAACCGTTTATGTCACCGGGTGGCCCCGCCCTCAGCTAAATAACAGCTGTCATTGAGAAGAAGCGTGCAGTGTGAAGGAGCCTCCCATGTAGGTGGAACTGTTGTGTTTTGTTTTCTTTTTTCTGTTCGTCAGGTGGCATGAGATGGATTTACATCGCGGGACACTTTTTTTTTTAAATAAAGGACTTGTCCCAAAGTGTCTCTTGTAATTTTTACTATTTGACACTTTTTTTGTGAATCGGTAGGGGTACGATGTACCCGTTACCAATTCACATAGGGGGGGCTGGGATCTGGGGGTCTCCTTATTAAAGGGGGCTTCCAGATTCTGATAAGCCCCCCACCCGCAGACCCCCACAACCACTGGGCAAGGGTTGTGAGGATGAGGCCCTTGTCCCCATCAACATGGGGACAAGGTGCTTTGGGGGCGACTCCAAAGCATCCTCCTAATGTGAGGGTATGTGGTCTGGTATGCATTAGGAGGGGGGGCCCTCTCTCTCGTCCCCCCAACTTTTCCTGCGGCCTGCCAGGTTGTGTGCTCGGATAAGGGTCTGGTATGGATTTTGGGGGACCCCTACGCCATTTTTTAAAAAATTTTGGCGCAGGGTTCCCCTTAAAATCCATACCAGACATGAAGGGCTAGTAAAAATCATCAAAAAGGTGTATGGAAGTTCCATTGGGCATTAAAGAACGTTCATGAGAGCTTTATCTTATAGCAACATGCAGAGGAATCACTCCAGAATTACTTCCAGTAATAATATTTAAAACTTTATATGTAATTTTTTTACCCTTTTTTTGAATTGTTATATCCCATCAGTATGATGCCCTGCATATGTGTTAGGAAAGGAAAATTACCAATTTATCTACTACCTAAAGCCGGCCATACATGGATCAAAATTAAACAGGTTCAGCAGGTACTGGCTGAATTTCGATCTACAGTAAGTATGGGTACTGTGGCTGTACAGAAGTCGATCCACTGTTGAATTTTCCCCACTCAATCAGTGCTTCAGGCTATAGCCTGCAATGCTGATTAGTGTATTCTAATGGAGGGGGATTCTCTACACTGTCAGAATACAATGGCCCCAGTGGCAGCCGCTTATATGGGGCGCAGGGGCGCCACCCCCCTAATCTCCATGCAGGGCACCGGATGCATGGATTTCTATGTTTTTTTTTCTTTTTTTTTAGAAGCATGTGATTAGAACCTTAGGCTCTAACTGGCTTCAAAATGGGTGAGCTCGGGGCGCAGAGCAATGCTCCCTGAGCCCACCCACTTACAAATGAATATTCTCTATTGTCTTCCTGCTTCTCCCGGCCACAGAGGAGGAGAAGCAGCCGAGGAGGAGAAGCAGCTGGGAAGCAGCCGAAGCCTCCCGGGAAGCCGATGAGGAGGAGAAGGAGGGGGGAAACCACCGAAGCCACCCGCGACCTGGATGGGGTAAGCAGGGTGGGATGATCGACCGATAACCAGCCGCCACTGAATGACACAGTGGGGAGGATTCCCTCATCCACCTCAAATGTGTAGATGGGGAAATCGAGTCAATTTTTTTTCGTTCAACTCGCTGGTTGAAATGCAAAAAACGAACTTCTCTATGAGCAGCCTAATGCCCCGTACACACGGTCGGATTTTCCGATGGACATTGTCCGACCAGGGCGTGTTGTCGGAAATTCCGACCGTGTGTGGGCTCCATTGGACATTTTCCATCGGATTTTCCGACACACAAAGTTGGACAGCAGGAGATAAAATTTTCTGACAACAAAATCCGATCGCGTCAATTCCGACCGTGTGTGGCCTGTTCCGACGCACAAAGTGCCACGCATGCTCAGAAGAAATTCCGACACGGGACAGCTCGTTCTGGTAAACGTAGCGTTCGGAATGGATACAGCACTTTCGTCACTCTGCAATGTTCAAAATGGTTTAATACAGCGCACTCTCTTCTTCTTTATAATGTGACAAGAATTAAGTAGTTTTGCTGCTCATATTCACACACACTTCTCACAAACTTATTTCATTACTATTTATCGGGATTCCCTCAATATATTTAGATTTCTCACATCTGACAACAAAATTTTTTGTTATTTTTGGACTTTAATGTAGATTCTTTTTTTGTGTTTCTCTTTTTTTTTTTTTTTTTTTTTTTTGTTGGTGATTTTGATTTGTACTCCCGAAAATGTTTGTGTGTGTTTTTTGTGACAAGTTCCCACAACACCATTAAATGTTGTTCTATTTAATCTGTAGGAGATTGTTTGGTGTTGTTGTCCCTTGTTAATTTCACATTGTACTTTAGAAATGTACCTGAATTGTCACCAACAAACTGTCCTTTTTGGATGAAAACACACACAAGAGAGTAGAATTTCCCTCAAAAAATTTTATTAAGGGCTCACAACTAAACAAAGAGGGAGGCAACGCTGGAGAAACTGCAGAAATTGGCGAAGCCTTGGACCCACAGGGCAGACATCAATTATTTAAAAGCAAAATTGGTGGCCTGAGGAGTCCTTATCTAAGGGAGGGCAGTCTGGTCCAGAAGTCCCAGAGATCCGGAAAGCAGCAGATGACATCTGTGTCCCCAGGCTGTGGTCATACGAGAGACTGCATCTTCTGTCAGACCATACTGAACCCAGGGCAATCACTCTCAGGTCTTCCTTCCACGCTTCCTTCCAGCCTTTGGCTGTAGTGGTGGAGTTGTGGCAGCAGGAGGAGGAGGAGGATGGTCCCTCTCCATGACATCCGTCTTGGGTGTCAGTTCCCCACTCTCCCCCTTACGAAGCACTTTATAAAGCAGGTCCTCACAGAGCCTGCGTTGGCCCTCCTGCATGCCCTGCAATTTTGTGGCAGCCATGCAGGCAAAGGCCTCTTCAGGACTGGGGAAGGCTCGGAGGGACGCCGAAGCCTCCTGGATCAGCCTGTATGCTGAATCCTGCACAGGACTGGGAGTGGCCTTCCTGGCTCGTTTATATGGCAGGCGGAGGGGAGGGACCTGAGACTCAGTCAGGCTGCGACTGGTCCCAGGCTTCTCTTGGCTGACACTTAGCCCCGCCTCCTCCTGGCTGCCACTAATCCCCGCCTCCTCCTGGCTGCCACATTCCACAGCCTCCACCTGGCTGAGGTCTTCCTGTGTATGAAAAAGGGACATAGTTTTAGTATTTTATTCATCAATCACACACAATTTTCACCTCATGACTGCTGCAAATTGAATGTTAACAAATATAACAGATGATCATTCTGAGCCCAGCAGTTTTCATTCTTGTCCCAATTTTGGGTGCCCACTACTGTCTATTGATATGTAAAGCACTTTTTTTAATCAGAAATTAGTGATCAATAATAACATCTAATAAACATCATTTCTTTATTGCCCAGAAATCTGTAGAAGAATGCTATACCTGACTCCAGCTGGGCTCCTCCACTTCTTCCTGGCAGGAAGGCCCAGGTTGGACATCGGAAGCCTCAGCTGGTATGGAAGGAAGCGTGGAAGGAAGAGTAGAGAGTGATTCCCTGACTTCAGTGTGGTCTGACAGAAAACGAAGTCTCTCATAGTACCACAGCCTGGGGACATAAACGTCATCTGCTGCAGCTCCGGACCTCTGGGAATCTGTGACCTTCTTGCGCTCCCTAAGATATGTGCTCCTCAGGCCACCAATTTTGGCTTTTAAATAAGGGACGGTTGCTGTGGGGACCACCGGCTTCACCAACTCCAGCAGTTTCTCCAGCGCTGCCTGCCTCTTCTGTTTATGGTTATAGTGGGGGTGTCTGACCTGCCACAGACAGGGCAGCTCCCTGTACTGGTCTATGAACAGGGGCAGGAAATTGTGGTCGTTGAACCCATCCATTTTCTCTGCAAGACACAACACAAGACAAACCCTAATGTCAGGCCAAACTCCCCTAATCTTGTTACAATATAGGCTTCCATTTCGAAGCAGTATAGGCCCAAGTTTAGATCCTACCTTCGTTAGCACGATCGGCGTCTCCGATGCTCCTTCCTCCGCTCACAGATCGTACGTAAGACGCGCGCGTTACGATTTATACACACTGCGCATGCGTATAACTCCGCCCGCCCCTGACGTTCTTTCTAGTCTATTCCCCGCCCCTTTTCATTCGGCGCAGTGGGGGAAGAGCACATGGCGGATAGACAGCAGGATCATGCTAATTGTAGCAACGAGGAGGAGGAGGAGGAAAGGCTGGAGCCTGAAACGTCCCGATCCAGAAGGAGATTGAAGGACTCAAATATGTCCTTTGGGGAGATGTTGGGGATGGTGGACATCCTGAAGAAGGCCGACTATGACGGGAAGTATGGGCCTTACCCCAACCCCAATGTCAGAAAGGCCAAGATCATGGCGAAAGTGGTCAGGAGTCTGCACCGGAAATTCGGGGTACGACGACCGAAAGATCAGCTCAGGAAGCGGTGGTCGGAACTGAAATTACGAGAACATGAGCAGTACAGAAAGATCCGGAGAGTGCTGCAAAAAAGTAAGTAGTTGTGCTGTGTTCCTATTCTTTATGTTTATTACGTTCGTGCTGCTCCATGTGCTTTTAGGAACTGTTGTACAGTTTAAAATGGTAACTTTCATGTTCATGGGCACATTATTTGTTCGGATCACACATTGTTATTTCGGACGATAAAATACCATTGTTTAGGCCATATGCATTTGGCCACCATTTTGACGCCCTATACTTGTCTTCAAACAATTGGGTTGTGTAGATGGCTTTGTTACTAGAATGAAATGCAAACTAGATTCTGTGTAAGGAGAGGACACTGAGCAGTTGTTTTCACATCTGGACACTGGAGCACTAGTGTGGGACCCCAGAACACCATTTTTATTAGGGGGGCCACACAGGTGCTCCAGTGTATACTATAGGGGGGGCTACATCTGTGAAGCTTGGACCAAACAGGTAAAGTATTGCAGCTTAACAAAGGACACTAAAAAAGCTACATCTTGGAACTCTGCTAAAATAGATAATTGTACCCCACTTCCAAGCAATGTTTCCTATTTATAGTTCTGACATTAAATATCTGTGTGCTAAGTATACCATTTTGTTTTACATAGGGGAGAAAAGACTCGGAAGACACCCCTCATCCGAGGAGACCACAGACCCCCCCCCCTCTGGAAGAAGGTGAAATCCCCCCAACACAAGCTGAGCAGGAGGATGAAGACGTGGTCGAACTAGTCACCACAACAGGTGAGTGTCTGCAACCACAGGCTCAGATAAGAGATGTATGGCGGCATTTTTTTACCACCTAATTTATTTTGGGGTTCCTCTCTTTTTAGGTGATCGTGAGGTTGTGGATGAAGATCCTTTCACATCCGAAAGTGCCCAGATCCTGATCGGGGAGATCATGGGGTGTAATTTACAATTGGAAAACATCAAGCAAAACATCAATGATGTTATTCCAAAATATAAAAACATCATTGATGTTTTGGGGCGAGTTTAAAGCCCCTCCAAATCACTTTCTTCTTTTGTGTGCTACAATGTGCGAAATGTTTTTGTGATTTTTCCCAAATCCTAATTTTGAAGATGCACACAGTGTGCCAACATGTGCTATCTGCCATCATGGGAGATCAATGGACGCGTTTTGGGGGTGCAACCCCTTCCTCAATTATAAAGTAGCGGTGAGGAAGGGCTTTCTCCCCCAAAACACGTCCCTTGATCCCCCGTGATGGCAGATAGCACATGTTGACATTGTGAAATTTGTGTGCATCTTCCAAATTTGGCTTTTCCTGGGGTGATTTCCCCCCATCTGAATGCAATATCAAACACAGTTCCTAAATACTCATGTCTGATATTGCCTTCCAGTTCTACCAAATGTGAACTTTGTAAGATCAAGATTTGTGTCTTTCTTGTTGGTTTTACACAGGCCTGTTTTCTATAAAATGCACATTTTGATTTTGGATAATGACACCACAAAAATTGTTATACAACAAACATGTTGGTTTGTCAGAAAAACCTTTGGTAAATGCACATGTGATTGTGCAGGTATTAAAAAGATTATTCATCAAGAATGTGTGGATTATTGTCTCAACGCTACAACACTTTTGGGGTGATGTAATTGTTGTTTTATGAGAAAATGGGGGTAATTTCCTAAGGGCAAATCCTCTTTGCACTACAAGTGCAGTTTCAGTGCAGTTGCAAGTGCACTGGTAGTGCAAAGTGTCTTTGCATTTAGTAAATAACAGCCAACAGTGCTTTGTAAGGTTACACAATCACGACATTTTCTGGACTCCACACATTTCTGTCAGGGTCAGCTAAAACAAACACAAGCAGTAAATGTCCACAAAGAAGAGCCTGGGGGGAGATGCTTGTCGAGAACTTGAGGTCCTGCAGACTTCTCCCTGTGGCCAAATACCGCAAGGTAGCGACCAACCTCTGCTCTGGAGTGATGGCTTGCCTCATGCAGGTATCCTGCCTGCTGATATAGGGGGTCAGCGAAGCCAACAAACGGTGAAACACGGGGTCCGTCATCCGGAGAAAGTTCCTGAAATCATCAGAATTATTCTCACGGATCTCACGGAGCAAAGGCATATGACAGAACTGGTCACGCTGAAGCAACCAATACTTGGTCCATGAACTCCTCCTCACCCTGTCATGGACTGGACTTGTGTCAAGGTCAGGACCCCAACACCAAGCCCCCGCACAGCACGAACTCTACGAGGAGTACACATACGAAACATGGCTAGAAAACGGTCGGCTGCTCAGAACGAAGTAACAGAACGCACTGAAGAACAGCAAGGCCTGTGAAGAGCGACCTGAAAAACAGCAACGAGCAGGCAAGATCACACAGAGAACTCCGATACGAACTGACTGCACGCACTAAAGAGCAGATACAAACCCACAAGCACAAACTGAACGTCAGAAAACGATCTGAAAGCCACGAGTCTGAAAAAGCGTGAATCGTCTCTCATCAAACTTTTACTAACACGAGATTAGCAAAAGGAGCCCAAAGGGTGCCGCGCTTGGTTCTGAACCGGCCTTTTCTAGTCTCGTCGTACGTGGTGTACGTCACCGCGTTGTTGGCGATCGGAAATTCTGACAACTTTGTGCGACCGTGTGTACAAGTTTGAGCCAACATCCGTCGGAAAAAATCCTAGGATTTTGTTGTCGGAATGTCCGAACAAAGTCCGACCGTGTGTACGGGGCATGATACATCACTGTAATACCCATCAGCTACTTCAAAAGATTTGGAAAGCACATCCACTCATTTTTGATGAAATATAAATAAACATGATTTATATTATATATACTCATATGCTATATCTATCAATTTTAGAAACTTTTTAAAACAGAACTCCAGATACAAAAAGCAAGATGAATAGCATGTTAAAAGATAAAATACAGCCAGCTTTTTATGCAATATTCACCTTCAGTCCAGAGATGCCCCCCATAGTACCATTTTTGTCCTCGGTCTGATGGCCAGGATCATTCAACCCACTTCCTCTAAGCCCAGGTTGTCCAGAACCCTCCCCAGTCTGACTGGACAGTGAAATGAGAAGATGAGAAGCAGCGCAGTGATGGTCTTGTCTCCCTGTCACTCTGATCTCTCCTTTTATCAGCATGCTATTTGTCAGCACATGAACAGAGATTGCAAGAGGCTTTTATATCTGCCTAGAGCTCAGTTTTAATAAATATATAATATATCTTGTTATACAATATTATCATTATATTTCTCTTTTTACCCACAATAATAATCACCATATGTTTTCACATATATGTTAGTTAATTTGGTTGATTTACTAAGGAAGTTAGCAATCTTCACCAAAAAAAATGCATAAATGTTCACTTCATATCCAGTTCTCCAGTTACGTGATCTGCATGTGATTGAAAAGTGAACAGAAATTTTTTGTGAAGATTCTCAACTTTTATTAGTCTCAATGTGTCAGCATGATCTAACTTTTTAGCAATTTTCCTTGTCTCTCACCAATTTATTGTAACTTTTAAATAAATGTGGATCTCACACAGTTTTACTTATGGTAAGGCTGTGAAACTTCTTTTTTGAAGTGGCTGGTAGCAACAAAACACATCATGAACAATTACAGTAAGTACAAGATCTTTGTACTTTTCTCTTCTACATGTTAATGCAGGGCTTGACAAATTTGCTTGGAATCTAGGAGCTAGCTAAAAAAGTTAGGAGCCAGGTTTTTTTTAACCACTTCAATACAGGGTACTTAGACACCTTCCTGCCCAGACCAATTTTCAGCTTTCAGCGCTGTCGCAGTTTTAATGACAATTGCACGGTCATGCTACACTGTACACAAACTACATTTTTATCATTTTGCTCCCACAAATAGAGCTTTCTTTTGGTGATATTTGATCACCTCTGTGGTTTTTATTTTTTGTGAAACAAATAAAAAAAGACTGAAAATTTTGAAAAAAATAAAAGTTTTGCTTTTGTTTTTGTTTAAAAATTTTGTAAATAAGTAAGTTTTCTCTTTCACTGATGGGCACTGATAAGGCGGCACTGACGGGCACTGATAAGGCGGCAGCGATGAGGTGGCACCAATGAGCGGGCACTGACGGGCACTGACGATGGGCACTGATATGCAGTACTCATGGGCACTGGTAGGCAGCACTGATGGGTGGCACTGATATGCAGCACTGATGGGCATTGATAGGCGGCACTGATGGGCACTCATGGGTGGCACTGGTGGGCACTGATAGGCGACACTGATGGGCACTGATAAGCGACACTGATGGGTTCTTATGGGTGCCACTGATGGGCACTGATAGGCGGCACTGCTGGGCACTAGGGATGAGCTTCGAGTTCGAGTCGAACTCATGTTCGACTCGAACATTGGCTGTTCGCAAGTTTGCCGAACAGCGAACAATTTGGGGTGTTCGCGGCAAATTCGAATGCCGCGGAACACCCTTTAAAAGTCTATGGGAGAAATCAAAAGTGCTAATTTTAAAGGCTTATATGCAATTTATTGTCATAAAAAGTGTTTGGGGACCTGGGTCCTGCCCCAGGGGACATGGATCAATGCAAAAAAAAGTTTTAAAAACGGCCGTTTTTTCAGGAGCAGTGATTTTAATAATGCTTAAAGTCAAACAATAAAAGTGTAATATCCCTTTAAATTTCGTAGCTGGGGGGTGTCTATAGTATGCCTGTAAAGGGGCGCATGTTTCCTGTGTTTAGAACAGTCTGACAGCAAAATGACATTTCGAAGGAAAAAAAGCCATTTAAAACTACCCCCGGCTATTTGCCGACAATACACATAGAAGTTCATTGATAAAAACGGCATGGGATTTCCCCATAGGGCAACCCCGAACCAAAATAAAAAAAAAAAAATGACGTGGGAGACCCCCTAAATTCCATACAAGGCCCTTCAGGTCTGGTATGGATATTAAGGGGAACCCCGGCCAAAATTTTTTAAAAAAATGACGTGGGGTTCCCCCTAAATTCCATACCAGACCCTTCAGGTCTGGTATGGATTTTAAGGGGAACCCCGCGCCAAAAAAAAAAAAAAAACGGCGTGGGGTCCCCCCCAAAAATCCATACCAGACCCTTATCCGAGCACGCAACCTGGCAGGCCGCAGGAAAAGAGGGGGGACGAGAGTGCGCCCCCCCTCCTGAACCGTACCAGGCCACATGCCCTCAACATTGGGAGGGTGCTTTGGGGTAGCCCCCCAAAACACCTTGTCCCCATGTTGATGAGGACAAGGGCCTCATCCCCACAATTATGGCCGGTGGTTGTGGGGGTCTGCGGGCGGGGGGCTTATCGGAATCTGGAAGCCCCCTTTAACAAGGGGACCCCCAGATCCCGGCCCCCCCTGTGTAAAATGGTAAGGGGGTACTTACCCCTACCATTTCACTAAAAAACTGTCAAAAATGTTAAAAATGACAAGAGACAGTTTTTGACAATTCTTTTATTTAAATGCTTCTTCCTTCATCTTCTTCTTCTTCTGGTTCTTCTTCTTCTTCTGGTTCTTCCTCCGGCGTTGTCGTCCAGCATCTCCTCCGCGGCGTCTTCTATCTTCTTCTCCTCGGGCCGCTCCGCACCCATGGCATGAGGGGAGGCTCCCGCTCTTCTCTTCATCTTCTTCTTCATCCTCTTCTCTTCTTCCTTCTTCTCTTCTTCATTTTCTTCTCCGGGCCGCTCCGCAGCAATGCTGGCATGGAGGGAGGCTCCCGCTGTGTGACGGCGTCTCCTCATCTGACGGTTCTTAAATAACGGGGGGCGGGGCCACCCGGTGACCCCGCCCCCTCTGATGCACGGGACATGACGGGACTTCCCTGTGGCATTCCCCGTGACGTCACAGGGAAGTCCCGTCAAGTCACCGTGTGTCAGAGGGGGCGGGGTCACCGGGTAGCCCCGCCCCCTGTTATTTAAGAACCGTCAGACGAAGAGACGCCGCCACACAGTGGGAGCCTCCCTCCATGCCAGCATGGCTGCGGAGCGGCCCGGAGAAGAAAATGAAGAAGAGAAGAAGGAAGAAGAGAAGAGGATGAAGAAGAAGATGAAGAGAAGAGCGGGAGCCTCCCCTCATGCCATGGGTGCGGAGCGGCCCGAGGAGAAGAAGATAGAAGACGCCACGGAGGAGATGCTGGACGAGAACGCCGGAGGAAGAACCAGAAGAAGAAGAAGATGAAGGAAGAAGCATTTAAATAAAGGAATTGTCAAAAACTGTCTCTTGTCATTTTTAACATTTTTGACAGTTTTTTAGTGAAATGGTAGGGGTAAGTACCCCCTTACCATTTCACACAGGGGGGGGCCGGGATCTGGGGGTCCCCTTGTTAAAGGGGGCTTCCAGATTCCGATAAGCCCCCCGCCCGCAGACCCCCACAACCACCGGCCAGGGTTGTGGGGATGAGGCCCTTGTCCTCATCAACATGGGGACAAGGTGTTTTGGGGGGCTACCCCAAAGCACCCTCCCAATGTTGAGGGCATGTGGCCTGGTACGGTTCAGGAGGGGGGGGCGCACTCTCGTCCCCCCTCTTTTCCTGCGGCCTGCCAGGTTGCGTGCTCGGATAAGGGTCTGGTATGGATTTTTGGGGGGACCCCACGCCGTTTTTCGTTTTTTTTTTTTTTGGCGCGGGGTTCCCCTTAAAATCCATACCAGACCTAAAGGGCCTGGTATGGAATTTAGGGGGGCTCCCACGTCATTTTTTTTTTTAAATTTTGGTTCGGGGTTTCCCTGTGGGGAATTCCCATGCCGTTTTTATCAATGAACTTCTATGTGTATTGTCGGCAATGCAATAGCCGCGGGTAGTTTTAAATGGGTTTTTTTCCTTCGAAATGTCATTTTGCTGTCAGACTGTTCTAAACACAGGAAACATGCGCCCCTTTACAGGCATACTATAGACACCCCCCAGGTACAAAATTTAAAGGGATATTACACTTTTATTGTTTGACTTTAAGCATTATTAAAATCACTGCTCCTGAAAAAACGGCCGTTTTTAAAACTTTTTTTTGCATTGATCCATGTCCCCTGGGGCAGGACCCAGGTCCCCAAACACTTTTATGACAATAACTTGCATATAAGCCTTTAAAATTAGCACTTTTGATTATTCATGTTCGTGTCCCATAGACTTTAACGGTGTTCGCGTGTTCGAGCGAACTTTTTTCCTGTTCGCATGTTCTGGTGCGAACCGAACAGGGGGGTGTTCAGCTCATCCCTACTGGGCACAGATAGGCGGCACTGATGGGCACTGATGGGCACTGATACGTGGCACTGATGGACTGATAGGCATCCCTGGTGGCACAGGCAGTGGTAGGCATTGGAGTGGGCACTGATTGGCAGCTGCCTGGGCATTTATTGGCAGCTGCCTTTGCACTGATTAGTATTTCCCTGGGTTCTAGGGGCCATACCTGGTGGTCCAGTGTGGCTGGTTTCCCTGGTGGTCCTGGGCGGTTTCCCTGGTGGTCCTGGGTGGCTTCCCTGGTGTCTTCCCTGGTGGTCTTGGGTAGGATCCGAGGGGGGGATGTGCTGATAAACAATCAGCACAGACCCCCCCTGTCAGGAGAGCAGCCCATCGGCTTTCTCCTACTCGCGTCTGTCAGATGCGAGGTGGTGCCTCTATACAGAACTGAGAACTGCTGAGCCGGAGACATCCACCTGCCTGGATTTCGTGTGGTGAGAGGGTTGACACCTGGAAGTTTAATTGAGTATTACACACACATCTTTAGAACTGTACAGAGTGTTGCTGGGACTGATAGTCCCACGGAACAAGTTAAGTCTGAGAGTATCACATCCAAATAGACTCCAGCGTTCAAGAGAGAATGTTAGATGTTTGTTTCTTCATATAAAGACACCTAGTCACTCATTTGGATTACAATCCTAAGAGCTAGCGAAGACTGAAGACGTCTGGACTACCTTTTTCATTGCAGGGCCCTGCATTTTTAGTATAGTGACTTTAAGGTCTAGAGCAGGGGGAGCTCCCGGGTATAGGCTTATACCACTATATATACATATATATATTCCTGTGATTGTTATTAACTGTCATTATTATTCCTTATACTATCACACTACGTTGGTGTGATAGTATATTCATTGAAATAACTCTTTATATAAATATATCACTTACTCAAAGAAAGAAGTTATTTTTGGTCATTACTGAAGTTTGCGTGCAGTGTTGTCATTTCTCCTACAGGTGGAGTTACCAGCACCCAGGCAGAGGTAACCATAATTGTAAGTGTATATTGTGTGTTAAAGTCAATGCTCATACTGTTACAACACTGCACTACAGTTGTGTCAAGGGGAGTGAACAATTTAAGAAAGGTGTAGAGCAAAGAGAACAGGCCTGCTTAAACCAGCAGCTCCACCGTGAGTTATTGCTACATGTGGGGGCTCGTCCGGGATCACTGTCACTCTAAAGCCAAGCACCCTCTTAATAACCCTAAAATGGATCCCCTCACTGCGGCACAGTGGTGTGAGGTGGAAGGCGTCCGCTCAAAAGCGAGCGTAGCCATGGAACTCTGGGGAGATATCTGGGAACACATTAATCAAGTGGTGAAAACACTATCCCCAGGTCAAAGAGCCAAGGTGGTCGCAGTAAGACCTGACCATGAGACATGCCGCACCTATGCCTTATTAGAATGGAGGAAGGGAGTTCCGGAAAACTTCAAGGTGATAGTGTTGAACTCGCTGACAAAACAAAATTTCACCTGACCCACCCAAGAGAGCAGGGGGAGGATCCTGCCACTTTCTCTCAGATGGGTTTAGCAAGAGCAAGGGGCCCATCACAGGCAGCACTGACTGCAATTGAACCCAAACTCATCACAGCCCTTGGAAACTTGGTGTCCCAATGTCAGAAGGGGAACTCAACCTATTCAGGGATTGGGTACCGAAAACTGGGCATCTTCTCTGGCCAACAGCCTGTACCCAAAGGAGAAGATACTTTTGAAGGATGGTTGGAGCAGACCATACAGGTGCTGGATGAGTGGGACATCCCTGAAACACAGAAGAAGCAGCGGATCACTGAGAGTCTCAAGGGGCCTGCTTCCGAGGCCATTCAAAATTTAAAACTCAGTAAACAAAACTGTGTAGCCCAAGACTATCTAGATATCCTGCAAGATGTGTTTGGACGTACTGAAAAGGTTTCTGACCTAATTTATCAATTAGAACACACCTATCAGAAAAACTGAAGAAGGTATCAGACTCCACCTTCAGGAGCCGATCTGGACGTTGTTTTAATTGTGGAGGGGTTGGACATTTCGGGAACGTGTGCCCAAGTCTGAGAGCAGCCCTGCAACGTCAGAAGCCAGCGGAAAACTTCAGAGGGCCCCAGTGAAGGAGTCAACTGGGCGCCCTGTAACTTCCGTCAACTCCAACGAAACCCAAGTTCCCAAAGTTTTGAGAGAAAGGGCAAGAATGAAGTTGAGAAAGTGTCCGAGGAAACGAGGAGTCAAGCTGCACTCTGGTAGGCAGAAGAAGTCAAACTCTAAGGGTGAATTTCCCCGGAACTTGGTGGGACCCTCTCCGATTATCCCAATCCAGATAGAAGGAATCTATGCTAAGGCACTGCTAGATACCGGAGCCCAAGTGACCTTATTATACAAAGACTTCTACATGAAGCACCTCAAGCATCTGCCCATGCAAAGGTTAGAAGACTTGGAGATATGGGGTCTAGGTACCCAGAACTTTCCTTATGAAGGGTATATCCCTATCAAACTCACCTTTGACCCAAGTATGGCTGGAAAGGCGGAGACTTTCGACACCCTGGCAGTTGTGTGTCCCCGGCCCCCTGGGGCCGACAGGAGTTCCCTCATTATCGGAACAAATACTGACTTGGTCAGAAGGCTCCTGACACCACTTGTACAAAAGCAAAGTGCCCCGACCATGAAGATGCATCCCATGCTAACCCATGTGTATGAGAACATAGTGCATGAGCAGAAGGCCCCACCAGAAGGGGTGGGAAAAGTCTGGCGCTTAGACCGAGGTGAAGAACTACGACAACCGGGTGAAGTGGTATGCATGAGGGCCTCTGTCAAGTTGAGCTGGAGGCGACCTGGTTCTTTTATTGTTTTAGAACCGGACACCCAGGAAGAGAATGTGGGTCTGGAGATACTTCCAAAAGTGTTATCGACTAAGGCACTTAAGAGAAGCAGAGGGAGAGTCTCAGTTAGTGTTTGGAACACGGCAGCCTTGCCTGTGAAGGTACCAGCAAGAATGCTGCTTGGGCAGGCGAATCAAGCAACCCCAGTTTTGCCAAGAGATGTAACAAGGAGCTCTGAAGAAGAGATTCCCATAGAGAATTTCTACCCAAAAAACACCTCTCTTACGCCTGCTTGGATGGAGAGGGCCAAAGCCCAGCTCATAAGATGGAAGGAAGTTTTCTCAAAGAGTGAGTTTGATGTGGGGTATGCCAAAAGTGCAGAGCACAAGATCCGGCTGGAAGAAGACAAGCCCTTCTGAGAAAGAGTCAGGAGGATCCCATTGGGAGACCTTGAAGACCTCCGAGAACAGCTGGCTGAGCTAAAAAGAACTGGGATTATCAAAGAGTCCAGGAGTCCATACGCCTCTCCCATAGTGGTGGTGAGGAAGAAAAATGGGTCACTCCGGCTGTTTATCGACTACAGGACTCTGAACCAACGGACCATCCCAGATCAATACACTACTCCCCGTACAGAAGATGCCCTACAGAGCTTGTCAGGGGCGAAGTGGTTCAGTGTATTAGATCTGAAGAGTGGCTATTATCAGATCCCCATGAGTCCTGAGGATAAGGAGAAGACTGCTTTCATCACCCCCGTGGAGTTCTATGAATTCAACCGAATGCCACAAGGTCTGTCTGGGGCCCCAGCAACTTTCCAGCGGCTCATGGAGAAGACAGTCGGTGACATGAATTTGATTGAGGTCTTAGTATACTTAGACGATATCATTGTGTTTGGCCGAACTATTGAAGAGCATGAAGAGCGAATAGAGAAAGTTCTAAAGAGGTTACTTGAAGAGGGTTTGAAACTTTCAATGGAGAAGTGTCAATTCTACCAATCTACCGGAGGTTTGTGGAGGGGGGGGATAGCTCACCCACTCACAGAACTACTAAAGAATCAGGAAGAGGCCGAGGTGGATTCGGAGAAACCTGGGAGACAAAAAGAAGGGCCCCGGAAGAAAAAGGAATCTATTCTGTATCAGTGGACTCAGGAATGTGTGGAGACATTCAGTCTATTGAAGAAGAGTCTTACGACTGCTCCAGTGTTAGCCTATGCGGATCCTACCAAGCCTTATGAAATGCACGTGGATGCCAGCCAAGATGGGCTGGGTGGAGTGCTCTATCAGGATCACAATGGACAATTAAGGCCTGTTGCTTATGTGAGCCAAAGCTTGTCTCCTGCTGAGAAGAACTACCCAACTCATAAACTTGAGTTCCTGGCTTTGAAGTGGGTTGTGGTAGACAAGCTGAGGGATTATCTTTATGGTGCCGAATTTGTAGTGAAAACAGATAACAACCCCCTCACATACTTATTTACCACCGCAAAATAGGTGGTTGGCTGCCCTCTCAACATTCTCCTTCAGCCTGAAATACAGACCGGGAGCGGGCAACAGAGATACAGATGCGCTGTCAAGAAGACCCCACAGTCCCCTGAGCTCCCAAGAGGATTGGACTCAACTTGCCCTAGATGGGGTAAGAGCCCTTTGTGAAGGGGTCATTAAGCAGGAGAAAGGTGGAGCTAGAGCTGAAGAGATTGGAGTGACTATGGCAGGAGTACCCAGGTATTACTGCAATGTCTCCCAGATTGCTGCAGAGGGTTTACCTAAATTATCAAGAAAAGATCTTAGGAAAGATCAACAAGAGGATCCACTCTGCAGCTTGGTATTGGAAGCTTTGGAGGGTAAACACCCTGATCTACACTACCGTTCAAAAGTTTGGGGTCACATTGAAATGTCCTTATTTTTGAAGGAAAAGCACTGTACTTTTAAATGAAGCTAACTTTAAACTAGTCCTAACTTTAAACAAATATACTCTATACATTGCTAATGTGGTAAATGACTATTCTAACTGCAAATGTCTAGTTTTTGGTGCAATATCTACATAGGTGTATAGAGGCCCATTTCCAGCAACTATCACTCCAGTGTTCTAATGGTACAATGTGTTTGCTCATTGGCTCAGAAGGCTAATTGATGATTAGCAAACCCTTGTGCAATCATGTTCACACATCTAAAAACAGTCTAGCTCCTTCCAGAAGCTACAAAACTGACCTTCCTGTGAGCAGATTGAGTTTCTGGAGCATCACATTTGTGGGGTCAATTAAACGCTCAAAATGGCCAGAAAAAGAGAACTTTCATCTGAAACTCGACAGTCTATTCTTGTTCTTAGAAATGAAGGCTATTCCATGCGAGAAATTGCAAAGAAATTGAAGATTTCCTACAACGGTGTGTACTACTCCCTTCAGAGGACAGCACAAACAGGCTCTAACCAGAGTAGAAAAAGAAGTGGGAGGCCGCGTTGCACAACTAAGCAAGAAGATAAGCACATTAGAGTCTCTAGTTTGAGAAACAGACGCCTCACAGGACCCCAACTGGCATCTTCATTAAATAGTACCCGCAAAACACCAGTGTCAACATCTACAGTGAAGAGGCGGCTGCGGGATTTTGGGCTTCAGGGCAGAGTGGCAAAGAAAAAGCCATATCTGAGACTGGCCAATAAAAGAAAAAGATTAAGATGGGCAAAAGAACACAGACATTGGACAGAGGAAGACTGGAAAAAAGTGTTGTGGACGGATGAATCCAAGTTTGAGGTGTTTGGATCACAAAGAAGTAAGTTTGTGAGACGCAGAACAAATGAAAAGATGCTGGAAGAATGCCTGACGCCATCTGTTAAGCATGGTGGAGGTAATGTGATGGTCTGGGGTTGCTTTGGTGCTGGTAAGGTGGGAGCTTTGTACAGGGTAAAAGGGATTCTGAATAAGGAAGGCTATCACTCCATTTTGCAACGCCATGCCATACCCAGTGGACAGCGCTTGATTGGAGCCAATTTCATCCTACAACAGGACAATGACCCTAAACACACCTCCAAATTGTGCAAGAACTATTTACAGCAGAAGCAGGCAGCTGGTATTCTATCGGTAATGGAGTGGCCAGCACAGTCACCAGATCTGAACCCCATTGAGCTGTTGTGGGAGCAGCTTGACCGTATGGTACGCCAGAAGTGCCCATCCAACCAATCCAACTTGTGGGAGCTGCTTCTAGAAGCGTGGGGTGCAATTTCTCCAGCTTACCTCAATAAATTAACAGCTAGAATGCCAAAGGTGTGCAATGCTGTAATTGCTGCAAAAGGAGGATTCTTTGATGAAAGCAAAGTTTGATGTAAAAACAATGTTATTTCAAATACAAATCATTATTTCTAACCTTGTCAATGTCTTGACTCTATTTTCTATTCATTTCACAACGTATGGTGGTGAATAAGTGTGACTTTTCATGGAAAACACAAAATTGTTTGGGTGACCCCAAACTTTTGAACGGTAGTGTACTTTTGAAAAGCGCCCTAAAAGAAGCTCTGTTGTTACACAAAGAGTGGGATCGGTTGCAGTTGTTGCAAGGGGTGGTCTACCGAAGGGGCCCCTCTGAAGATCCGGAGGAGAAGTGGCAACTGTTGCTACCAGAGAAGCACAGAGAGACAGTGTTAATCACTCTACATGATTGTCATGGACATCTGCGGTCAGAAAGAACTCTTCAATTGATAAGAGATAGATTCTACTGGCCTTACATGAGGAAAGAAGTGGAGAGTTACTGTCACTCCTGCCATAGGTGTATCCAGAGAAAGACTCTGCCACAACGGGCAGCCCCAATGGGACGCTTATCAAGCCAAGGTCCAATGGATCTAGTGTGTATAGACTTCCTGTGCCTACAATCTGACTTGAGTGGACAAGGAAATATTCTGGTAGTCACGGATCATTTCACCAGATATGCTCAAGCTTTCTCCACAAAAGACCAGAAGGCAGTCACAGTGGCTAATACATTGGTGGAGAAGTTTTTCGTCCATTACGGCTTACCACAGAGGATCCACTCAGACCAGGGAAGGGACTTTGAGAGTACACTGATCAGGAGGTTGCTGGATCTACTGGGGATAAAAAAATCCAGAACTACACCCTATCATTTGCAAGGAGACCCTCAGCCGGAGAGATTTAATAGAACTCTTCCTAATATGTTGGGGACATTAACCTCCGAGCAAAAGCCCAACTGGAGTAAGCATATTGCCGTTTAGTACATGCATACAACAGCACCAAGAGTGACGTCACAGGATATTCACCTTATCGGCTGATGTTTGGGCGTGAGGCTAGGTTACCAGTGGACCTAGCCTTCTGAACTCCTCTGGATCACACATCAGAAGCTTCTCACCGAGGATATGCAAATAGGCTGATTAAGAGTCTGAAGGTTGCTTATGAGAAGGCCCAGACCATGTCAGAAAACAGAGGGAGCAGGAATAAAAGAAACTTTGACCTTAAAGTAAGGGTCCAAGATCTTCAACCAGGTGACCGAGTCTTACTAAGGAATTTGGGTATTCCCGGCAAACACAAGTTGGCAAATCGATGGAGATCACAGCCATACGTTGTGTGTAAACAGCTTCCAGGGCTCCCACTATTTAAAATCAGGCCAGAAGAAAGTGCTGGACCCACTAAAACTTGGCATCGGAATCACCTTTTGCCCCTTACTGATGCAGTCAGGATAATCCCTGAGGAGGAATTATCATCCACATCAGAAGTTGCACAGCGGCCTGTAACTAGGTCCCAGTCTGGAACTTCGGCAACTGGAGATAGTGAGGAGGGAGAGATGGACATTAGCTGGTTGTGGTCATCTAATATACCCGAAACTGAAGTGAGTGTTTTATCACCCACAGCCGAGGAGAGTAGCGAGTCTCTCAGGTCAGAAGCTCCAGAGTTTGTGCCATTGTCTGGAAGAGCTGAAGAGTGTTTATCTCCCACTGACATAGAAGAAAGTGGTGTTCAGCCAGAAATAGGGGATTCACCAAAGAAACAAAGGGAGAAGAGGAACATTCGCCCACCTAAGAGACTAACATACGATACATTGGGCGAGTGTTCTGAAATCACAAAGATTACCAGCAAAAGGAACATTGATGAGCCTAGTTCCTCCTCAGTTAATCTGGATAATGAGAGCCCTGCTTCACCCCTTGGCACACCTGTAGCTGATACCAGAGTGACAGTTGTGGGTACACAGGGTAGTTTTCCCACACCTGAAAACTGGTGGGAGGCTCCCCTGTCAGTCCTGTGTTCTCGTTTAGAGGCTAAGATGTGTAGCAGAAACAAGGTTTTACATATCTTTGGGGACCAAAGATTTAGAGCAGGGGGAGTATGTAGCGCTGACAACTGTTGTTTCTAGTTCTATGTGTATTATTGAGTACAATAGTTGTGTTAGTGCCATCTTGTGGACAATTGATAAAGCACAATAAGTTTACGTCTCAGGATTAAATGACATGGAAGTGATTTACTGTTTACTTGGGAACTGTAGCTTCGTGACTTCTTCTTCTTGATCCCCTGAAGAAGTCACGTGATCGGTGACGTCACGCGTAGGGACGGAATAGGCTTGTTTTTTCTTTGCTGTAAGCATTACGAGCTCGCTGCTCGTAGGATAAAAGGCTGTGATAACAAACTGCTTAATGTGAGTACTCTGTCTATATGTGTACATGAATAAAGTGACCCCTATGAAAACATACTTCACTATTTGGGTACCTTGTCCTATATTTTATATACATTTGAGATGTGGAGGAGGAGCTAGGAGCCGCACTGTCCCAGGACCCCAGCTAGGACCATAGCCAGATACACCCAGCCACCAATAGGATCCCGCAGAGTCGGCAAGCGTGGATACAGAGACGCAGTAGAGACCCAGGATCCTATGATTAAACAACTTATATGCGGTTGACCTAGCACCGCTAGGTAAGGGGCCATTACCTACACTAGCGCATGCTGCACGAAGAGGACACAGAGTGTTTTTTCTGCATATCATCACCTCACTGTCATCCATTGCTGTGTTTGAGCACTTTCTTCTGTGCACTATTGATGAGATTTGCTTTTGTTTTGCACATTTTTTTGGTTTCACTAATAGGATATGTATTAACTCTGGACACTATATCATTTTTTGGACACTAGCAATTATATCGGATCATTATATTTATTTATTTATTTGATCATCCACACCGGGTTTCACACTCTGCACTTGTTGCAACACCAGGATTTGGCGATTATTCCTTCCCTTTTCCCCACTTGATTTATTGATTTTTTGTTGTATTATTATTTATTCATCCATGCACTTTATGATATGATATTTATCAGTCTGTATTATTGCAATCAAGGCACGAGAGCACCAGCACTTTGATATATTTTATTGTTGACACTTATTTACTTGATCGGATGATTTTAGACATATGTTTTATTGCTCATATTTATGTTTATCACCCCTTTGGATCATCATATATTCAAATCACTTGCCCTTATTTCACTAGATTTTTAGTTATTACACCAACTCATGCGTTTTTAAACACTTCAGTTCATGCGATTTCTACACGTATATTTATTCCATTTCGCTGAGGCCTCTTGTTCTACACCATTAAATTACTATCAATTATTGTAGAGACTCTCTGGTTAGCGCAGCACCCCCCCCCCCCCTTTTTTTCTTGTTTCATTTGTTTCGGGCTTCTGTCTGGGCCCTTGTCTTGGTGCATGCAGCTGTCCAGTTGCATATGTTTCATGCAGTCTCCGAATTTAGTTTGAATTTTGTACAGTTGCTTCACTTCTTTTTTCCAATTTGGTAGTGCAGGAATAGCTCCCATTTTCCATTTCATTTACATTCCTATTTCATCTATAGGTAGGTGCGATCCGTCATCAGTCTACCTGTCTGCCACTTCCATTTTTTGGCCATCAACACCACTATATCCCCCCAACGTATTCACTTCCGCCACACTCCGCCATTGCGTTGCACAAACTACATTATCCCACCCTACCGCTATGACACTTTTTCTACATAGGCACAATATATGTGTGTATGGGTGTGTATATGTGCATATATGTGTGTACAGATTTAAGTGAATATATACATATATTTATTTTATTTTATTTTGTGCATACTGTTTTTTATATATATATTTTTTAGATTTTCATGTACATTTGATATATGCATTTTTGTATATATATTCTTTTGTGTATTTCTATATATATATGAATACATGTTTCTCTTTTTACTCATACTCTGTTTTTGCACAAATTGCACGGCCATCTCTGTGCCCCCATTTGTGCTTTCTGTGAACATGGGCATACATCCACACTTTTGTTCCTGCACAGCGTTTCACGTGGTGGCAGAGTCTTCACACGCATGCGCATGTCCTTTGGACAGAGGCACAACCGGGTACACCATGTGGAGAGACAATATCTCTCAATGTTTCTCAGTGCATTTTTTACTTCATTCACTAATGCCCCCCCCTTTCATATAATGCCCCCCCCTTTCATATATATATATATATTTTATGCTTTTATGTGCGTGTGTATACACACATGCATATGTGTGTGTGGTTGCATGTATATGTATATATGTATGTATATATAGATATATATATATATATATATGTGTGTATGTGTGTATATGTATATGTGGATTTCTCATATGTATGTATTTGGACTAGAATCTCATGTTCTGTGCTTCAAAGTCTACTACCTATCATTAATTCTTTGTATTGATATAGTAACTTTCATTTCGAATATATATTTATATTTTCTATTATTTTAAGTCTTCACATCTGACCTTTTTGAATGTAATTTTCAATGCAAATTTATCTTACGTCTCCAGTCTTTAGTGTACGGTATATATTGTTCTGATTTATACCCCATCTAGAACACCTGGACGTGGACTGGTATGGAACTGGGAATAATCAATTATCCATCACAGGACATACCCTCCTACTAGCCACACCACCTCTCCCCATGTACACATGTCGGCCTACTGGCCCACACAGACTGTGCTCCCATTCTCCTGGCTCTGATGAAGAGGTTATCCTCGAAACGCGTCAGCCTTTTTTAAATACCTGCCTCAATATGGGCACACCCCAATTTTAACTTCCTAGTACTTATTTTGTTACCTGTTTTTATTAATATAATGTAGTATTTGTATGATTTTATATCTATATGACTATATTTCTGTACTCCTATACATGAATAAACCATACATTTCTTGATGCAAGCGCCTGATCACGTGCCTTCCATCCATCTCCTACCGTGCAGAGAAGGTTGTTTTGTCGTCCTGTGTGTGTGCCCGTTTCATTGGTAGAAGGATCCCAGGTATTTACAAGGCTAAAGTTTAGGAGGCAGGGATGCCCCTGGGATGCTTCCAGCAGTTGGTCTGTAAGAGCCTTACGGGTCTTGGTATAGAATGTAGATAGTAGTAAAAGTTATGTATCATAGTGAGTATGAGGGAAGGTATTGAAGGTGGGGTGGGGTATGAGGGAAAGGTGGGGAGGCGGAGGTGTATGGTGTAGTTGTCAATGTTAGCTATGTATTGTTCTAAGAGGTAGAAGATTGTGTATTATTTGGAGTGGAGGTGTCCAATGAGTCTCTAAAGTGAGACCAGCAAGCCTAAGTTTCCCTAAATTTTTGTGGAGCATCTCTGGATTGGTGTATGAGGTTTTCCATTTCTGCGGTTCTATCGACTCGCTGAATCCATTCAGTAATCGTGGGTGGAGATGTACTTCTCCAGTGTACTGGGACACATTGATTGGCCGCATTAATAAGGTGAAGCGTCAGGGATTTTTTGTAGGCTGATTTTGGGATAGACGTGTAGTGTAGCAGGAATTGCGCGGGTGTAAAATCAGGGATATGTGTTGTAATTTGACCGATTAGGCGGTGGATTTCAATCCAAAACGGTTGTATAAGTGGGCACTCCCACCATATATGGAGCATTGTGCCCTGCGCAGTATTGCATCTCCAGCATATCGGGGGAAGACCAGGGTGGAATTTGTGAATTTTGTCTGGTGTTCTATACCAATTTGAAAATATCTTATATCTGCTTTCCTGTGTGGATACGTTGATGGAACCTTTGTGTATATGATTGTACATGCACTCTCATTCCTGAGTGGTTAGGTCTAGGTGTAGGTCTGTTTCCCACTGTCTGACCAATTTGTCTTCTTTGATTTTATGTGTCGAGAAGAGAAGTGTGTAGATAGTCGAGATTAAGTGTCGTTGGGGTTCTCCGCTATTGCAGATGATTTCAAAGGGCGTGAGCTCCCGATGCCAGAGTGTGTTGGGTTTAGAGTTTTGAAAGAAGCGTCGAAGTTGTAGATATTTATAGAAAGGGATGTGGTGGTCTTTGAATGTAGAGGTCATGTTTTGATAGGACTTGAGGGTCTCGTTGTGGTAGAATTGCTGCGCTGTAGGACACGTTCTATGCGGATCAACCGTTGGATTGTGTAAAGCTAGTCCCGGTCAGAAGGCCGGGTTGTCCTCTAGAGGAGTCATGGGTCCGTTAGCAGAGTTCAGATTACGTTTTTTGCATGCCGCTCTGAAGTGTACCATTGTAGCGCCGATCAGCGGGTGCGACTTAAGTTCTTTAGAGACATGAGAGTGATCGATCCAGGGTAAGTGAGCTAATGGAATTTTGGTAAGTGCATTCTCGTTAAATAATTTTTTTATTTTTATAGATTGCAATGAATTACAATAAATCAGTGTTGTAAGAAAACAAATATTACAAGATAAAGTCAAAACATACATTAAAACTTCTTATATAAATAAGAGTTAATAAAAAAAAGGTATGATTGTATTATATTATGATAGATTATATAATAAATAATGCATTGTGATAGAATATTCGCATTGAAGAATAAAATAGAACGTACAAAATAGAAATTAGATTACAAGTGTAAGAACATTAGTCAGGTATTGTAAATGCCTAATGTTAGAGAGGGGTAGTGATAACATAATAATATAAAGCATTATAAAACAATAATGGATTATAAACTACAATCAGGGCCAAGGTCCGTCTTTGTGGCTTGGTATTCCCTGGGATAGTAGGTGAGCAAATTTTCTGCCCCTATTAGTACTATAAGAAGGGGGTAAGGAAAGGGAAGGGTTAGTAGTAGAAAGGGGATGAAGAAAAACCTTCCAGAGAGTAATATATTGTGGTATAGTATAAAACATGTATTAAAGAGAGTACAGTATTTATCTTATATTGTGTTTATATCAATGATTTATTTGTGCCTGGTGGGAGATAATGATCTATCCATGGTTTACATATGAATTCAAATTTGGGATTTTGTCTAGATAAATCGCTTCAGTCTTCGCATGTAACATGGCTTGTGTCACTCTTTGTTTAACCATTTGTATGCAAAGTGAGTTAGTTTTCCAAGCTTTCGCTATGGATTGTTTAGCTGCTGTTGTTATAAATAATAGTAGTTTAAATTGATGTTGAGTCAAGTTTTGGGGTTTATAGTTTAATAGAGCTACAGTTGGATCAGGTATTAGAGACATCTTAAATATTGTCGAAAGAATTTTGAATACTTTCTTCCAGAATGAATTGACTATGGGGCACTCCCACTAGATGTGTGTGTGTGCCCAGTGCTGTACATCCTCTAAAGCAGTTGGCAGGGTATTGATGGTAAAATTTGGCTAATCGTGCTGGTACCAAATACCATCTAGTAAGAACTTTGTAATTGGTCTCAAGGGCTACAATGTTAGGAAGTGGCCGATTTAGTTGCTTGCCAGATTTGAGCCCAATCTTGTTCATCGAGATGGAGGTTAAGATCATTCTCCCATTTTCCTGTGTAGGATGGGGGGGGCGGGTAGTTGTATATGAGATTAATTGAGCATATAAATCCAAAATAAGTCCCCTTCTGTGTGGATCTGATATACAGCTTTGTTCAAAAATAGAAAATGTATGACATGTAGTGGTTGTTGGTTTGTATGGAGTTAGAAAATTCTTAATTTGGAGATATCTGAAGGTTTCTGTTTGTGATAAATTATATTGCTCACATAAAGTTGGGAAACATATTATATTGGAAGATTGAAAAAATTGGTGTATTTGTAGTAGACCTGTTTTAGACCATGCTGAAAAAAAATGTGAAGAGGACCATGCCGGATAAAAGGAAGGATTATGAAGGAAAGAGAGTAAGGGGTTTTGTTTAGATTGGAAACCAAATCGAGTTTTTAGCCTGTCCCATATGGATAAGCTGTGTTTAGTGTAGGGATTAGTGATAGATCTTCGTTGATTGGGGGTAAGCCAGAGGAGGTTTGCAGTGGAAAGGGGATCACAGTCTACTGATTCTAATGCTACCCATAAAGGTATTTCTTTAGTAGCATGGTATTTTGTCAATTGAGCTAATTATGCTGCATAATAATATTTCGTAAAATCTGGTACCCCTAGCCCTCCTTTTATTTTGGGAGCATATAGAGTTTGTTTAGGTAGGCGTGGTCTAAGCTTATTCCAAATATATTGTGTGGTTTTGCGTTGAAGGATACGTAAGAAATGTGAGGGAACTGTTATAGGAAGTACTCTAAAAAGGTAGAGAATCTTTGGGAGGATAGACATTTTGATAACAGTTATCCGACCCATCCATGTTAGGGGTAGGGATGACCATGTGGAGAGTAGTTTAGATAGTTGTGTTAACATCCGGGGATAGTTAGACATATAAAGATCACTTGGATTAGCTGTGAGATTAATACCTAGATAGGTGATATGAGTCATTGACCAAGTAAATGGGAGAGAGCTGTGTAGTTGTGATTGAAGTTCAGGTGACAATGATACATTTAGTGCCTTAGATTTTTGTGCATTAACTTTGAGGCCAGATATATGTCCAAATTCAGCCAGGATTTTAAGAAGAATTGGTGCTGATAAAAGGGGACTAGTGAGGAAAATTAGGACATCATCTGGGAATAGACATATTTTATGATGATGGCTTCCAAGTTCTAATCCCCTGATATCAGCATTAGATTGGATGAGTTGGGCCAGGGGTTCTATTGCTAAAGCGAAAAGGAGTGGGATAAGGGACATCCTTGGCGCGTTCCTCTTTCAATAGCAAAAGAGTTTGAGTGAAATCCAGAATAGGATATAAAAGTCTTTGAAACTTGATATAGGGCAGAAATCCATCTGAGGAAGTGTGTACCAAATCCCCATTTATGGAGAATTCAATGTAAATGGGGCCAGGACAAGGAATCAAATGCCTTTCTGATGTCTAATGAAAGGAAGCAAGTTGGAATGTTTCGAGTTCGGGCTGTATGAGCTAAGATTGTGGCTCGGTGTATGTTATCTCCTACTTGTCTGGAAGGAATAAATCCAGTTTGATCCCGGTGTATTAAGGTGCCTATAATAGAATTAAGTCTAGTTGAGATGATTTTAGCCAGCAATTTAATGTCAATATTAAGTATTGATATTGGTCTAAAATTAGACCAAGAAGTATCGTTTGTATTTGGCTTTGGTATCATAGAAATTGAAGCTGTAAGGGACTCTGGACGGAAAGAATGGCCAATAAGAAGGGAACTGAAGGCATCAACCATAATCGGTGATAACAGATTAGCAAATTGTTTATAATAGGTGGCTGAAAAACCATCAGTACCTGGGCGTTTGCGTTAATGATTTTATTGCTGCTTGTATTTCTAGTTTGGTTATAGGTTTGTCTAGAGATTCTTGTTGAGATTTAGTAAGTGAAGGTAAGGTAATTGAGGACAGGAGATTACTTAGTCTAGTTTGGTCAAAATCATTATAGTCTTTATAAAGTTCAGATAATATCTTTTGGAATTCATGCAGAATTTTAATTGGATTACTAGTATAGTTATCTTTGGCCAATTTCAATCTTATAGGTTTCGGGTTGTGAATTTTTTTTCGTAGTGCAAGGGCTAGGAAAGTATCCGGTTTGTTAGCCTTCATGTAGAAAACATGTTTAGATTTTCGGAGAATCTTCTCTGCTGATTCCGTTAAAAACAGATCAAGTTCTAAACGTGTTTTGTCATATTGTAGTTTTGTTGATAGGGATGGATCAGATTGGAATTTCTCGGAAGCTTCGTAGAATGCTGTTTCTAGCTTTTTGTGAAGCTGTCTCTTTTGTTTATAGAAATGAGAATCCTGACTTATACAGACACCTCTAATATTTGGTTTAAGAGCTTCCCAGTAAGTTAGAGGGTTTATATAATTAGTGTTATTGTTTGCAATATAATCTTTAATAGCTTTCTCAATGATCTGTCTATATGAAGGCTGTGCTAGAAAACCGTCATTTATATACCATGTTTTATGATTCGGTCGAGGGATCAATGAGGAAAGGAATGTTAGGATTATATTATGATCTGACCATGCACATGGTATGATAGTAATAAAAAGATGGTCTATGCGGGAGAATTGTTTATGAGGGTGTGAATAGTGAGTATATTGTCGTCTTACCGTGTTTTTTCCCCTCCATGTATCTAATAGGGAATATTGATTAAGTAGTTGTTGATATGAACAGCGTTGAGTGTGACTTGGAATTGGGGATTTATCTAGGAATGGACATATGACATGATTAGAGTCTCCACCCATTATAAGTGTGCCGCGTTTGTGATTCTCTATGACAGAGAACAAATGGGAAAGGAAGGACAGTGGATTTTTATTTGGGGCATAGTATGAAACTATAGTAGATTCGGTATCTTGTAAAAGGCCTGTCAATATAAGGTATCGACCTTCAGGGTCTTTAAGTTCTGTATGAAGTGTGAATGGTGTTGTATGATGGAATTTGATTAAAACACCTCTTTGTTTAGTTTCTGATGATGAAGTATAAAATTGTGGGTATTTGCGGCTAAAGAATTTAGGACAAGAATGGGATGAAAAATGTGTCTCTTGAAGACAGACCACGTGTGCTTTAAGTTTCAAGAAAGATCGAAAAGCTTTAGTTATGTTTGAGGGTGAGTTTAGGCCCTGTACATTAAGGGTTACAATATTTAGGGGAGCCATTGTACAATTAAAATAAGGGGGAGATATGAAAAGAATAAGTTATATCAATTTCTGTCTGGAAAATAATAAGGGGGAAACAATGAAAGGGGATGCAGGAAATAAAGGGCCAATGAATGGTTAGGTAAGTTTCTATTGATATATTTAATAAATTAAGAAGTTTTGTTTTTAAACAGAAAAATAAAAAAGCTCCTAAAAGGAGCAAGTATCCAAAGGTTGGTAGTAAATACCAACCTGCGGGTACACTTAGTCCAAAGAGCGTCCAAACTGTTTGTTGGGCACTCAAGGAAGTATCAGAGGTGCAGTGACTATCTCCGGGACTACGATGGCCATCATGTAAAATGATTTGAAAATAAACATTTAATAACTAAGTCTTAGATGACTAAAAATTTGAGGTACTAATAAGAATCTATTTTAGATCGGTGACCTTGTTTATAAAATTATAATAGTGTTACATATTAAACTAAATTTAGAATAAAAACAATATTCCGAATATGGAATCTAGTTATTAAACTCATACCGTACCATAGTAAATAGAGTGAGAACAAGTCATCCTACTTATCATGAAGATAATGTGTTACCTTATATAAGTTAATTAGAGTGTAGAAATAACTAGACCACTATAATAACTATATTCTATTTAAATAGGTAGAGACTTAGATCTCTTAATACACAAATAGAATACATAAACAAAGATAAATAGCTTTAAGAGGTAATCAATCTCAAATAGTAAAATATTAAGCAAATTTGGGCTTATTTAAACTCTGTAGATACTCTGAGTGGAATTAATTATAGATTTTATCCAGAATTACTTGTCTAAGAGATATGTTTGTTAGGATAGTATTGTTTATATTCATACCATCAAGAGATAATTTCAACTAGAATAGTATATATGTTATCAAGTATAAATGCACATATATTAATTCACTGGTTCAATGTCTGAAGTATATGAAGCGGATTGATTTTATTTATGGGTTCTAGAAATAATAAATTGTATTAATAATAATTCTATGAATCTTTATAGGAACTATAACTTTGTTCATAGATATATAATATTGTTATGGGAAATTCACATCTGGAGTAAAAAACAACATTCCAGACATGGTATACAACAACTGAGTATTCTATTTATAGCATAGGAAATAGAATGGGAGTAAACCCTTCCTTCTCCTATGAAAGATGGTATGGTATATTATATTAAATAGTTGGAGTCTAGAACAACTGGATCACTAAATAACCAAATTTCATTTAATTAAACAAGGATTTAAATCTTTTAGTGCATATTTGAAATACTAAAAAATACAGAGATATGAACTCAAATAATAAAAATAACAATAATAAGTACATCTGGGTATATCCACACTCCATATGCAGACTAAATATAATCAAATATGGATTATATCCAGATCCACTTGCTTAAGGAGTATGTGTTTTAGAATAGTATTTTCATATTCATATTATTTAAGAAAATAAATAAATAAATACAATTAAAAAATAAATAAATTAAATAAATTCAAAAAATATATATTAAAAAAATATTTAAAAAAAATAAATAATAATAATTGTACCTAGTGCAACATATATATTTATAGGTACAAACACATATATTGTGTTTTAGAATAGTATTTTCCATATTCATACTTATTTAAGAAAAAACTTTACCTAGTGTAATATATATATGTATAGGTATAAACATATATATTAATGTATCAATTCATTAGTTCATTGGTTCAGTGTCTGGTGTAGGTGATGCAAAACGGCTTCTCTTATGAGCACTTGAAGAAGCAGGTTGCTCTAGAGTGTCCTTTTGGGGTGTTGGGGAACCAGAATTTGCCCATCGCTTGGATCCTTCTGTAGTTGCCTCAGGTGTTGACAGGCAAAGATCTAGGATTGTAGAAAGTAATTCATCAGCAGTTTTACAAGTGTAGGTACAGTACCTGACCGCGAGATTGTGTTTCCAGCGCAATACCATCGTGCTGGTTCTCGGCGACAGGGTACTGTGCATGTCGCGCTGGCTCACTCATCGGGAAAGGAAAACTTTGTTTTCCTTCCGCGATGAGTGACAGGCAGTGCTGACAGCTGTCTGGTATGAATCCTGAGGCGGGAACACTGCGCCAAATTTTAAATGAAAAAACCGGCGTGGGTTCCCCCCCCAGGGGCATACCAGGCCCTCAGGTCTGGTATGGATTGTAAGGGGAACCCCCTACACCGAAAAATCGGGGTGGGGGTCCCCCCAAAATCCATACCAGACCCTTATCCGAGCATGCAGCCCGGCCGGCCAGGAAAGGGGGTGGGGACGAGCAAGCGCCCCCCCCCCCTCCTGAGCCGCACCAGGCTGCATGCCCTCAACATGGGGGGTGGGTGCCTTGGGGGAGGGGGGCACCCTGTGGGGCCCCCCCACCCCAAAGCACCTTGTCCCCATGTTGATGAGGACAAGGGCCTCTTCCCGACAACCCTGGCCGTTGGTTGTCGGGGTCTGCGGGAGGGGGGCTTTTCGGAATCCAGGAGCCCCCTTTAATAAGGGGGCCCCCAGATCCCAGCCCCCCACCCTGTGTGAATGAGCATGGGGTACATGGTACCCCTACCCATTCACCTAGGGAAAAGTGTCAATAAAAAAAAAACACAGTACACAGGTTTTAAGAGTAATTTATTAGTCATCTCCGGGATCTTCTTCTGACTTCGGAGGTCTCCTTCCAACTTCTCCCGGTGTTCCGCCTCTTCTCCCGGTGTTCCGCCTCTTCTCCCGAGCCCCGCCGCTATCTTCTTCCAGCTCTATTGCCAGCGAGGGGCCCGGTCTGCTGCCGCTGTCTTGTCGCCGCTTCTTCTCTTCTTCCCCGATGTTGACACGACGCTCTCTCCGGCTCGAATGCTGTGTGTGAGCTGCGGAGCCATTTATATAGGCGGTGACCCCGCCCCCTTACGACATCATGGTCCCAGCATGCGCAGGGACTCTGGCCTCATAAGGGGGCGTGACCCCAGAGTCCCTGCGCATGCTGGGACCATGACGTTACAAGGGGGCGGGGTCACTGCCTATATAAATGGCTCCGCAGCTCGCACACAGCATTCGAGCCGGAGAGAGCGTCGTGTCAACATCGGAAGAAGAGAAGAAGCGGCGAGACAGCGGCGACAAGACAGCGGCGACAAGATAGCGGCGACAAGATAGCGGCAGCAGACCGGGACTCTCGCTGGCAATAGAGCTGGAAGAAGATAGTGGCGGGGCCCGGGAGAAGAGGCGGAAAACCGGGAGAAGAGGCCGAACACCGGGAGAAGTCGGAAGGAGACCCCCGAAGTCGGAAGAAGATCCCGGAGCTGACTAATAAGTTACTCTTAAAAGCTGTGTACTGTGTTTTTTTTTATTGACACTTTTCCCTAGATGAATGGGTAGGGGTACCATGTACCCCATACTCATTCACACAGGGTGGGGGGCCGGGATCTGGGGGCCCCCTTATTAAAGGGGGCTCCTGGATTCCGAAAAGCCCCCCTCCCGCAGACCCCGACAACCAACGGCCAGGTTTGTCGGGAAGAGGCCCTTGTCCTCATCAACATGGGGACAAGGTGCTTTGGGGTGGGGGGGCCCCGCAGGGCGCCCCCCTCCCCAAGGCACCCACCCCCCATGTTGAGGGCATGCGGCCTGGTACGGCTCAGGAGGGGGGGGGGGGGGCGCTCGCTCGTCCCCACCCCCTTTCCTGGCCGGCCGGGCTGCATGCTTGGATAAGGGTCTGGTATGGATTTTGGGGGGACCCCCACGCCGATTTTTCTGTGTAGGGGGTTCCCCTTACAATCCATACCAGACCTAAGGGCCTGGTATGCCCCTGGGGGGGAACCCACGCCGTTTTTTTCATTTAAAATTTGGCGCGGTGTTCCCGCCTCAGGATTCATACCAGACAGCTGTCAGCATTGCCTGTCACTCATCGCGGAAGGAAAAAAAGTTTTCCTTTCCCGATGAGTGAGCCATCTCGGCGCTGGCTCCTGCGACGGGGCTTGCAGGTGTCAAATCTCGCCGAGAAATGCGGCGAGATCGACACAATATCGCGGTCACCTACTGTAGTTCCTTTGTATGTAAAACGAATTGCAGAAGGAAAAGTCCAGCGGTATGTAATATGGTGATATTGGAGGACCTGTAAATGAGGTTTCATTTCTTTTCTCTTCAAAAGTGTCTGTTGAGAGAGGTCTTGATAAATTTGGTACCGATGACCCTGAAATATTAAGGATTCTTTGTTGCGGGCTGCATCAAGTAATTGTTCCTTTGTGTGGTATTTAATAATTATATGCCCTGGGGGGACCATTATCTTTCCTTGGTGTTAGGGACCTGTGTATTCTGTCCAATTCAAGTCTTTCTATTGGGACAGATGGTGCCAGTTCCTGAAATAGTGTGGTGGCTGTGAATTGTAAATCTTCAATATTTTCAGGGATTCCTCTAATACGGAGATTGGATCTCCTATTCCTATTTTCAAAATCCTCAAGACGGGTTTGTAGGGAAGAATATTCTTCCCTGAGGCATTCCAATTCTTCAGCCTGATTAGATATTGTGGCATCCATTTCATCAGTTCTCTGTTCCAGAATAGAAGTGCGCCTTCCCACCTCACGGATTTCTCTAGTTAATTTATCTGTAATAGCGTCTGATGTATTTTGAATTCAGAATTAGGTGAAGCCAGTTGCAGGGAATTAGACATAATCCCAATGTCATATTCTGACTCAGAGCGCTGTATGGAAACAGGCAGCCGCAGCTGTTTCTGTGAGTGAGTCTGTGAGGAGAGCGGTGCAGCCGTTTTTGAGTTAAATTTAGTCAGAGAATCTTGAGCTTTCCCTGTTTTTAGTTTAGCTTTCCTTTTGCTGTACATCATCTCAAAAGATGCCTAGGGGTATTAGCAAAGTACCTGTTATAAATTTAGGCAGGTTTTCAGTCAAGACCCGGGTTATTAGCCTTTCGTGTCTCGGTCAGTGCGGAGCGCTCAGGCAGACATGTCTAACTCAGACGACCTCACTCATGCACTCCAGGGTAAGTGTATTCTCAAGCTGAATCCAGTCATTGTCACGTCCATGGACATGCCAGTCAACTATTCTAGTCAAGTGGCATGCCCAATGATATTTTTGGAGGTCAGGTAGACCAACGCCTCCCTGTAATTTGGGGAGGGTCAATCTATCCCAACCTAGTCTGGGCGGTTTGGATGACCATATGAGGGTTCTACACATCCGTCGATATGTCGTGAAGAAGGAGACTGGGACTGTGATGGCATGGGGTTCCCAACAAAACGGGAAATTGTGCATACATTGTGTAACCAGTGTGTTCGGCAGGGTAATGTTCAGGGCTTTCCATTTTGAGAAATTGATTTTTAGATTAGAGAGAGATTTGAAAAGTGAAAATTCCTTAAGGAGGTTAGAGGTAATGGTTATCGGATCAGTCAAAAAGAGGAGGATATCATCTGCGTAGGCTGCTACCTTATATTGTTTATGGTTGATCTCAAGGCCTTTAATATCCGGGTTCTCTCTGAGTTTGCGGAGTAGGGGTTCCATGGTGAGTATGAAAATTAAAGGGGACAGAGGACAACCCTGTCTAGTACCGTCTAGGACGGAGAAGGCGTTCGACAGGTGACCATTTACTCTAATTTTAGCTGTAGGGGATGAATACAGGGCAAAAATCATTTGAAGTAGGCACTGTGGTATGCAGGGCCAGTGCTACCACTAGGCAAACTAGGCAGCCGCCTAGGGCGCACTGCTGCCTAGGGTGCCCGGCCACTGGTGTTCCTACTGTCTTCTCTCTGCAGCAAGCAACTAAGTCTCAGCATCAGCAGGCAGCCGCCGCTCTTTTCGCACATTGCACATAGACTCCCAACTGAATGTAAGCAAGCAAACATTCATTGATGGTCCCTGGTAGGCTGCATTTGATGGGCGCTGGTGAGGCTGCATTTGATGGGCACTGGTGGGCTGCGTTTGATGGGCTCTTCATTAAAAGGGTGGGGTCTACATGGGCAGGGTAAAGGGGTGGAGTCAGGGTTGGAGCCAAGGGGGGTGGTAAAGTGAGGTTTCACCTAGGGTGTCAAAAATCCTTGCCCCAGCCCTGGTGGTATGCCCAGCGTTCGGAGCGTTGCCTCCATATAATCCCAGGCCACCCTGTCGAACGCCTTCTCCGCATCCAGAGAGAGGAAAAAGCCCTGAGCAGAGGTAGTGGAAAGCCAATGGTGAATGTTCAAAGCTTTTGTGGTGTTATCCCTGGCCTCCCTGCCGGGGATAAAACCCACTTGGTCCAAGGAGACTAGTCTGGGGTTCAGGGGAAGGATGCGGTTTGCTATAGTTTTGGCTTAAAGTTCCATGTCCACGTTTAGAAGTGATATGGGGCGGTACTTGGGTACCATTGCGGTGTCTTTGTCAGGTTTGTGAATAAGAGTAATATGGGTTTCTAAGAGTTCTTTGCTAGCTAAACTGGAGGGTGTTAAGCTAATAAAGGCCTTGACCAGTTGGGGTATAAGTGTGTCGGGGAAGGACTTGTAGTAACTGACCGTCAGGGCATCTGGTCCTAGGCTCTTTCCAGCCTTTAATTGCTTCAAAGCATTTAGGGTCTCATCTATAGTCAGTGGTACATCTAGAGCTGAGGATTCCTCAGAAGTGAGAGGAGAGGGAGAATATTGTTGTAGGAAGTTTTGGATCGCTGTCATCCTATCGTTTGGGGTAGTGGTCAGTTGTGATGTGGGTAGATTGTATAGTTTGGAAAAGTATTTCACGAATTGGTCTGCTATGTCTTCTGATGAATGAATGAATGAATGAACGAATGAATGATTTGTAAAGCGCTGCAAATGCGAACTGAATCGCCTCAAGGCGCTGGATGCATTCTCTGTTGTCAGCTTCTTAGAAAAGAAAGGTCTTTAGTTTTTTCCTGAAGGCCTGGTGGTTTTCTTGCATGCGGATGTTGGTTGGAAGAGGATTCCATAGTCGAGGTCCTTGGACTGCGAATATTCGTTCTCCCTTTGCTTTGTAGCAGTATTTGGGAATGATAAGGAGGTTTTGGTTAGCTGATCAAAGACCGCGATTCGGTGTGTAGTGTTTTATTTCCTCACGGAGATATAGTGGAGCGTTTCCTTGTATGCATTTGTGGGTGAGGCAGAGGGTCTTGAATGTGATCCGATTCTTCACGGTTAGCCAGTGTAGGCTCTTTAGGGATGGGGAGATGGATTCCCAGGGTTTTTTACCTGTTAACAGTCTTGCCGCCGTGTTTTGGATGAGTTGTAAGCGCGCAAGCTGATATTGGGGTAGTCCTACGTAGAGCGAATTTGCGTAGTCGAGTCGGGAATTGATGATTGTTCCCACAACTGCCGCTTTGTCCTCTTCTGGGATGAAGGGGATGAGTCTACGTAGCTGGCGGAGGAGATGGTGGGATCCGCTCACCACTGATCCTATTTGTGCATCCATTGTCATTCCTGAGTCAAAAATGACTCCGAGACTCTTGGCTTTGGTGCTTGGAGAGATGGTCTGTCCGAGGATGGTGGGAGGTATCCACGGAGTCTTTATTTTGGAATTTTTGTTAGCTTGTAGGAGAAGAAGTTCTGTTTTTGATCCATTGAGTTTGAGGGAGCTAGTGATCATCCAGTCATCTATTAAAGTGAGGCATTTCTGTAATTGCTGATGAAGGTCTTTTTGTCCGTTGATGCGAAGGTAGAGTTGGGTGTCGTCAGCGTATGAGTGGAAGCAGAGATCAGTTTTCCTGATGATATTGAGAAGTGGGCGGATGTAAATGTTGAATAGTACTGGTGACAAGGGTGAGCCTTGAGGGACTCCACAGGAGACTTCCCGGGTTTCCGAGGTGAATGTTCCTAGTTTCACTGTCTGGGAGCGATTCTCTAAGAAGGATGTAAACCATTTTAGAGCAGAATCTGTAGCTTCTGCAACTTCAGCGAGGCGGACAAGTAAAGTATTGTGGTCCACTGTATCGAATGCTGCGCTGAGGTCTAACAGTACCAGGAGATTCTGTTCTACATTGTCTGCTGCTTCAAGGGCGTCGTCCCATATTTTGAGAAGTGCTGTTTCTGTGCCATGGCCTGGGCGGAAGCCTGATTGCAGAGGGTCCAGGAGTTGGTGTGTGTCCAGGTGGTGTTGTAGCTGCTGTACTACTGCTTTCTCTATAATCTTGGAGATGGTGTTGAGGCTAGTTATTGCTCTGCGGCAGTTAGGGTCCTTAGGGTCGAGATTGGGTTTCTTTAGCAGGGGTTTGACTATGCCTTGCTTAAGGGAGGTTGGCACAGTCCCTTCTTTGAATGATTGATTTATGAGATGTGCTAGGGTAGGGGCCAAGATGTCGGAACATTCTTTAACCAGTTTAGTGGGGATGATGTCGTTCGGTGATGTGCTGTCTCGAAGGCTTCTGAGGATGTTTTTAGTCGTGTCTGTGGTGATTGGGGAATAAAAGAAATTTGGTGGTTGAGTGATGTTCGTGTCGATATCCTCTTTTTGCTTTGGTTGAGTGAGGTTGGTTGTTATTTTCTGATGGATTGATTTCCGAATGTTGTTGATTTTGTCGATGAAGAAATCTGATAACTCATTGCAGAACTCTTGAGTATCTGATGTCGTTAAGGTGTTGCCTGTGGGGTCTTTGATCATGTGGATAGTGTGAAAAGCTTTCTTAACCTGTAAGGCTCTGGCTAACAGTCTCCCAGATTTATTGCCAAATTCGTAGAAGACCTTTTGGGTTAGTGCGTATTTACGTTTTAGTGTCGTCTGTATTTCACCCAAGAGTTCTTCCCTAGTTTGCATCAATTCGGTCAGGGCTTCAGTGGCTAGGGACGCTTTGTGCCTTTGTTCCAGAGTGTGGATACGTTTAGTTAGTTCCTCAATGCATGTTTTCCTGATTTTGTTCCTTTGGCGGCCAATGAAATGAAATCTCCTCTAATTACACATTTGTGAGCCGCCCAGATTGTGGTTGGAGAGGAGTCCCCTTGCATGTTCTCAGTAAAGTAATGTGTAAGGTTCTGAGATATTGTCTGGGAAGCGTCTGTGTCAGTAAGTAGTGAACCGTTGAGGCACCAGATTTGCGATCTGGCCATTGTGGTGGGGAGAATTAGGGTCATGGTGATGGGATTATGATCCAACAGGATCATAGCTTCAATGGTTGCTTCAGTGAGGTAGGAGAGATCATTTTGGGAGACAAAGAGGTGGTCTATTCTCGAGTATTTGTTATGTGGTGGGGAGAAAAAAGTGAAGTCCTTTTCTTTAGGATGCAGTGTGCACCAAGTGTCATGTAGCAGCAGGTCGCTTAATTGAGATTTTATTGCTCGTGGGGCTTTGTATGTTAGCGATGACAATCCATTGGATGTGTCATGGGGGGGGTTCAAGGCTACATTGAAATCTCCGCCAACGATTAAAGTGCCCGAGTAGAATGTCAACAGTTTTTGGAGAGTTGCGCGGAAGAAAGCAACTTGTTGTATATTTGGTGCGTCGAGATTTGCAATAGTCATGTTGTGTAGTGTGCCTTTTATAAAAATGAACCTTCCATGAGGATCCCTTTGGACTTCTGTTATGTGGATTGGGCAATGCTGAGAGATTAAAATGGAAACCCCCTTGGACTTGGCGTCCTTGTTTGATGCATGGTACACTAGCGGAAAGTGTTTGTTATGCAGTTTAGGAATGCAGTCTGTTCTAAAGTGCGTTTCTTGGATTAGTGTAATCTGAGTTTTTGATTTCAGCAAAGAGGAGATTAAGTGTGAGCGCTTTTCAGGCGTATTAAGACCACGTATGTTTATAGAGCAAAGTTTGAGTTGTGCTTGTGATTGCGCCTTACCTTGTGAGTAGGTGGGGGGGACAAATTTCCTCCGCTGGGGGTGGGTGTAGGTGGAGAGCAGAGGGTGGTCAGGTATGGGAGAGTATGATCAGCGGCAGATTATGATAAACTTAAGCCTGTCATAGTGAGCAATACGGGATTACTGATCAGGCGGTATGGGAACTATCCACCCGCCTCAATAGCGGGGGGGGGATCAGTAGTGTACAGAGCGGAGCCAGCAAGTATACCGCATTCTGCGGTATCCCACTGTGCTCCGTCACTCTGTGGGGGTTGGCATGTACCTAACAAGGAAGAGTGTACAAAAATCACGGGTGACCCGCTACCACCCGACCATGTAAATCATGTATGAAGGAGGTAGTGGTAATTTCCTTAAGGTATAGAGAGGTTATGGGACAAACCTCATATGCATGTAGAGGTAAAAAGAATGGGCTGTGTGTGTTAAGTGAGGATGAGAAATTCGAGAGCATATAACCAGCATGTGTAGGTCTATTGTCAGTATGCCAGACCTCCCGTATGGGGAGTGTGTGCATGTTGCTCCTGTAGTTTCCTTCCGACCTCTAGGAAGCCAATAGTGGAAAGTCTAGGGCGAGTGATGCATAGTAATAAATGTGTAGTAAATAAGAAAATTCTAACCATCGAAACTAACATTGCAATCACTGTAATAATATGCTTTCAATTATCATAACTCAACAATTAAAGTAACTTATAGTAAGAGCAATACTCAAGAAAGAAAGGTCCTCGGCACTGAATTAGCTGGCATAGGTCAGGTGTGCATCCACTCATACCTTATAGGCTTAGTACTGGACTCCAGACACCCAGTTCAAAAAGTGGGAGAGGGCCGGGTGTGAAAATCCAGCGTAACTAGGCATGTCTGCTAGTTAGGGCAATGTAGACGGCAAATTCCCTTGGGTTAAGTGACGTTTCCGAAGATATAAGTGGTTGTTGATAGTGCCGTGTGCTGCGTCGAGTGGGTCATCTGGCGGGTAGTCGGCCGAACATGGAGCAATAGGGGAGCTCCCCATGGTGTTGCTCTAAGTGATGATGAGGAGCAAGCGATGCCACTGCCGGTGAAGAGGCAAAACTCCGATGTCATGAGACTGGTGAGTAATAGCTTCCATTTCTTGAGGCTGCTATTCGATGGAGCCCGCTTCTGGGTACAGCTGTACTGTTGAGAGGACAAACGGGGCGATGTGGTAGTGATGTGCAGGAGGAGTTCTGTCGCGCTACTTCCTGGATGGGACGCGACCAGTAGAAATCATGTTGAATGTGCATACGTCATCCTTGTTAGCAGAGAGTTATGGGGATTGTAGTTTAGGGTATATTACTGGTTTTCAATACCTCACTCGATGGGATGTAATTTTAAAACAACCGTATTGTGAGGGGGGACCGTTAAAAATGGGGACATATATTAAGAGGAGCACTGCAGTCTCATAGATAGTCAGATCGATGCCCACAGGTTAATTCGTAAAATGAATATAACAATTCAAACAGAAGATAAGAAAACTTGAACGGGCCGAATGTGGCTCAACAGTGATGTCAGATTACTGAGTACCTGTAGGGGAATCTAGCCATCCAGTCTGGCTCTCCTCGTTCAAGGGGAGGAGGAAGGGCTGAAAGCTCAATGTATGCTGTGGGAGGCATTGCGACTGCCCGAAGCTGAGGGAGAACGTCTCCTCCGGTATCTGGTATTCTGTGCCTCCATAGGTTCTGCGGGTGAGTGCTCCCTTCTCACCGCTGAGCGGCGAAAGCCCGCGTACCAGTTGGGTACCTCTACCAGTGGGATGTTCAGGGTGGCACAGAATTGCGGGAGGTCTTCAGGCATTTTCAGAAGCGCTGTGCGGCTGTGCGCTGTGGCCGAGAGACAGAACGGGAACTTCCATTTGTATGGAATGTTTTTAGTGCGGAGGGTGTCCAGAAGGTGTGGCAAGTCTCGACAATGCTGCAATGTGATGCCTAAAAGGTCTGCTGAGCTCTGATGAAGAAGGGATGTGCCCTTCGAAACGCGTAAGCCGGTAGTGAGGCCTGTATGTTCATCTAAGACCTTTGGAAGGCTTCGCTCATCACTACAACCGCGTGCTGCTAGTTGCTGCTCGAGGTTTACGGCACCTGGTTTTACAACTGCTTGTGAGTTATTTCCTTTATCATTTTTATTCAATAAATTTTACAAAAGATAATGCACATGGCCGGTGCACCCCTCTCTCTTTTTATTTCTTTGTCTGCTAGGATTCCCCATCCTTGAGGGCAGCAAGGCCTGTGTCGCTTTACCATCCGTCTGGTTGACCACTTGTGCGCAGGAGTCATTTTCTGTTTCTGTATAGGTTGATGCCTAAAAGGTCCTGATAAATTTGGATGGTCTTCCCCTCATGTATAATTTGAGGTTTACCTCTAGCCTGCCTGAGGATCTCCTCTTTGAGTTTAAAGTCAACTACACAGCAGACGATATTCCTTGGGGGGTCCGTCTCTTTCCCTTTGGGTCTTAATGCTCTGTGTATTCTTTCCATCTCATTGGGGGTTTGGGGAGATCTGTGCAGAAGGCCATTGAATAGGGCCATGACTGAGGGCGATATTTGTGCCCCCTCGATCGTTTCTGGTAGACCTCTGACTCTCAAATTGTGGCGTCTGCCCCTATTGTCGAGGTCTTCTAAGTGCCTTTGCATATCCCTCATTTAGAGTGTATGGGTATCCACATGATGTGTAGTTTGTTTAAGCTGTGAGTCTTGGCGCTCTGCCCATCTTTCCACAGTTTGCACTCTATCAGTGAGTGTGCGGATATCCAGTCTGAGTTCAGAGATGGCTGCTGAGAGGGTGCCCTTTATATCTGCGGCAATGGTCCGCAGATCGTGGATATTTAGATGAGGTTGTGGGCTCTCTGCCGTATCCTCCCAGTCAGAGGAGAGTGACGGAAGGGTGTTGTGTGGTGTCCCCATCAGTGGGGGAGCCGTGGCTTGTGAGTTCCTTTGGCGGGAAGGCTCCATGTTCCCCCTGCCCGAGCGGAACATTTCGGGGATATTGTGGCCCAGAGTCTCGGATTGTGCCCGTGACGAACGGGAATGGGAGACGGAAGAAGTCCATGATGCAGTCCCCATCTGGGAGGTTGGTTTCAGGATGCGTTTACCTCCGTTAGGCTGAAATCATGACGAGTGGCAGCGGGAGCTCTAGAGCTAAGCGTCCATCTTCTTGCCAGGTCAGGCCATGCCCCGTCAAAGCCTTTTTTGATGTTGGCTATTAGTGATGAGCTTTCTGTTCGGGTTGAACATGAGTTCGACTCGAACATGATTGGCCAGAGCATGCACCATGACCTGCATGCTTTGGCCAATCACAGCACCCTCAGCTAAGAGAGCCATAATTGGCCAAAGGCAGGGTGCCTTTTGCCAATCATGGCTCAGGGGGACTAAGTCCATGCCCCACACTATATAAGGCTGCCTGCACGTTAGCCTTGTGTAGTGTGTCGTGGACGGAGAGAGAGTGTCATTTAGATTGAGCAGGCAGGCAGGCAAATTATTCAGTTAGCTGCAGTGTATTTAAAATATATATATAGTCAGTCTCGTGTATATATATATATATATATATATATATATATATATATATATATATATATATATATATATATCCACTGTATCCAGTTTAGCTAGATCTCACTGCAGGCCGTTCCTGGTGTACTGTTTCTAATATACTTCAGGCAGGCAGGTGATTCAGTTAGCTGCAGTGTATTTAATATATACAGTGGGGATGGAAAGTATTCAGACCCCCTTAAATTTTTCACTCTTTGTTATATTGCAGCCATTTGCTAAAATAATTTAAGTTCATTTTTTTCCTCATAAATGTACACACAGCACCCCATATTGACATAAAAACAAAGAATTGTTGACATTTTTGCAGATTTATTAAAAAAGAAAAACTGAAATATCACATGGTCCTAAGTATTCAGACCCTTTGCTCAGTATTTTGTAGAAGCACCCTTTTGATCTAATACAGCCATGAGTCTTTTTGGGAAAGATGCAACAAGTTTTTCGCACCTGGATTTGGGGATCCTCTGCCATTCCTCCTTGCAGATCCTCTCCAGTTCTGTCAGGTTGGATGGTAAACGTTGGTGGACAGACATTTTTAGGTCTCTCCAGAGATGCTCAATTGGGTTTAAGTCAGGGCTCTGGCTGGGCCATTCAAGAACAATCACAGAGTTCTTGTGAAGGTATTCCTTTGTTATTTTAGCTGTGTGCTTAGGGTCATTGTCTTGTTGGAAGGTAAACCTTCGGCCCAGTCTGAGGTCCTGAGCACTCTGGAGAAGGTTTTCGTCCAGGATATCCCTATACTGGGCCGCATTCATCTTTCTCTCGATTGCAACCAGTTGTCCTGTCCCTGCAGCTGAAAAACACCCCCACAGCATGATGCTGCCACCACCATGCTTCACTGTTGGGACTGTATCAGACAGGTGATGAGCAGTGCATGGTTTTCTCCACACATACCGCTTAGAATTAAGGCCAAAAAGTTCTATCTTGGTCTAATCAGACCAGAGAATCTTATTTCTCACCATCTTGGAGTCCTTCAGGTGTTTTTTTTAGCAAACTCCATGCAGGCTTTCATTTGTCTTGCACTGAGGAGAGGCTTCCGTTGGGCCACTTTGCCATAAAGCCCCGACCGGTGGAGAGCTGCAGTGATGGTTGACTTTCTACAACTTTCTCCCGAGTGCATCTCTGGAGCTCAGCCACAGTGATCTTTGGGTTCTTCTTTACCTCTCTCACCAAGGCTCTTCTCCCCTGATAGCTCAGTTTGGCTGGACAATCAGCACTAGGAATGGTTCTGGTCATCCCAAACATCTTCCATTTAAGGATTATGGAGGCCACTGTGCTATTAGGAACCTTAAGTGCAGCAGAAAATTTTTTTGTAACCTTGGCCAGATCTGTGCCTTGCCACAATTCTGTCTCTGAGCTCTTCAGGCAGTTCCTTTGACCTCACGATTCTCATTTGCTCTGACATGCACTGTGAGCTGTAAAGTCTTATATAGACAGGTGTGTGACTTTCCTAATCAAGTCCAATCAGTATAATCAAACACAGCTGGACTCAAATGAAGGTGCAGAACCATCTCAACGATGATCAGAAGAAATGGACAGCACCTGAGTTAAATATATGAGTGTCACAGCAAAGGGTCTGAATACTTAGGACCATGTGATATTTCAGTTTTTCTTTTTTAATAAATCTGCAAAAATGTCAACAATTCTGTGTTTTTCTGTCAATATGGGGTGCTGTGTGTACATTAATGAGGAAAAAATGAACTTAAATGATTTTAGCAAATGGCTGCAATATAACAAAGAGTGAAAAATTTAGGGGGTCTGAATACTTTCTGTCCCCACTGTATATACAGTCAGTCTCGTATGTATATATCAAATTAGAAAAACCAAAAGGTGAACAAAGCGCTACAAAAAGAATTAATGTTTTTTAAAACCCAAACATTTTTTTTGAATTTCATCAAAAAAAGCAGCCAGCATCTGAAAAGTTCTAATACAAACTCCAAGATAAAAGAAAGAATATATGTGGATGCGGCACTAAAAATATTGTGACAAAAAAAACCACAAATAATTAAATTGTGTCAAATATTCAGGAGTGGTGAAAACATACTGAAAAAAGAAAACTAAAGCAGTGTCACATAGGTGAATATATGGTAATAAATGAAATAACCAATAAACTATGAATGAAGGATTGTCAATCCACAATCCAACTGGTGATTATCACTCCACAAACATAATAAAAATATAAAGTAAAAAAAATTGTCCATAGGAAGAAATCAGCAAATGTCCACAAAACTTCATATAGAGTGGTGGTTGCAACCCAAAAACGAAGTGATGTACATATGAATATATAAAACTTCTTCTAAGTTCCAAAATAATAAGGTATCCATGCAAAATTGTGACTTGAAAGATTTACAAATAAGACCCCAATCGCCAAGGAATGGTGTTCACCCGATGTGAATAAGTGATCTCCTTACCAGATGCAGAGACCGCTACGGCGGTCACACCAAACCCAGGGATTAGAGTCTCCCAAAACTTATCGATGCAAATCCCCAGCCTCTTGGTCCTTAGTACTCAGAAAACATAAACAAGAAAAGCGCCCATAGTGCAGTATAAAAGATTTATTGAATAAAACCAATAAAAATGCACTTACGACACAGTATTGAATGATAGGCGATGTATCAATACATGGTATGGTGGCGTCTCCTCAGGCTTCCTCTGCTTGCTGCTCACTGTACCATCGATCTCCGTCAAGGGAAAACGTGATGACATGTAGGTAACATCCGGTGTGGGTAACAATAGGGGGACTAGCAGCCACTGCTCCAACTTCCAGGAAGGTGAAGTTGGAGCAGTGGCTGCTAGTCCCTATTATTACTGCACTATTGGCGCTTTTCTTTTTTATGTTTTCTGAGTACTAAGGACCAAGAGGCTGGGGATTTGCATCGATAAGTTTTGGGAGACTCTAATCCCTGGGTTTGGTGTGACCGCCGTAGCGGTCTCTGCATCTGGTAAGGAGATCACTTATTCACATCGGGTGAACACCATTCCTTGGCGATTGGGATCTTATTTGTAAATCTTTCAAGTCACAATCTTGCATGGATACCTTATTATTTTGGAACTTAGAAGTTTTATATATTCATATGTACATCACTTCGTTTTTGGGTTGCAACCACCACTCTATATGAAGTTTTGTGGACATTTGCTGATTTCTTCCTATGGACAATTTTTTTACTTTATATTTTTATTATGTTTGTGGAGTGATAGTCACCAGTTGGATTGTGGATTGACAATCCTTCATTCATAGTTTATTGATTATTTCATTTATTACCATATATTCACCTATGTGACACTGCTTTTGTTTTCTTTTTTTCAGTATGTTTTCACCACTCCTGAATATTTGACACAATTTAATTATTTGGGGTTTTTTTGTCTCAATATTTTTAGCGCCGCATCCACATATATTCTTTCTTCGTATGTATATATATCTCCACTGTATCCAGTTTAGCTAGATCTGACTGCAGTCCTTTCCTGGTGTACTTTTTCTAATAAACTTCAGGCGGTGTACACAGTATACAGTGCTGTGCGCCCATAGTGCAGTTGCTCATACTTTTCTGGTGGTCAATATAGTACACCCATAGTTGTTATTAAACTTCTGTTGGTGTACACAGTACCGTGCACCCCTAGTGCAGTTGCTACTATTTTCCTGGTGGTGTACACAATACATACAGCGTACCCATAGTTGTTATTAAACCTCTGTTGGTGTACACTGTACCGTGCACCCCTAGTGCAGTTGCTACTACTTTCCTGGTGGTGTACACAATACATACAGTGCACCCATAGTTGTTATTAAACTTCTGTTGGTGTACACAGTACCGTGCACCTCTAGTGCAGTTGCTACTATTTTCCCGGTGGTGTACACAATACATACAGTGTACCCATAGTTGTTATTAAACCTCTGTTGGTGTACACAGTACCGTGCAGCCCTAGTGCAGTTGCTACTACTTTCCTGGTGGTGTACACAATACATACAGTGCACCCATAGTTGTTATTAAACTTCTGTTGGTGTACACAGTACTGTGCACCCCTACTGCAGTTGCTACTACTTTCCCAGTGGTGTACACAATACATACAGTGCACCCATAGTTGTTATTATACTTCTGTTAGTGTACACAGTACCGTGCACCCAAAGTGCAGTTGCTACTACTTTCCTGGTGGTGTACACAATACATACAGTGCACCCATAGTTGGTATTAGACTTCTTTTGGTGTGCACAGTACCGTGCACCCCTAGTGCAGTTGCTACTACTTTCCTGGTGGTGTACACAGTACACAATACAGTGTAGTGTTTTTTTGCTAAACAAAATTTACAGCATGTCCGGAAGGCCACCAAGGAGAGGCAGACGCTCACAGGCCACTAAAAGAGGGCAAGCAGGCTCTGTGTCTACAGTCGACAGTGCTAGTCGTGAACATGGTGCATCCTCAGCATGTGACCATGGGGCACGCTTGTCCTTTTTTCCTGCAGCTGGCCGTGTTATTGAGCCACAACTTTCAGGAGAGTTGGTGGAATGGATAATAAAGTCGTCCTCATCCTCCTCATCTTCTGTCACCCAGGCTCAAAGTAGTTTGCCTGCCAATGCAGCTGCCAAAGCGGCCTATTCCATCGGCTCCATGTCAACAGTCACTCCTTCCCTAGCCCCACCATCATGCACGGAGGAGTCCCCTGAACTATTCGACTACAGTGTCGGGTACATGCTGCAGAAGGATGAGCAGCGATTTGAAGGCTCCGAGGATGGTACCCAGGTTGAGGAAGGGAGTAACGTCAGCCTAGAGAGAGGGGGTGCCCAAGAAGGTCAAGTAACTGGCAGTCATGTTCCCCCAGCTGCAGCATACTGCCAAGTTTGCTCCAGTGACGAGGAGGGAGGGGATGATGAGGTCACTGACTCAACTTGGGTGCCTGATGGAAGAGAGGAGGAGGAGGCACATCTCCAACGAGATAGGATGCTCTCCAGAAGGCAGCTTAAGGGCAGCCACCCTATTGCATCACACCGCAGAGCTAAGCAGGGGCGGGGCACTGCTAACTCCCCCCATATTTTGAAAAGTTCTCTGGTTTGGGCCTTTTTTGAAACGTGTGCAGCAGATCGCACCGTTGCTGTTTGCAACAGTGTATCAAGCGTGGCCAAAACAGCAGCCGCTTGAGCACCACATGCTTGACCAGACATATGACAACCTTCCATGCAGTCCCTTGGCAACAGCACTTAAAAGACCCACATCAAAGAACAAGGCGGACCTCTCCTTGCTCCTCATCAGCTGGGATCTCCAACCCCACTATACCTCCTGTCCTCTCAGAAACCTGCACTGAGAGGAATGAAGGTATAGAAATAGGTGGCCCAAGTACTTGCGGCCAATCTGCTAGCGGTACACCAACATCCGATTTTAGCAGGCAAATTTCCCTAACCCAGTTGCTAAACCGTCAAAAGAAATTCGGTCCCATCCATCCACATGCTCAGCGTCTGAATGCTAGCTTGGCCAAATTGCTAGCATTGCAACTGCTGCCTTTTCAGCTGGTAGACTCTGCCCCCTTTCGTGAATTTGTGAAATATGCGGTACCTCAGTGGCAGGTTCCCAAACACCATTTCTTTTCACAGAAGGCCATTCCGGCTCTCTACCAGCATGTGGAAGGCAATGTCTTGGCCTTGTTGGACAGGGCAGTCAGCAGTAAGGTGCATATTACTGCTGACTCATGGTCCAGCAGGCATGGACAGGGATGTTGCCTTTCTTTAACGGCGCACTGGGTAACTCTGCTGGCAGCTGGGAAGGATGCAGGACAGGGTTCAGTATTGTTGGAGCTTGTTCCGCCACCACACCTCCAAAATGCTAGTGGTGATTCTGCCACAGCTCTCTTCTCCACCCCTCTTCTTCTTCCTCTATAGGCTCTTTCTCTGGAGATTTCTCCTCTGAACCAGCGGTGCTCTGTAGGCGTTCAAGGGGCTACGCAAGCACTCAGGAAAAAAGATGCCATGCGGTGCTTGAGTTGTTCTGCTTAGGGGACAGGAGCCACACTGGGGCAGAGATTCTGTCAGCTCTCCAGGGGCAGGCTCAGAGGTGGTTGACACCACACCAGCTTCAGCCAGGAATGGTTGTATGCGACAATGGCACCAACCTCCTCTCTGCCCTCCGACAAGGACACTTGACCCATGTTCCCTGTTTGGCTCACAACCTTGAATTTGGTGGTGCAGCAGTTCTTGAGCAGGTACCCGAGCTTACAGGATCTCCTGAGGCAGGCCAGGAAAGTCTGTGGTCATTTCCGCCAGTCATATAATGCCAGTGCTCGGCTGGCTGACATTCAAAGAGAATGCAACCTGCCCAAGAACTGCTTCATTTGTGACATGCCCACCAGGTGGAACTCAATGTTGGCAATGCTGCAGCAGCTGCACACACAGCAGAGGGCCATCAATGAGTACCTGTCTGAGTATGGCACCAGGACAGGGTCAAGGGAGCTTGTTTTTTTTTCGCCACGCCAGTGGCTGCTGATCTAGGATGAATGCACTGTCCTGTCACCATTTGAGGAGGTCACGAGGATGGTGAGCAGTGACAGTGCATGCATCAGTGATACTGTCCCTCTTGTCTTCCTGTTGGAGCACATGCTTCGTGGAATAATGGACAGGGCACTTGAGGCAGAACAGCGGGAAGAAGAGGAGGACTTCCTTACCTCTCAAGGCCCCCTTTATCCAGATACTAGTATTCCTGCAGGCCCGCCGATCACACAGGAAGAAGAAGAGAAGGAGGAGGATTGTGTCATTATGGAGGTGGAGGATAACACTCAGCATCAGCAGCAGTCTTCAAGGAATCATTTGCAGTCCCCAGAAACCCAAGGAGTTGTACATGGCTGGGAGGAGGTGGTTGAGGATCATATGATCCTTAGTGACCCAGAGGACTCAGGATCGAATGCCTCTGCAAACCTACGCTGCATAATCCTGCAAATCCTGCGAAAGGACCCTAGGATTCATGGTATCAAGGAGAGGGAACTTTACTAGCTGGCAACCCTTCTTGATCCACGTTACAAGGGTAAGGTTGCAGAACTTATCCAGCCTTCGCAGAGGGAGCAGAGGATGAAACATCTTCGGGAGGCCTTGCAGAAAGGTTTGTGCAATGTGTTTCCAGAGCCTGGGAGGTTACAATTTCCCGGTGCTGGACAACGTGTTGCTGAGGCTTCGTTCAGTCACAGAAAGAGCGGTGGAGAAGGTGGCCATCTGACCGATGCCTTCAGGCAATTTTTCAGTCCTCAGCGCTCAGGTCTGATCAGTTCCAGCAACCATCACCAGCATCTGAATTACATGGTGCAGGAATATCTATGGGCAAGATCAGACTTGGAGACCTTTCCACGAGAATATCCACTGGGTTACTGGGTCTTGAGGATGGACCACTGGCCAGAGCTTGCTTAATATGCAATTGAGCTACTGGCCTGTCCTGCATCCAGTGTTCTTTCTGAATGCACATTCAGTGCAGCTGGAGGCTTTGTAACTGATCACAGAGTGCGCCTGTCCACAGACTCTGTTGATCGTCTCGCATTCATAAAAATGAATCAGTCTTGGATCACCAGCTACCAAGCACCTGGCACTGATGTAACCGATTGATTTTTCTATGGATGTTGGATGAAGACTTGAAGACTGCATATGCTCAGTGACTATCCTATTATGCTGAGTGACTATCCTATTCCTCCTCAATTTTCATGATGATAGCTTCTAAGAATATTTTCGGTTCGGGGCACCACCACCACTACCTAACGCCCAATTTTTCTGCTCCTGTTTAACAGGGGTGCGTAATTACAATTTTTGATCAAATATTTAACAGCAGGGATCGTTCCTGCGCTCAACAAGAGTATCTGTGAGGGGGCGTGACCGGAAGCTGCCCTGCATGGAAGCCTGAGTGCTTAGCTCTCCACCAGCCCACAGCTACAAGGCCTTTTAGGGGGATTTCTAACACCCGTATATGGGTGGAAGCAGGAGAACGAGATCCTCCAAACCTAGGGGATCATCCCAGCCACCCTCCGGCTCTTCAGCAACCCTCCGTGGGTACTTTAAGCCACCCTCCATGTCCCACAGGACAAGATGGTGCCAGCAGCTTCCTCCTACACAAGGTCGCCGCTACAGCCGAGCTCTACATCACCACCATCTCATCAGAGCGCATCGGCTCCGGATCAAGAGGCGGGCGGGCTGCGATGTCAGGCATCCCGAGCGGTGAGTCCATCTTTACCCCACGTACTACAGTGGAAACCTCCGAACGATCCCCGGGACACATTGCTAGGCCTCAGTCCAGCCTCATACACACAGTGCTCCGAGGCCTTCCCGTGGCTGCTGCGCACGGCCTCGGATCCGGTCCTATCCCTGGGAGGAACTGTATCCCCGACCCCCTCACTGCAATCCACTGACTTTCCCCCACTACCAGATCCGGAGGCTGTCTGGGGACTAGGGATGAGCCGAACACCCCCCGGTTCGGTTCGCACCAGAACCTGTGAACGGACCGAAAATTCGCACGAACGTTAGAACCCCATTGACGTCTATGGGACTCGAACGTTCAAAATCAAAAGTGCTCATTTTAAAGGCTAATTTGCATGGTATTGTCCTAAAAAGGGTTTGGGGACCCGGGTCCTACCCCAGGGGACATGTATCAATGCAAAAAAAACTTTTAAAAACGGCCGTTTTTTCGGGAGCAGTGATTTTAATGATGCTTAACCACTTCAATACTGGGCACTTTCGCCCCCCTCTTTCCCAGACCAATTTTCAGCTTTCAGCGCTCTCACAATTTCAATGACAATTGCGCGGTCATACAATGTTGTACCCAAATGAAATTTTTATCATTTTGTTCACACAAATAGAGCTTTCTTTTGGTGGTATTTATTCATTACTCCGTTTTTTATTTTTTGCGATATAAGCGAAAAAAAGAGCCGAAATTTGGAAAAAAAACAATATTTTCTTCTTTCTATTTTAATAAAAATCCAATAAAATCGAATTTTGTCATAAATTTAAGCCAAAATGTATTCTGCTACATGTTTTTGTTAAAAAAAATCCTGTTAAGTGTATAATAATTGGTTCCTGTGATCACGGACACATGTGCGCAAATGATAATGTACAGATGTGCACAGGTGATCACGGACATATGTGTGCAGATAATCATTGGGACATGTGATTTTACTGGGACATATGTGGGGGACAGGTGTTTTTACTATGTGGGGACATGTGTTTTGGGGACATGTGTTTTGGGGACATGTATTTTGGGGACATGTGTTTTGGGGACGTGTGTTGGGGACATTGTGTGTTTACTTTGTGTTTTTTTTACATTGTCAGGACACTAGACTGGTGATCAGTGAGTAAAAAGCTGTAAAAAACAGCTCATACTCACTGATCACCAGCCGGCTGCAGCGATCCGCTCTCCTCTCCTCACTGACAACTTCCGTGTGAGGAGAGGAGAGCAGATTGCCTAGCAACCGGCTCTGTGTTTACATCACATGACGGCTGTGATTCGACACGGCCGTCATGTGATCAGGAGGGCCAATCACAGAGCCCTCCTACCGATCGGAGATGCGCCGTGTCCGGGTGACACGAGCGCATCGGGATCACGCCGCTGCGCGGGCACGCGCGGGCACGCGCGCGCGCGATCCCGCTCCTTCTGAGGGACGTTCCTGAACGTCCACTCAGAAGGAGAGATAGCCCACCCGGCCGTTTATGTGCAGTGGCCGGGTGGGAAGTGGTTAAAGTAAAAAAAAAAAAGTGAAATATTCCTTTAAATATCGTACCTGGGGGGTGTCTATAGTATGCCTGTAAAGTGGCGCGTGTTTCCCGTGTTTAGAACAGTCCCTGCACAAAATGTCATTTTTAAAGGAAAAAATCTCATTTAAAACTGCTTGCGGGTTTAATGTAATGTCGGGTCCTGGCAATATGGATGAAAATCAGTGAGACAAATGGCATGGGTACCCCCCAGTCCATTACCAGGCCCTTTGGGTCTTGTATGGATATTAAGGGGAACCCCGCACCCAAATTAAAATAAGGAAAGGTGTGGGGCGTCCAGGCCCTATATACTCTGAACAGCAGTATACAGGCGGTGCAAACAAGACAGGGACTGTAGGTTTGTTGTTTGTAATTTTGAACGGGTACATTTTTAACGTGTTTAGCTCCAGCCAAAAAACCTTTTTTAAGCTTTTTGGAAAACATAGGGAAGGGTTATCACCCCTGTGACATTTGTTTTGCTGTCTTTCCTCCTCTTCAGAAGATTTCACCTCACTTTTTGTCCCAATGACAAATGTTTTTTGAAAATTTGGGTGTTTTTGTGGAACAAGGATCGGAAAGCATCAGTGGAAAGGAGAAATGTTTTTCCCATATTAACTCTTACAGGAGAGAATTTCCCTAGGGGAAGATTTCATCTCACTTCCTGTTGTCTCCTTCCGTTTGCAAGTAGGAGTCATTTGTAAGTTAGATGTTTGAAAGTAGGGGGCCTGCCCTATATACTAGAAATTTGGGCCTTAGGTGTTGTTGTGGCCAAAACACTGTAAGCCCTCACAGGGCCCTGCTGTGAAATATTAGATCAAGAATTGTAATTACATGCCCCTGTTGAACAGGAGCTGAAAAATTAGGCCTTAGGCACTGGTGCTGGTGCCACAACACTGCAACCCCTCACAGACACTCTAGTTGGAACGCAGGAACAAGCCCTGCTGTAAAGTATTGTATCAAAAATTGTAATTACACGCCCCTGTTAAACAAGAGCTGAAAAATTGGGCCTTAGGCACTGGTGCTGGTGCCACAACACTGCAACCCCTCACAGACACTCTAGTTGGAACGCAGGAACGAGCCCTGCTGCAAATTATTGCATCAAAAATTATAATTACACTCCCCTGTTAAACAGGGGCAGAAAAATTGGGCCTTAGGCACTGGTGCTGGTGACACAACACTGCAACCCCTCACAGACACTCTAGTTGGAACGCAGGAACGAGCCCTGCTGTAAAGTATTGCATCAACAATTGTAATTACACGCCCCTGTTAAACAAGGGCTGAAAAATTGGGCCTTAGGCACTGGTGCTGGTGTCACAACACTGCAACCCTTCACAGACACTCTAGTTGGAACGCAGGAACCAGCCCTGCTGCAAAGTATTGCATCAAAAATTGTAATTACACGCCCCTGTTAAACAGGGGCTGAAAAATTGTGCCTTATGCCGCGTACACACGGTCGGACTTTCCGGCATACTTGGTCCGGCGGACCAGAGTGTGCCGGACAATCCGCCCGTGTGTGGGCGGCGGCGGACTTTTCCGGCGGACTTCTTCCCAAAAGCCCGCCGGACCTAGATTTGAAAAAAGTTTCAAATCTTTCCGTCGGACTCAGTTTCGGGCGGAAAGTCCGCTCGTGTGTGTGCTGGTCCGACGGAAAGCCCGCTCGTGTGTAGGCTGGTCCGACAGACCAAATACGACACGAGGGCAGGGTATTGCATCTCGCGCTCACTGCAATAGGAAAAACAAATGTTCCTATTGCGGCGAGCGCGGGGCATACCAGGCCCTTAGGTCTGGTATGGATTATAAAGGGAACCCCGCTACGCCGAAAAAACGGCGTGGGGTCCCCCTAAAATCCATACCAGACCCCGATCCGAGCACGCAGCCTGGCCGGTCAGGAAAGGGGGTGGGGACGAGCGAGCGCCCCCCCTCCTGAACCGTACCAGGCCGCATGCCCTCAACATGGGGGGGGTGCTTTGGGGGAGGGGGCGCCTTACGGTGCCCCCCCACCACAAAGCACCTTGTCCCCCATGTTGATGGTCAACCACGCCCCCTAAAACGTCACAGTCCCAGCATGCCCAGGGACTGTGACATCATATGGGGGCGGGGTCTCCGCCTATATAAGTCACAACGCAGCCCTCGGAGAGCAGTCCAGCAGGAGAGAGCGTCGTGTCAACATCTGGGGGAAGAGAAGAGAAGACAAGAAGCCAAGAAGCCCAGAAGTCCGGACCTCCGCTGGCAATAGAGCTACATGAAGACAGCGGAGGGGCCGGCCGAAGACCTGGGACACCGGGAGAAGAGGCCGGAGAGCGGAGAAGAACCAACCGGACGCCGGGAGAAGATGAACCGGAGGGACCCCCGAAGACGTAAGAAGACCCCCCGAAGCCGGAGGAAGATCCCCCCCCCCCCGGAGCTGTTTAATAAAATATTTTAAAAACCTGTGTAGTGTGTTTTATTACTTACACTTTTTCCCTAGGTGAATGGGTAGGGGTACCATGTACCCCATACTCATTCACATAGGGTGGGGGGCCGGGATCTGGGGGCCCCCTTATTAAAAGGGGCTCCCAGATTCCGATAAGCCCCCCGCCCGCAGACCCCGACAACCAACGGCCAGGGTTGTCGGGAAGAGGCCCTTGTCCTCATCAACATGGGGACAAGGTGCTTTGGGGTGGGGGGGCCCGCAGGGCGCCCCCCTCCCCCAAAGCACCCACCCCCCATGTTGAGGGCATGCGGTCTGGTACGGTTCAGGAGGGGGGGCGCTCGCTCGTCCCCACCCCCTTTCCTGACCGGCCAGGCTGCGTGCTCGGATCGGGGTCTGGTATGGATTTTAGGGGGACAACACGCCGTTTTTTTCGGCGTAGCGGGGTTCCCTTTATAATCCATACCAGACCTAAGGGCCTGGTATGACCCGCGACGGGGCTCACAAGGTGTCAATCTCGCCGATAAAAGCGGCAAGATTGACATCCTTTGCTAGTCCCGTCGCACCTGAGTCACGTTCAAAATGAACGGACTTGTCTGTGTGTGGGCAAGTCCGTTCATTCTGAAAGTCCGCCGGAACTCCGGCGAAAGTCCGTCGGAAAGACGGGCGGACTTAGCCCGCCGGAAAGTCCGGTCATGTGTGGGCAAGTCCGTCCGTTTTAAAGTCCGGCGCACCTGGCGGACAAAGTCCGTCGGAAAGTGTGCCGGACCAAGTAGGATAGAAAGTCCGACCATGTGTACGCGGCATTAGGCACTGGTGCTGGCGCCCAGAACCAAAAATGTTCTTACAAGCTATCAGCATGATCATTGAGGAGGAAGAGGATAATTACTCAGGGATAGTCGCTCAGCATCAGCATAGGCAGTCTTTGAAGGGATCTGAGATTTCAAAAAAATTATTCGGTTACATCAGCATCAGGTGCTTGGTAGCTGGTGGTGATCCAAGACTGATTCATTTTTATGAAGGTCAGTCGATCGACCGAGTCGGTGGACAGACGCACCCTGTGATCGGTTACCACGCCTCCAGCAGCACTGAATGTGCGTTCCGAAAGAACGCTGGATGCAGGACAGGCCAGTAGCTCAATTGCATACTGTGCAAGCTCTGGCCAGTGATCCATCCTCAAGACCAAGTAACCCAGAGGATTTTCGGTGGGAAAGGTGTCCAAATCTGATCTTGCCCCTAGGTATTCCTGCACCAAGTAAAACAGACGCTGGCGATGGTTGCTGGAACCGATCATACCTTGGGGCTGCGGACCAAAAAATTGTCTAAACGCATCGGTCAGATGGCCACCTTCTCCACCGCTCCTTCTTTGACTGACCGAAGCCTCAGCAACACGTTGTCCAGAAACAGGAGTTTGTAACCTCCCAGTCTCTGGGAACGCGTTGCACAGACCTTTCTGCAAGGCCTCCCGAAGATGTTTCATCCTCTGCTCCCTCTGCGATGGCAAGATAAGGTCCGCAACCTTACCCTTGTAACGTGGATCAAGGAGGGTTGCCAGCCAGTATTGGTCCTTCTCCTTGATACCACGAATACGAGGATCCTTACACAGGCTTTGCAGGATCAGGGAGGCCATGCAGCGTAGGTTTGCTGAGGCATTCGGTCCGGAGTCCTCTGGGTCACTAAGGACGACATGGTCCGCAGCCACCTCCTCCCAGCCACGTACAAGTCCATGTGTTTTTTGGGACTGATCCCTTAAAGACTGCTGCTGATGCTGAGTGTCAGGCTCCACCTCCATACTGACACAATCTTCCTCCTCCTCCTCCTCCTCCTCGTCCTCTTCCTGTGTGATCGGCGGGCACACAGGAACACTGTCTGGATAAAGGGGGCCTTGAGAGCTAAGGAAGTCCTCCTCTTCCTGCCTCTGTTCTGCCTCAAGTGCCCTGTCCATTATTCCACGCAGCGTGTGCTCCAACAGGTGGACAAGGGGGACAGTGTCACTGATGCATGCACTGTCACTGCTCACCATCCTCGTGGCCTCCTCGAATGGTGACAGGACAGTGCATGCATCCCTGATCATGGCCCACTGGCGTGGGGAAAAAAAACAAAGCTCCCCTGACCCTGTCCTGGTGCCATAGTCGCACAGGTACTCATTGATGGCCCTCTGCTGCGTGTGCAGCTGCTGCAGCATGGCCAACGTTGAGTTCCACCTGGTGGGCATGTCACAGATTAGGCGGTTCTTGGGCAGGTTAAACTCCTTTTGGAGGTCCGTCAGCCGAGCACTGGCATTATATGACCGGCGGAAATGCACACAGACTTTCCTGGCCTGCCTCAGGACATCCTGTAAGCCCGGGTACCTGCCCAAGAACCGCTGCACCACCAAGTTAAGGACGTGAGCCAAACAGGGCACATGGGTCAGTTGTCCCTGTCGGAGGGCAGAGAGGAGGTTGGTGCCATTGTCGCAAACCACCATTCCTGCCTTAAGTTGGCGTGGCGTCAACCACCTCTGAACCTGCCCCTGCAGAGCTGACAGAACCTCTGCCCCAGTGTGGCTCCTGTCCCCCAAGCACACCAGCTCAAGCACCGCATGGCATCTTTTGGCCTGCGTACTTGCGTAGCCCCTTGAACGACTACGGAGCACCGCTGGTTCCGAGGAAGAGGCCATGGAGGAAGAAGAAGAGGAGGGGGTGGAGGAGAGAGGTGTGTCACAATCAGCATTTTGGAGGCGTGGTGGCGGAACAACCTCCAACACTACTGCACCTTGTCCTGCATCCTTCCCAGCTGCCAGCAGAGTCACCCAATGCGCCGTGAAACTTAGGTAACGTCCCTGTCCATGCCTGCTGGACCATGAGTCAGCGGTAATATGCACCTTACCGCTGACCGAAATTTGCCTGGTACAATCTGACGTCGGTGTACCAAAAGCAGATTGCCCACAAGTACTTGGCTGTGACACACCTAATTCTACACCTTAATTCCTCTCACTGCAGGTCTCAGAGAGGACTGAAGGTCTAGTGGGGTTGGAAATCTCAGCTGATGAGGAGCAAGGAGAGATCCTCTTTGTTCTTTGGTGTGGGTCTTTTAGATACGCTTGCCAACGAACTGCATGGCAGGTCAACATATGTCTGGTCAAGCATGTGGTACCCAAGCGGGAGATGTTTTGGCCACGCGAGATACGCTTGAGACATATGTTGCAAATAGCAGCGGTGCGATCTGATGCACTCGTCTCAAAAAAGGCCCACACCAAAGAACTTTTTGAATAACGCGCAGAGACTGCAGCGCCCTGCACATGTGGAGCTTTGGGGTGTGATGCAGTCAATGTGTTGCCCTTAGGCTGGCCCCTGGAGGGCATCCTGCCTCGTTGGTGATGTGCCGCCTCCTCCTCCTCCTCCTCCTCCTCCTCTCTCCTATCAGGCACCCACGTTGAGTCAGTGACCTCATCATCCCCTCCCTCCTCATCACTGGAGCAAACCTGGCAGTATGCTGCAGCAGGGGGAGCATGACTGCCAGATTGCTGTCCTTCTTGGGCACCCCCTCTGTCCGTGCTCATGTTACTGCCTTCATCGAGCTCAGTATCATCATCAGAGCCTTCCAAACGCTGGGCATCCTCTTGGAGCATGTACCCAACACTGTGGTCAAACAGTTTGAGGGAATCCTCAGGAGGACATGGTGGAGCTAGGGAAGGAGTCACTGATGACATTGAGCTGAGGGAAGAGGCCGCTGCTTTGCCAGACAAAGCACCCTGGGCATGGGTGAGAGAGGATGAGGAGGATGAGGATGGCTTGGTCATCCACTTGACCAAGTCTTCCGCATGTTGCGGCTCAACACGGCCAGCTGCCGAAAAAAAGGCCAAGCGTGTCCCATGGCCACGTGCTGATGAGGATGCACCGTCTCCACGACCAGCACTAGACACAGAGCCTGCTTGCCCTCTCTTATTGGCTTGTGACTGTCTGCCTCTCCTTCTTGGCCTTCCAGACATACTAATGGCCTGTAGCTGCACTAAGCTGGGATAGAACACCTGTAATTTTCTTCAGGTAGCTTTATATACTGTAACCAGACAAGCCTGCCTGTCAGTAGGAAGATAACAGGAACGGATCTAGCTGAACACTGTGAGCAGGACGCACTGCACTAAATGTAAATAGCAGGAACGGATCTAGCTGAACACTGTGAGCAGGACACACTGCACTAAATGTAAATAGCAGGAACGGATCTAGCTGAACACTGTGAGCAGGACGCACTGCACTAAATGTAAATAACAGGAACGGATCTAGCTGAACACTGTGAGCAGGACGCACTGCACTAAATGTAAATAGCAGGAACAGATCTAGCTGAACACTGTGAGCAGGACGCACTGCACTAAATGTAAATAGCAGGAACGGATCTAGCTGAACACTGTGAGCAGGACGCACTGCACTAAATGTAAATAGCAGGAACGGATCTAGCTGAACACTGTGAGCAGGACGCACTGACTGCACTAAATGTAAATAGCAGGAACAGATCTAGCTGAACACTGTGAGCAGGACGCACTGCACTAAATGTAAATAGCAGGAACGGATCTAGCTGAACACTGTGAGCAGGACGCACTGCACTAAATGTAAATAGCATTAACGGATCTAGCTGAACACTGTGAGCAGGACGCACTGCACTAAATGTAAATAGCAGGAACGGATCTAGCTGAACACTGTGAGCAGGATGCACTGACTGCACTAAATGTAAATAGCAGGAACAGATCTAGCTGAACACTGTGAGCAGGACGCACTGCACTAAATGTAAATAGCAGGAACGGATCTAGCTGAACACTGTGAGCAGGACGCACTGCACTAAATGTAAATAGCAGGAACAGATCTAGCTGAACACTGTGAGCAGGACGCACTGCACTAAATGTAAATAGCAGGAACGGATCTAGCTGAACACTGTGAGCAGGACGCACTGCACTAAATGTAAATAGCAGGAACGGATCTAGCTGAACACTGTGAGCAGGACGCACTGACTGCACTAAATGTAAATAGCAGGAACAGATCTAGCTGAACACTGTGAGCAGGACGCACTGCACTAAATGTAAATAGCAGGAAAGGATCTAGCTGAACACTGTGAGCAGGACGCACTGCACCAAATGTAAATAGTCTAGATAGAAGATAACAGGAACGGATCTAGCTAAACTGAATACAGTGTATATATATATATGCAACACCTGGGATGCATATATATACAAAATACACTGTAAGTGCAGCTAACTGACTGACTGTTCTGCCTAATCTATCTAACTCAAATCAAATGACACTGTCTGTCTCTCTCTCTATCTCTCAGCACACCGGAACACACACTACACAGGGCCGCCGTGCAGGCGGCCTTATATAGTGTGGGGCGTGTACTAAATCCCCTGAGCCATAATTGGCCAAAGCCACCCTGGCTTTGGCCAATTACAGCTCTCTCTACTGACGGCGCTGTGATTGGCCAAGCATGCGGGTCATAGTGCATGCTTGGCCAATCATCAGCCAGCAATGCACTGCGATGCCGCAGTGAATTATGGGCCGTGACGCGCCACACGAATTTGGCGCGAACGGCCCATATCGTTCGCAATTCGACGGACGGTCGAACAGCCGATGTTCGAGTCGAACATGGGTTCGACTCGAACACGAAGCTCATCCCTACTCATCAGCACACATCAATAAAGGAGAAAAATTACCTGTTTGCAAAATTTTATAACAAACTATGAAACAGTTTTCTTTTTTTTTTCTGTCTTTTTTATTCATTTAGCAAAAAATGAAAACCCCAGTAGTGATTAAATACCACCAAAAGAAAGCTCTTTTTGTGTGAAAAAAATTACAAAAATGTCATATGGGCACAGTGTTGCATGACCACACAATTGTTATTCAAAGTGCAACAGCGCTGAAAGCTGAAAATTGGCCTGGGCAAGAAGGGGGTTTAAGTGCCCAGTAAGCAAGTGGTTAATGAGCAATTACAGTAAGTACAAGATCTCTGTACTTTTCTCTTCTACATGTTAATGGGCCAATACCAGCTGCTTATGAAACACAAGCCTGCTGGGATTTTTTAATACACCTCCCTTATCAAAGGGCCAAAAGTGACCATCAAAAAATGTACCCCTATTGACTTTGATACAGTTGAAATCCTTTGTCTGCATTGGTGACACCCAAGCTGATGTCTATCAGAAAAACTAGAGAAAGCTGGAACTTCTCAAATACAAGGCATCGCTGATCTAAGTTCTATATGTAAGTTACAGATTGAGCTATTGAAGTAGAAGTCCAATCAAATACTCTCCAAACGTCAACCGGCTCCCACATTTATTCTAAGCCCTATATTAACTACCCTGTAAAGAAAATAGGTACCAGAGTACCTATTCTGAAGATTCTCTGGTCCGGTCACATGATCTTCTCAGCAGCCGGCTTCCTTGGAGAGGAGAGATCGCTGACAACAGCTGCAATATCTGGGTGGTGACATCACCCATAGGCTTCACAGTAGAGGAAGATGGTCTGGTTGGTCACATGATCAGCTCCCAGAGCCGGCTTCAGTGTATTGGAGGGACAACTGACTAACGATGCTCCATAGTAAGCCTATAGGTAATCACCGCTCATGGTTGGTCTCCACCTGTACCACCTCCATTGCATACTACCAGGTACTGACCCTGTTCGTTATGGGGTTCACAGTAGAGGAAAAGGGTCTGGTCGGCCACACATCCGATAAAATCACCATAATTTAGACATATAGACACTCCACAATGTACAATGGCACACCAACTAGAGCTATTTTCCCTCAATTGTACATTGTGGAGTGTCTATTTGGAATATGTCTTCTTAATAAAAGTAATTTTATCAGATGTGTGGCCAACCAGACCCTTTTCCTCTACTGTGAATCCTGTAATGGACAGGGCCAGCACCTGGTAGTGTGCAGTGGAGGTGGTACAGGTGGAGACCAACCTTGAGCGGTGATTACTCTTCACCCATAGGCTTACTATGGGGCATCCTTAGTGGGTTTGGCTTGGAGGGCCCTCAGAATAGGTAAGCATTAGGGATGAGCCGAACACCCCCCTGTTCGGTTCGCACCAGAACATGCGAACAGGAAAAAAATTTGTTCGAACACACGAACACCGTTAAAGTCTATGGGACACGAACATGAATAATCAAAAGTGCTAATTTTAAAGGCTTATATGCAAGTTATTGTCATTAAAAGTGTTTGGGGACCTGGGTCCTGCCCCAGGGGACATGAATCAATGCAAAAAAAAGTTTTAAAAACGGCCGTTTTTTCAGGAGCAGTGATTTTAATAATGCTTAAAGTCAAACAATAAAAGTGTAATATCCCTTTAAATTTCGTACCTGGGTGGTGTCTATAGTATGCCTGTAAAGGGACGCATGTTTCCCGTGTTTAGAACAGTCTGACAGCAAAATGACATTTTGAAGGAAAAAACACATTTAAAACTACCCGCGGCTATTGCATTGCCGACAATACACATAGAAGTTCATTGATAAAAACGGCATGGGAATTCCCCACAGGGCAACCCCGAACCAAAATTAAAAAAAAAAAATGATGTGGGAGTCCCCCTAAATTCCATACAAGGCCCTTCAGGTCTGGTATGGATATTAAGGGGAACCCCAGCCAAAATGTAAAAAAAAATGACGTGGGGTTCCCCCTAAATTCCATACCAGACCTGTCTGGTATGGATTTTAAGGGGAACCCCGCGCCAAAAAAAAAAAAAAAACGGCGTGGGGTCCCCCCAAAAATCTATACCAGACCCTTATCCGAGCACGCAACCTGGCAGGCCGCAGGAAAAGAGGGGGGGACGAGAGTGCGGCCCCCCCTCCTGAACCGTACCAGGCCACATGCCCTCAACATTGGGAGGGTGCTTTGGGGTAGACCCCCAAAACACCTTGTCCCCATGTTGATGAAGACAAGGGCCTCATCCCCACAACCCTGGCCGGTGGTTGTGGGGGTCTGCGGGCGGGGGGCTTATCGGAATCTGGAAGCCCCCTTTAACAAGGGGACCCCCAGATCCCGGCCCCCCCCTGTGTGAAATGGTAAGGGGGTACTTACCCCTACCATTTCACTAAAAAACTGTCAAAAATGTTAAAAATGACAAGAGACAGTTTTTGACAATTCCTTTATTTAAATGCTTCTTCTTTCTTCCTTCATCTTCTTCTGGTTCTTCTGGCTCTTTTGGTTCTTCCTCCGGCATTCTCGTCCAGCATCTCCTCCACGGCGTCTTCTATCTTCTTCTCCTCGGGCTGCTCCGCACCCATGGCATGGGGGGGAGGCTCCCGCTCTTCTCTTCATCTTCTTCATCTTCTTCTTCTTCTTCATCTCTTCTTCCTTCTTCTCTTCTTCATTTCTTCTCCGGGCCGCTCCGCAGCCATGCTGGCATGGTGGGAGGCTCCCGCTGTGTGACGGCGTCTCTTCGTCTGACGGTTCTTAAATAACGGGGGGCGGGGCCACCTGTGGCATTCCCCGTGACGTCACAGGGAAGTCCCGTCAAGTCACCGTGCGTCAGAGGGGGGCGGGGTCACCGGATGGCCCCGCCCCTCGTTATTTATGAACCGTGAGACGAAGAGACGCCGTCACACAGCGGGAGCCTCCCTCCATGGCAGCATGGCTGCGGAGCGGCCCGGAGAAGAAATGAAGAAGAGAAGAAGAGAAGAAGGAAGAAGAGATGAAGAAGAAGATGAAGAGAAGAGCGGGGGCCTCCCCCCCATGCCATGGGTGCGGAGCGGCCCGAGGAGAAGAAGATAGAAGACGCCGTGGAGGAGATGCTGGACGAGAACGCCGGAGGAAGAACCAGAAGAGCCAGAAGAGCCAGAAGAACCAGAAGAAGATGAAGGAAGAAAGAAGAAGCATTTAAATAAAGGAATTGTCAAAAACTGTCTCTTGTCATTTTTAACATTTTTGACAGTTTTTTAGTGAAATGGTAGGGGTAAGTACCCCCTTACCATTTCACACAGGGGGGGGTGGGATCTGGGCGTCCCCTTGTTAAAGGGGGCTTCCAGATTCCGATAAGCCCCCCGCCCGCAGACCCCCACAACCACCGGCCAGGGTTGTGGGGATGAGGCCCTTGTCTTCATCAACATGGGGACAAGGTGTTTTGGGGGGCTACCCCAAAGCACCCTCCCAATGTTGAGGGCATGTGGCCTGGTACGGTTCAGGAGGGGGGGGGGGCGCACTCTCGTCCCCCCCTCTTTTCCTGCGGCCTGCCAGGTTGTGTGCTCGGATAAGGGTCTGGTATGGATTTTTGGGGGAACCCCACGTCATTTTTTTAAAAAAAATTTGGCTGGGGTTCCCCTTAATATCCATACCAGACCTGAAGGGCCTTGTATGGAATTTAGGGGGACCCCCACATCATTTTTTTTTTTTATTTTGGTTCGGGGTTGCCCTGTGGGGAATTCCCATGCCGTTTTTATCAATGAACTTCTATGTGTATTGTCGGCAATGCAATAGCCGCAGGTAGTTTTAAATGTGTTTTTTTCTTCAAAATGTCATTTTGCTGTCAGACTGTTCTAAACATGGGAAACATGCGCCCCTTTACAGGCATACTATAGACACCCCCCAGGTACGAAATTTAAAGGGATATTACACTTTTATTGTTTGACTTTAAGCATTATTAAAATCACTGCTCCTGAAAAAACGTCCGTTTTTAAAACTTTTTTTTGCATTGATGCATGTCCCCTGGGGCAGGACCTGGGTCCCCAAACACTTTTTATGACAATAACTTGCATATAAGCCTTTAAAATTTGCACTTTTGATTTCTCCCATAGACTTTTAAAGGGTGTTCCGCGGCATTCGAATTTGCCGCGAACACCCCAAATTGTTCGCTGTTCGGCGAACTTGCGAACAGCCAATGTTCGAGTAGAACATGAGTTCGACTCGAACTCGAAGCTCATCCCTAGTAAGCATAGACATCCTTCCTTTACAGGGTAGTTAGTATAGGGCTTGAATGAGGGTGATAGCAGGGTTAAGTTTAGATTTGACTGGACTTCTAATTTAAACAATGTGAATGTGCTTTTTCAGCACAGTAGATAAGGAGAGCCTGATTAAAAACATTATAAAGAGCTGAGAGCTCCATCTGCTGGATGAAAACATAGATTTGAACTTTTGAAATACAATATTTCAAAGTTACCTGACTAAAAACATGAACAAAAAAAGTTTGTATTTTAATCTTAATAAATTAAATATACTCCAAAACAATAGAGGTTGCCTTTAGAGAAACAATCTTCTGCAACCTAAAATGCAAAAATCAGAAAGGGGAAAAGTCACCTCGTTCCTTCTAACTCAGCTGCGGCTGATGATGTATGCGACCAATCATATGCTCCAGTACGGTCATGTAGCCATCTGTTCATTTCCATAATACATTTCTCTTGGAATCTTAATAGGACTATTTTTTTGAAAAACTTAGAGGCGGAATAAAGATGGTGAATGACGGAACCAAGGCTGATGTCAATCAAAAATGTACCCTCAACTCGACCTGGAGGAATATTAGAGATTCAGATCTTACCCGAAACTAATTTCACTGCCAAAAAAGAGATTTCACAATTCATACCATTTGGCATTTAATGACACTGCTAGGTATAGCTTTAAACATTTGTGACCAACCAATATATAATATGGCTCTGGGATTTCCTGCTAGGCCAGCCACCATTATATGTCACATTATCCTCCATATATGAAAGCACCAGATGAGCAAGGAGCTGAGAGAGAGAGAGAGAGAGAGAGAGATTGAGAAAAAGAGGGTAAGGAGAGTATAAAGCGGTCAGAGGGCGATTTGCAGAGAAAAAGTCACTTTGCTCTACATCTGTTCTAATCGTTTAGGCTCCATTCACACTTGTGCAACTTCAAAATTGTGTGATTTCCACTGACTTTATATTGTGACATGATGCGACTTTGATGCCACTATGAACAAGTGCGACTTTGCTGCGACTTTGGCTTTGACCATGTGACTGTGTGTGCTCTACAAAGTCGCACACACATGTATATGATTCAGGTGTCACTTTCATGCGACTTTTGAGGGTTTACATTGAAGTCTATGGCACTCATGTTGCATGAAAGTCTGACCAAAGTAGTACAGGAACTACTTTAAAGTCACTGTGACTTTAAGGCCTCATGCACACAGTGCGTTAAAAAAAAGAGCTGCAAAGCCAGTACTGACACCAGGAAAAACACACTTTTAGAAGCGTTTTTCATTGGCGTTAATGCCCATTTGTTTAGCTGCGTTTAGCTGCATTAGCGTTTAGCAGCGTTTCTCTGCCCTCTTCTATTTTCCACTCCCAAATCCAATTACTACAGCTTAAAAACGCTTGATGCGGCCTAACACTGTATACAGCATTAACATGCATTTAGCCATGTCAGGCATTTTTACAGCTGTAATGTTGCTGCTCAAGAACGAGCTAGCCCTGGGGTTTTTTGCACCTTGAAAACGCCTATGCCACTAAAAGCTCCTAAAAGCCTATGTGGACACCATGCCACAGGGAAGTCCCCGTGGCGTCACAGGGGGGTGGGGTCACCGGGTGGCCCCCCCTCAGTTATATAAGAGCTGTCAAAGCGAAGATGCGGCGGAAGCCTCACATGGAGGAGGGTTGGTCGCGGCTTTTTTTTTTTCTTTTTCGGTCCGTCGGGTGGCGTGAACTTACTTCAGGGGACATTTTTATTTTTTAATAAAGGACTTGTCCCAAGCTGTGTCTTGTCTTTTTTACCATTTTGACACTTTTTTTGTGAAATGGTAGGGGTACAACCGTTACCAATTCAAACAAGAGGGAAGGCCCGGGATCTGGGGGTCCCCTTGTTAAAGGGGGCTTCCAGATTCTGATAAGCCCCCTGCCCGCAGACCCCCACAATCACCGGGCAAGGGTTGTGGAGATGAGGCCCCCCAAACCACCCTCCCTATGTTGAGGGCATGTGGCCTGGTACGGTTCAGGAGGGGGGGGCGCTCTCTCGCCCCCCCCTCTTTTTCTGTGGCCTGCCAGGTTGCGTGCTCAGATAAGGGTCTGGTATGGATTTTGGGGGGACCCTTACGCCATTTTTTTATTTTGGCACAGGGTTCCCCTTAAAATCCATACCAGACCTAAAGGGTCTGGTATGGCTTTTGGGGGGGACCCCTACACCATTTATTTTTAAATTTGGTGCAGGGTTCCCTTTAATTTCCATATCAGACCCAAAGGGCCTGGTAATGGAGGGGGGATCCCATACTCTTTTTTTCAATTATCTGTATCTATATTGCCAAGACCCAACAATTTACTACAGCCGCGATCAGTTTTAAATGACAATTTTTCCTTAAGAAATGTCATTTTGCTGTGGTACTGTACTAAACACGGGAAAAATGCGCCACTTTACAGGTATACTAAGGACACCCCACTTTACAGGTATACTAAGGACACCCCCCAGGCATGATATTTAAAGGAATATTTCATTTTTATTATTTCACTTTAAGCATTAAAAAAAAATCACTGCTCCCGAAAAAACAGCCATTTTTAAAAAAAATGTTTGCATTGATACATGTCCCCTGGGGCACGATCCGGGTCCCCAAACACTTTTTATGACAATAATTTGCATACAAGCCTTTAAAATTAGCACTTTTAAATTATTCATGTTCGTGTCCCATAGACTTTAACAGTGTTCGTGTGTTCTGCCAAATTTTTTGCCTGTTCCCATGTTCGGCTCATCCCTATCCTGGACTTGCTTACTCCAGGAACATTATTTACCCAAAAGTAGACTTCATTCGACCAATTATACTAAATCAGAGGGCGGTTGGTTGCTCCAGAGGAAACCCAATTTTTTTTTGTGTTGATCTTTGTCATTTATTTACAAATTCATTTTAAATTCATGTACCTCAGTGTTATAAAATATCAATCAAATCAATTTCAATTGCAGTTTGTAACACAACAAAATGTGGAAGAGCCCATAGTGAGGTATATAATTTTTTCTATAGAAACAGCTTGATTTTTGAGTAATAAATAAAGCATTCCCCCTCTACCAGCAATAGGAAGCTGTGAGGTCAGAGCTATGGGGACTGCCACTTATGTGAGTGATACTCTTAGACAGGGCTGGAACTCAACCACGACCCCCCAAAACCCCTCCCCCCACACACAGCCTCCAAATCACATCAAATAGTGGGTGTGGTCATATTTCACAAACAGTAGAAGGGTCTTAAAGGTGCATTAATCATCAGGATTGCATTACATACAGAGTGCAGAGTTCATGGGGTTACACACAGAGTGCAGAGCTGTCACTTGTAAACACAGAAACCTGACTTCTGTGTTTACAAGTGATTGTGGTGAGCAGGCACCAAAGGGTCTGAGCCAGAGGTGGTGGAACTGAGCTCCACCATGTTCCCACTGAAAAAAAAGCCCTGCTCTTAGATTTATTAACATTTGTCTTTCTTTTTGAAAACATCAATCTATGCTGTACATACCGGTGCTGAACTGATAGTGAATCATTGCCATTGGAAATTTTAAAGAATCCTCTGCAAAGGCCATGTCCTCCTTATTAGAGAGATACGTATCAAGATGACTTCTGGGATCCATTCCATGTACATGATAGAGTTTATGTGTTGTGGAATCCATCGTCCTGCAATGCTGAACTTCACCTCTTTGATTTCTCCTTTCAACTAAGCTTTAATGTTTGAGTTCTATTTATATTCTTTTGAAATAAGGTTGTTACATTTTATTGTAATATATTCATAAATATATTTATAAAGCAGTCACGGGAATAGTGCTGACTGAGGTATGACTGTCATCTGAGTTTGCAAAGGTTTAACCCCTTTAAGACCGAGCTTTTTTTTACATTTGTTGTTTTGAAGTAAAAATCTGTATTTTTTACTAGAAAATTACTTAGAACACCCAAATATTATACAATGGGGAAAATAATGATGGGAAAGATCCTGTGAGCCACACAAAACTTAGTAAAACACTACTCAGCTGCGTGCGTTAAACACGTCTTATACGCGTGCAAATGACAAATGTAAAAAAGATTACACTGCACTAGAGTGTGTTAGACATGCTACTAAATTATAGCATGATAAAACAACTGCATCTAAGAGCCCTTGCACACTGGGGCGGGGGCGGCGTCGGCGGTAAAATGCCGCTATTATTAGCGGCGTTTTACCGTCGGTTTTACCCCCCGCTAGCGGCCGAGAAAGGGTTAAATACCACCGCAAAGCGCCTCTGCGGAGGCGCTTTGCCGGCGGTATAGCCGCGCCGTCCCATTGATTTCAATGGGCAGGAGCGGTAAAGGAGCGCTATACACTCCGCTCCTTCACCGCTCCGAAGATGCTGCTGGCAGGACTTTTTTTACCGTCCTGCCAGCGCATCGCTCCAGTGTGCAAGCCCTCGGGGCTTTCACACTGGAATGAAAGCAGCGGCACTTTCAGGGCGGTTTGCAGGCGCTATTATTAGCGCAATAGCGCCTGCAAACCGCCCCAGTGTGCAAGGGCTCTAAATAAACGCAAGGGGATGTGGGAAACACAATACCTCTACAGGGTAAGCGGACCTAATAATAGATGAATACTATGAATACAAATGTGAAATATGACAAATACATATAAACGCATTATAGTATAAATGCAAATTCAAATGTGAATTATGACAGATTAACGCATCAAAGTGCACAAGTACCAATAAGCATGATTGGGGTATTGCCCACATTATGTATGCCATCACCCAATACCCAATTACCACCTTACCAAATTACAATAATTACGCCAGACAACTTGTTTTTGGGTTAAAATGGCCATAGCAGCCTATTTTATTACACAAAAAACAAACCATAACAAAACTTTAATAAAAGAAATAACTGAACTGAAAAACTGCATAGGATTTTTGAAGGCACCCTTGACTGCTCAAATTTCTGTATCTGGCACTACCTCGCCTATTACGGCCCCCAGCCATGCTTTACGCCAGCTCTGGGACAAATTTAGGCAAATTCACCAGCCAATACAGCCAACTATTACTCCCGCCCTTATTCGGGCAGGTACACCCCTACCAGAGATGGGCCCAACCCAACTTTTTCCAAAGAAATTCACTATCCCCGCCTTCAAAAACCCTACGACCTCTGCCATCTGCTATGACAATATACAATCCCCGCAAAAAATACCCACACAAATAAACATCACATTCCCCCAATAGCATACGAAAAATTAGGGAGGGAGGGTGGGAGAATCTACTCGGTTGCTGTCCAAATTCCAAATGATACTGACAGACCAACACCCACCTAGCAACCCATTAGGACCACCCAGCCACACCCTGCCCCACCCTATTATCCTCCAATGGGTACCTCTTATCATATCTCTCCTGATACTTAACCCTCCTACCAACTGTATCACTTTCTTAATAACCCCCACCTTGCTATAGCCTTATAGGGAAAACCCCATCATGCTGGCCCTACTCTTATGCTGCGCTTCAGCTCCAGGCCTATACTTAACTGAATCACAGCATTACTAGATTACTAGTGCAATGACTAAATGAATATAAATGCATCAAAGTGCAAATGTGCCAATATGCATAACTAAATAACAATATTACTCAAATGTGCAAAATATAAATGCATAAAGTGCAAATATGCAAATAAACATACTTATTACATACTTATTACAATATAAATATATATATGAGCATGTAAAAAGTGCTGAATGCAAAAAACACAAAACAAATAGTAATTTTTGGTCACACAGTTCATGTGTAAAAAGGTCCTTAATGGAACCAAAAAATATAGTTCACTATGAAGTCCTACAAAAGGTATAAAGGTGCCTAAACGTGATGTCCACTGGTGATACAATCAAACTTGCTAGTAACTCTCAAAGTGCCACAGACCATGCAATGGTGCGATTTGGTGACCCCAAAGTGAATGCGCTCACCTCAGAGCGTGTGACCAAGTCTCTAGAAAAAGTCAAACCACGCTTGTGAACCACCCCGGGTTCTAAGTAGATCACAGGATCCCAGGCTCCAATGCAGTAAAGACTATATAGATGGAAAGAAAAAAACTACATAGTATAATACCGTTTTAAAATTTATTAAAAGATAAAGATACTCTCCCCAAAAGGGGTACTCACAATATATAGGTGCGTCAGTGCACCGCTCTAAACATGGCAAGTGTACTTTTCGTGAGGGTATGGTGTGCGTCTCCTCAATAGGCAGCTCAGCTGTCTCTCACTCCGTCCTGGCCCCTACCCAAATATTATACAGTGGGGAAAATAATTATTTCATCCCCTGCATATTTTGTAAGTTTGCCCACTTACAAAGAAATGAAGGGTCTATAATTTTTTATCATAGGTGTATTTAAAGCGGGGGTTCACCCACACCACCAAAAAAAAAATATATTAAAAGCCAGTAGCTACAAATACTGCAGCTGCTGACTTTTAATACATGGCCACTTACCTGTCCCAGGGTCCAGCGATGTCGGCAGGGGACGCCGAGAACCCGCTCGGTTCTCGGCAGCTGCCGCCGCCATCCTAGGTGAGGGAATCAGGAAGTGAAGCGTTGCGGCTTGGAACCACTTGGGAGTCGCGCTGCGCATCCCAAGTGGTCCCCGCTCTCTCCTGGGAGCTGTGTGTTCCCAGCAGACAGCGCGGTGGGGACGGGAAGAGGCATAGACTCCCATGGGAGTCTATGCCGGAAGTGGGTGCAAATACCTGTCTTAGACAGGTATCTGCACCCCCCTCTCCCCTGAAAGGTGCCAAATGTGACACCGGAGGGGGGGAGGGTTCCGAAAAGCGGAAGTTCCATTTTTGTGTGGAACTACGCTTTAAAATGATAGAGACAGAATATCAACCAAAAATCTAGAAATAAACACATAAAACAAATGCTATAAATTGAGTTGCAGTTCAGTGAGTAAAATAAGTATTTGATCCCCATGCAAAATATGACTTGGTACTTGGTGGAGAAAGCCTTGTTGGCAAGCACAGAGGTAAGACGTTTCTTGTAGTTGGTTACCAGGACTCAGTGTTGCCAACCTCCCGAAGGGCAATTTACTGGCAGGATGCCAAAATTTACAAACATTACCAATTTTTTACTGGCATAAATCATGAAATTTACTGACAGAGCCACATTTTTTAATGACACTGCAAAAGTACCTAAAATGCCAGTTTTCAGTGCTAAACAATACAAAGATCAATATTTATACTATAAACATGTAGCTAGTGCTATTAGTAACGTCTTTAAAATAAACAAAAGTCAAAAACACAGAGTTCCTCTTTACATCAGAGTTTGCAGGATTCCCCCTTACAGTGCAAGGGAATTGTGACATAAAGGGGAATTCTGCAGATCATGATCTAAGGGGGAACTCTGAAGTAAAGGGGGGCTCTGGTCACCAGAGACCACCTTTTAGCAGAGTCCATTGCATTCCCCTTTACATCAGAGTTCCCACTTACATTAGGGTCTGCAGCATTGCCTTTTACATCAGAGTTCCCCTTTACATCAGGTTCTGTAGAATCCCCCCTGCAGACTGATGTAAAGGGGAACACCTGAAACTCTGATGTAGGGGGCACTCTGCAGAATGAATACACTAACGTAAGGGGGGGTTACTGATATATTGGGGAAACTTTATATCAGTGCCCCCTTACATTATTGTATTCGCTTCCCCCTTACACCAGTGACCCCCCTCAGAGTGGCCTGACGGTGCTGTTACTGACCTCCTCTCAGGTGCACAGTGCAGGGCTCAGTCAGTCGGCTCCAGCTTGGTGGCTCTGGTTTTATCCTATAGTCTCTTTTCCACAGTCCACACTGACTCCTCCCATTATCCCCATCCCGGCAACATTCTAATTTTCAATGCATCTCCAGCCTCCCCCTCAGAGACTGTAGATATGATACAAGACAAGAGATGGTCAGAGATTGCAGACATACAGGTCGGAGGCTGCAGACATGGTACAGGAGATGGTTAGCGGCTGCAGACATGGTATAGAGATGGTCTGAGGATGCGGACATGAATGATACAGAGGTGGTCTGAGGATGTGCACATGGTACAGAGGTGGTCAGAGATGAAAATGCATTCATTTTAATTTTTCCTGATGAAATCCAGTATCCAGCATTAACAATGCAGTCAGAAAGTGGTAACACCTCAGGAGAGGTTATGTTTTCCTGTTCAGAATCACATTTAAAACCCTGCTTGATAAACTATTTTAGGTGCATTTCTTCCTCCTGAATTTCCTCTCTGAATAAAAAAATTTAATGGGCATTACAGGGAAAGTTTACAATATTCTGCAAGTGAAGAATGTAAATTTTGGTTACGCAATGAATTTATCAGCAACATCTACAAGTTATATTCAGAATTGATTGTAAAGTCTCGTTTTTTTTTTTCTATAAAAATAACAAACATATCAATCTAACCTCCTCTGTGCATTGGATTTGCACAGAGCAGCCCAGATCCTCCTCTTCTCGGGTCCCTCTTCGGCTCTACTGGCCCCTCCCTCCTATTGGGTGCCCCAACAGCAAGCAGCATGCTCAAATTTTCTGCCAACAAATGTTTGTTGTCGGACTTTACAATCGTGTGTACAGTCCACGCATGCTCAGAATCAAGTACGAGCTGGAAGCGCTCGGTCTTGTAAAACTAGTGTTCTTAATGGAGATATCACATATGTCCTGCACATCACTACGTTTGTAATTGTTGGCCAACATTTGTGTGACCGTGTGTATGCGAGACAACTTGGAGCCAACATCCTTCGAACAAAAATCCACGGCATTAGTGTGTACCAGACAGAAAAATTTGAAAGTTGGAAATGCTTGTCTTCTGACTCATTCAGTTCGGCAGTAAATTTCTGCTTGAGCTACTGAGCTGTATAAAGAAGCTGAGAGCTTTATATGTGGTTAGAAATATTATTAGTAAATATTAAGTATGTGTATGCAATATTTCATATTTTCCTGACTAAAGTTTTAAGGAGTGTAGTTCACTATTTTATGGGGGTGATATGAAAAATAGCAATCCCAAACAAGATATTGCACTAAACCCCTAGGAGATTAAGAGAACCAGAATTGTCGGTAAGTGGAAGTGTGAGTTTGATAATAAAATTGGCAGTGTGTCCCCCCAGGACAGGGCCTCTGTGAACAGTGGGGACTTCCTTACTCATAAATTAAACAGAAATCTAAACAAAGTAATTGGGAGCAGAGGAACTACTGCAACCAGCATATACCATTATTAATCTCTATCCACAGCTCTGTCCTTGACATGCTAATATTATCACAGCAATAGTACCGTACATGATCTCATCATATACTGTATGCATTTGTACATTAAATACAAAACTAATGAAACTGATATAACAAGAAATAAGAAATTATTATACCAATTTAATACATTTTGTAATTAATACACAAATGCATATATGATGAGATCATGGATGGTAATTTTGATGTGATAATATTAGCATGAGAAGGACAGCGCTGTGGATAAAGATTAATAGTACAAACAACTTTCTAAAATTCTGATACTTGATAAACAGCAAGCAGTCTAAGGCAAATATTTATCCTTTTAAAGTGACAGCGCTGTGGTAAATTTATCAGCATGTACTATTAACCATAAGTATAAAGATAAAACCACAAAACACAATACACTACAGCGCTATCTCTGTGCCAATCCCATGGTCATAGGATATAATTAAGCAACTGATTAAAATAAACAGCCAACAAAAAAAAAGTCCTATTCCCGGAGGTATAGGAATAAATGTCAACAATAAAAAAAGAGGCTGTTGAAGGAAGCATGGCTTGTTTCCAAAATGCGTTCCCATTGGTTCTCATGGCAGACGGACTGGCAGCTCTGCTCTACACTCCCGCTGGAGATACATACTTTGGACGGATATCTGAACATCGGACGAACCATCCCGGCTATCAGGGCAGCTCGACGCCGAATCCCTCTGGACAGATCTCAGGCTGATTCTCGCTCCCTCTATACAGCTTGCCTTCTTCCTATAATGGATAAAGACCATAGCTCCCGGTTCACACTTAGACTTCCCATCCACTGCAAACTTCATCCCCCACCACACCCACTTGTGAGTGCCATTGCTGTTTATATAATTTTTTATCCTTTAAAGAGGAAGTAAACCCTGATGGGTTTACTTCCTCTTTGTTTCCCTGCAAAGGTAAAGTATAATGGGCTACTATGCATTGCATAGTAGCCCATTATGTGTCACTTACCTGACACAGGAGCCTGCGATGTCACCACTGTCCCCTCTGCTATGAAGCATCCATCTTCTTTACAGGTATCGTGGCTCCGGCACTGTAATTGGCTGGAGCCGCGATGACGTCACTACCGCGCATGCGCACAGGAGCCGCCACTAACGGCATATCGCCGTTAGCAGCGGCATGCTCAGTGTGCGCCGTAGACAGCGATGCCTGTCTTTTTTGCAAATATTTCCTAAACCATGTAGGTTTAGGAGATATTTCTTGGACCTACAGGTAAGCCTTAATCTAGGCTTACCTGTAGGTCAAAGTGGTCTGTAAGGGTTTACAACCACTTTAACAAATTGTGGTTCACGATGCCTGCTTGGTGCTTTTTTTCCCTTTCCTCTTGCATAAGTATAAAGATGCAGACCCGTGTGGAAATAATACAAGCTTTGTATAAGAAAAGGTTATTAACAGTACATACATCCAATGTACAAAAAGGTATATCAGCAAAAGGAATTTTGCACATATACCTGGGTATATACACTATATTACCAAAAGTTACGGGATGCCTGCCTTTACATGTGCATGAACTTTAATGGCATCCCTGTCTTAGTCCGTAGGGTTCAATATTGAGTTGGCCCACCCTTTGCAGCTAAAACAGCTTCAACTCTTCTGGGAAGGCTGTCCACAAGGTTTGGGAGTGTGTCTATGGGAATGTTTAACCATTCTTCCAGAAGTGTATTTGTTAGGTCAGGCACTGATTTTGGACGAGAAGGCCTGGTTCGAAGTCTCTGTTCTAATTCATCCCAAAGGTGTTCTATTGGGTTGAGGTCAGGACTCTGTGCAGGTCAGTCAAGTTCCTCCTCCCCAAATCTGCTCATCCATGTCTTTATGGGCCTTGCTTTGTGCATTGGTGTGCAGTCATGTTGGAACAGGAAGAGGCCATACACAAACTGTTCCCTCAAAGTTGGGAGCATGAAATTGTACAAAATGTCTTACATAGTTACATAGTAGGTGAGGTTGAAAAAAGACACAAGTCCATCAAGTCCAACCTATGTGTGTGATTATGTGCCAGTATTACATTATATATCCCTGTATGTTGCGGTCATTCAGGTGCTTATCTAATAGTTTCTTGAAGCTATCAATGCTCCCCGCTGAGACCACCTCTAAAACCTCTTTTCTTCTAATTTTAATGAGTGGCCGCGAGTCTTGTTAAACTCTCTTCTGCAAAAAAGTTTTATTTCTATTGTAGGGTCACCAGTATAGTATTTGTATATTGAAATCATATCCCCTCTCAAGCGTCTCTTCTCCAGAGAGAATCAGTTCAGTGCTCGCAACCTTTCCTCATAACTAAGATCCTCCAGACCCTTTATTAGCTTTGTTGGCCTTCTTTGTACTCGCTCCATTTCCAGTACATCCTTCCTGAGGACTGGTGCCCAGAACTGGACAGCATACTCCAGGTGCGGATGGACCAGAGTCTTGTAGAGTGGGAGAATTATCGTTTTATCTCTGGAGTTGATCCCCTTTTTAATGCATGCCAATATTCTGTTTGCTTTATTAGCAGCAGCTTGGCATTGCATGCCATTGCTGAGCCTATCATCTACTAGGACCCCCAGGTCCTTTTCCATCCTAGATTCTCCCAGAGGTTCTCCCCCCAGTGTATAGATTGCATTCATATTTTTGCCACCCAAATGCATTATTTTACATTTTTCTACATTGAACTTCATTTGCTATGTAGTTGCCCACCCCATTAATTTGTTCAGATCTTTTTGCAAGGTTTCCACGTCCTGCGGAGAAGTTATTGCCCTGCTTAGCTTAGTATCGTCTGCAAATACAGAGATTGAACTGTTTATCTCATCCTCCAGATCGTTTATGAACAAATTAAATAGGATTGGTCCCAGCACAGAACCCTGGGGAACCCCACTACCCACACCTGACCATGCCGAGTACTCCCCATTTATCACCACCCTCTGAACTTGCCCTTGTAGCCAGTTTTCAATCCATGTACTCACCCTATGGTCCATGCCAACGGACTTTATTTTGTACAGTAAACGTTTATGGGGAACTGTGTCAAATGCCTTTGCAAAATCCAGATACACCACGTCTACAGGCCTTCCTTTATCTAGATGGCAACTCACCTCCTCATAGAAGGTTAATAGATTGGTTTGGCAAGAACGATTCTTCATGAATCCATGCTGATTACTGCTAATGATACCGTTCTTATTACTAAAATCTTGTATATAGTCCCTTATCATCCCCTCCAAGAGTTTACATACTATTGATGTTAGGCTAACTGGTCTGTAATTCCCAGGGATGTATTTTGGGCCCTTTTTAAATATTGGTGCTACATTGGCTTTTCTCCAATCAGCTGGTACCATTCCAGTCAGTAGACTGTCTGTAAAAATTAGGAACAACGGTCTGGCAATCACTTGACTGAGTTCCCTAAGTACCCTCAGATGCAAGCCATCTGGTCCCAGTGATTTATTAATGTTAAGTTTCTCAAGTCTAATTTTAATTCTGTCCTCTGTTAACCATGGAGGTGCTTCCTGTGTTGTGTCATGAGGATAAACACTGCAGTTTTGGTTACTGAAGCCCCCCAATTCACTCGTGAAGACTGAGGAGAAGAATAAATGTCTTGGTATGCTGATGACTTAAGAGTTCCCCTCAATGGAACTATAGGGGCAAGCCCGACCCATGAAAAGTAACCCCACACCATAATCCCCCCTCCGCCCAAGGATTTGGACCAGTGCACAAAGCAAGGTCCATAAAGACAAGGATGAGCGAATTTGGTGTGGAGGAACTTGACTGGCCTGCACAGAGTTCTGACCTCAACCCAATAGAACCTGATAAACCATCCAATCAACTGATCACATGTGCAGCTTAATGGCAGTTGAAGAGTAAACAGAGACAAAGATGACAGCTTCCTTGGCTGAAAATGATGGTTTATTTTCACTTTAAGTTGAACAATAGAGGACACCGTCATCCAATTTAAGAGTGTTGACTCTTGGTCAGCTGAATAGAAAGGTTTGTTTTTCACTAGCTTGGCAGCAGTAATACTTGTAAGTTCTGAAAGCCTTGTAAACATGGAACAGTTTCAGTTTAAAAAAGTTTACTTCTTTTCTAGGTCCAGGTCTTAAGTTCTTAACATCTGAAGTTCAAACAACCCAGGGCAAATAGACTATGGGCAAATTCTCTGAGTCTTTTAGTTTTCTGTATTAAAAGGTTTATCCAGAGGGTGATTAGTATAATTCATTGAGAAGTTATATGTAATAATTTTGAGGCTCTAACAAGTGAAAACCAAAGAATTTAAGCTTGGTTTCTAATTTTTTAATGAAAACTAGATGAACTACGATCTTACGATTTTGAAGCTCCTCAAATTACAAATTATAGCTTCAGAACTGATAAACAATCCATCAACTCTAGTTTGTTCAGGAAATTTTCCACATTTATAATGATCACATTCTAACAGGTTGTCAACAATACATCTCGTCAAAATATATAATTGTTTATTAATTGTTTATACTTTTTACAATTTTCTTATACCCTGAACAACATTGTATTCATATTCATTATCATAAGTTATATAATATATTTATATTGTATAATGTACAGTGTATATTTTTATTGTACTTAATAAAATATTTTTGACAAGGAAAAGATGAACTAGCTCACATCACCCTAACACCCTTCCCCCAATCTCTGCTGCACTTATACAGTATATTATGACCACCCACACCAGCCTGTGTAACAGACCTCACACTTGGAGTATTCACTGCACAGCTCTTGGGGCTATGTACTATCACAATGCATGCAATGAGGGGAACTTAGCTTTTAACTAATCCAATAGTTGGGTTTATATGTATCTACAATCAGCTCCTTTGGCCACACTGTTTGCATAGTGGTGCATTTCCTAGCTGGCCTTTTTAACTCCTTTGCACTGACAGTACACAAATATGTGGCCTCTCCAAGCGGCCGCAGATTTGCATATCATTTTGTAAACACAGCTGTGCAGAGAGCGCGCCCTGTGCACTCCCAGCACAGTTACCAGTGACTAACAGAAAGCTTTCCAACTATGTGACTGCTGTGACAGACAATCATGGCGGTCACATGATCATAAACCCCGCCCTGCCTCACGGCATTTGAAACCTTTTAAAGGGCCAGGAGGCACTGGCACCAAGGGGTTTTCCTCATCACCATAGGTCATAGAAAATGAGGACTGTAGCTGTCAATTTCAGTGCTATCTTTTAAGAAGGTGCTGAATGCAGGACCTCAAACATGATCAACTCCATGAGGTAGAGAATACTTTGATCATTTGTTTTTCCAATTGTATTGGTTTAAGACACAGAATTGGTAAACAGGTATAGATAAGACTAGGCCTGGCCTATTGCATCTTGTATTCACCCTCATTTACTGTATGTTCCTTTACATAGTTATGCAGTTTATAATGTTGAAAAAAAATACATCCAGTTAAACCTATGTAGTGTGATGTTTATTCTCTAACAATCCCGGTAGTCTTGTATATTCTGTCTTGTGAAAAAGACATCTAAACGTTTATTGAAGTATAGTTCTTTACTTACATGGCTCAATTTATGTGGCCTCAAATATCCTGGTCAGCGCATCTTGTAATTGGCTACCATGCAGCTTCTGCCTGAAGACCTGCAGATGCCCTTTTGCAGGTAATTTACAAAAGTCATTTATGTTAGTACTGTCCCTGGTACTGGTTAAAAAAAAAAAACTAAAGCTTTAGCTAACTATAGTATAACAAATGATTAGTTATTACTACGTATATAAATACATTATGGAATCGAAAAAGTATAACTAAAGAAAGTCACCTTTTGTGATAATGTGTAAACATTTACTTTTTAGTTTCTATGATGTGTATATCTAATTAATATTTAAAGTAATTTATTTGGCATGCTATTTACAAAACATAGTTTATTTATGTAGCAACAACTCTCGGTGGAGCTGCTGGTTTAAGCGGGCTGTTACCGTCACCTTCGCTACCTTTATTTCACCAGAACCAGGTCTAGGGTCCCGTTGAGTTTACCATCATACATTGTAGGCACCGGACACTTGAGTATCTTTTGCAATGCTTTAATAAACTTGAGTTGCAGGAAGTAGCAGGAAAGAGGCAGAAGGAAAGTTGCAGGGAAGCTCAAATACCTTTTCTTAACGTTCTTAATGTAACTTTAGGAATTGAAAGCTTGTAGCTGATTACACTCTCTCTGTAGAATCAAATCTTTGCCCGCCTGGATAGGTTTCTCTCACCAACCTAGCAGCCAGTACGCAGCACAAACAAAAGTCTCTGCCACAGACTTGATTGGAACAAAACCCGTACGATCCTCTGACACAGGATGTAATGGTTTATGGTGAATAGCAAACACAGCACTAGAACCTGTAAGCCAACCCGGCAGTACTATGCGGTAGGAATACTTTAGGATACGTCCTCCAACTGAGTCACCAGGCCCCTCTCCAGACCAGCACTCTGCATGATCCTTCCATGACGGGTCCTCCCTTGGGATCTTCTCAGTTGTCCAGCTTCTTCACATAGGATAGACAGCCCAGGACCATTCCTCTGCCGCTGTGGTAGGCCCCAGACAGGCTTCTGGGCCAATCCACACGCTGCAGCGACGTGGGCCTCCCGATCGGAGGACCACGAGGCAGTACTCTTAGCGCATACCTGTCGGCCAGGAGGGCCAGTAGGTGGACGGAAAACGACCTCATAACATGGCGTCCGTCCTATAAATACCCTCTCCCAGGATGCAATTCGGAGGACCTCCTCCACCGAGTTATCCCCGGGACAGAGGAGCACTCATACACTTCGACGTGTTGCCTTTCCAACACTGGCCCATAGTAACAACGACACCCACAGGCACAGTGTGAAATTACATGCAACTCAGCCGAGCTGGAACAGAGGCAAATCTGACTATGTATGAACAGATAACCCACTAAATTTACCTATCGGCAGTAGATTAGAAATCTACCAGCGCTACATTTATTATATATACACTGTGATATTGGAGCTGGAAATCATCAGCCAAGCACCTTAGTAAAAGCAAACAGTCCCTTTTACGGTCAAAAACAGGTCAACAGAAAAAACAACTGGTTCTCCGGAAGCAAAAAATGTCGATCAATTGTTGGTACAAAACATAAACACTCGGCTCACTGCCAGTCACACTTTTCCTTTAACAGGGTGTTTGAAATCTCCTGGATGCCTAAGAGGTCCCAAAGAGAAGGTCATCAGAGTTCAGCAACCTTTTCTCAGCCTCTACTTCACCTCACAGACTGGCACTGAGTGTTTCCTCCTCCTTTTCTGGACTCTGATGCAAACGGGTGAACCCTTTCAGGGTAAAAGTTCCTGTAATGAGGGATGGAAGTTCTTTCTCACCCAAATATCTCTCTGAAACTCCAAATTTCGGGTCCCAAATGAAGACTTATGCCCCGTACACACGGTCGGACTTTGTTCGGACATTCCGACAACAAAATCCTAGGATTTTTTCCAACGGATGTTGGCTCAAACTTGTCTTGCATACACACGGTCACACATAGTTGTCGGAAAATCTGATCGTTCTAAACGCGGCGACGTAAAACACGAACGTCGAGACTATAAACGGGGCAGTGGCCAAAAGCTTTCATCTCTTTATTTATTCTGAGCATGCGTGGCACTTTGTCCGTCGGATTTGTGTACACACGATCGGAATTTCCGACAATGGATTTTGTTGTCGGAAAATTTTATAGCCTGCTCTCAAACTTTGTGTGTCGGAAAATCCGACGGAAAATGTGTGATGGAGCCTACACACGGTCAGAATTTCCGACAACAAGGTCCTATCACACATTTTCCGTCGGAAAATCCGACCGTGTGTACGGGGCATTATCGATCCAGAGGGGACCATAAGTCAGTCCTCTTCTCTCCCTTGGGTTCAGACTCACTGATCACAGTTTGGGGTAAAGGGCCAATCACAGCGGTCCTTTACCACATGATCAGCTGTGTCCAATGACAGCTGATCATGGATATAAACACAAGCCGGTTATCTGCGTATCTTTCCTTACACTGACAATGCTTGGAGAGAATAAGGAAGCCAAAAACCGGCTTGTGTTAAAGGGGCATCAACACTGTTACAAAAAAGGGGGTAAGGTAAAAGAACCGTGACACTCTGTGATTTAAATATGACTAGTAGCAGACTGAGGGTTGGGTCCATACAAGTCTGCATATGATTAGTGACACCTGCTAGCACCAATCAATAATGGGTGTGTTCCTCAGAATTCATGCAGCATATGACAAAAAAGGGGGAGAGAAAGTGAATTCATGGGTAGGGAACAGGCAGGAGTCAGTATAAATTTAAATACTATTTAATGAAAAAAAAAACTCACAGTATACACCAATCCAGAAAATATCCTGATAACTCAGGTACCATCACCATTAAAAAGACCTAACAGTCATGTGCAGACGCAGATGGCCACCTATCACAACCAACCACTCATGATAAATATTAGAAGTCATTCACTATAAATAAACATCCATGATATCAAGACATGTAGTATATATGCAAAACATTTGTAGGAAGTCCAAATAGCATGGGAGAAGGACAACAGATGATTAAATGAATGTTGGGTTGTTGTGACAACAGAACTTGATCAACACTGAATAGTAATATGGAAAGCAGGATTAGCCGTTATGAGGGGGGGCAGTGATGTCGGAGTGCCGTGGTGGAAAGGTCCATGAAGGAATGAATGGATGACACCGCAACCGCTGCAGGGCAAAGGTGTATGTGGGCTGGCAGGTCGGAGCCTCTCTAGGCCGGGGATGGCTCACAAGGCTGCAGACCAAAGGATATAGATGGAGCGTGCAGGCGGCTGGGGTAGGAGAGGCAGGATTGATAGTGGGCTGACACTGTGGGACGGAAGCCAACTAACACATACGGTGAGTAACTGAAAATAACAGTCCCGAATCAGGGATACAGAAAGGGAGGATCTCACCCGGTGTTGCTTGCCGTCCAGGTCAGGAAGGAAGAGTTGCAACTGTCACCATCTCCTGTTTGTGGAATTCCTTTTTGTAGATGGTCCGATCCAGTGGGGAGTCATCCAAAAAGAGCCTCAGTCGTGAGTAGCAAGCAGGCAGTGGGAGTGAGTGGACTCACATAGGTACTGCGTGTAAAGTCCAGGCAGCTGAGGTAGCAGTCTCCCTCTCGGCTAGTTGCTGTGGCAGGATTCAGGCAGACGCTGGTTTCGCGGGTCAGTGTGATCAAGGCTGGTAGGTGGGTCTGTTGGTCAGCAGGTACGCTAAGAGCAGCGTGATGGCGTCATGCTGACGCGTTTCATCCGTTGACCGGATTTCATCAGAGCATTCATCAGATGCTCTGATGAAATCCGGTCAACGAATGAAACGCGTCAGCATGACGCCATCACGCTGCTCTTAGCGTACCTGCTGACCAACAGACCCACCTACCAGCCTTGATCACACTGACCCGCGAAACCAGCGGCTGCCTGAATCCTGCCACAGCAACTAGCCGAGAGGGAGACTGCTACCTCAGCTGCCTGGACTTTACACGCAGTACCTATGTGAGTCCACTCACTCCCACTGCCTACTTGCTACTCACGACTGAGGCACTTTTTGGATGACTCCCCACTGGATCGGACCATCTACAAAAAGGAATTCCACAAACAGGAGATGGTGACAGTTGCAACTCTTCCTTCCTGACCTGGACGGCAAGCAACACCGGGTGAGATCCTCCCTTTCTGTATCCCTGATTCGGGACTGTTATTTTCAGTTACTCACCGTATGTGTTAGTTGGCTTCCGTCCCACAGTGTCAGCCCACTATCAATCCTGCCTCTCCTACCCCAGCCGCCTGCACGCTCCATCTATATCCTTTGGTCTGCAGCCTTGTGAGCCATCCCCGGCCTAGAGAGGCTCCGACCTGCCAGCCCACATACACCTTTGCCCTGCAGCGGTTGCGGTGTCATCCATTCATTCCTTCATGGACCTTTCCACCACGGCACTCCGACATCACTGCCCCCCCTCATAACGGCTAATCCTGCTTTCCATATTACTATTCAGTGTTGATCAAGTTCTGTTGTCACAACAACCCAACATTCATTTAATCATCTGTTGTCCTTCTCCCATGCTATTTGGACTTCCTACAAATGTTTTGCATATATACTACATGTCTTGATATCATGGATGTTTATTTATAGTGAATGACTTCTAATATTTATCATGAGTGGTTGGTTGTGATAGGTGGCCATCTGCGTCTGCACATGACTGTTAGGTCTTTTTAATGGTGAGGGTACCTGAGTTATCAGGATATTTTCTGGATTGGTGTATACTGTGAGTTTTTTTTCATTAAATAGTATTTAAATTTATACTGACTCCTGCCTGTTCCCTACCCATGAATTCACTTTCTCTCCCCCTTTTTTGGCATCAACACTGTTAATAAGGGCACTGACTATCAGTGTACTGTTTATTAATGCATTCCCAACAGTGCTGAATTGTCATTCAAAGTTTGACAGCGCTGAAAGCTGAAAATTGACCTGGGCAGGAAGGGGGTAAAAGTGCCCAGTAGCAAGTGGTTAACCACTTGCCGACCGCCTCACGCCTATATACGTGAGCAGAATGGCACGGGCAGGCAAAATCACGTACCTGGTACGTGATTGCCTTCCCGGGGGCGGGGGGTCCGATCGGACCCCCCCGGTGCCAGCGGCAGTCAGCATTTGGCTGGGAGCGTTGAGAGACGAGGGGGAGGCCATCCGATCGTGGCCCCCCCCTCGCGATCGCTCCCAGCCAATGAGAAACATCCCCTGCCTCTGTATAGTACACAGAGGCAGAGGATGTGATGTCATCTCTCCTCGGCTCGGCAGTTTCCGTTCCGGCGCCGAGGAGAGAAGACATCTGAGTGAGTGCACAACACTACACAACACAGTAGAACATGCCAGGCACACTAAACACCCCCGATCCCCCCCCCCCGATCGCCCCCCGATCCCCCCCCAGTCACACTGACACCAAGCAGGTTTTTTTTTTTTCCTGATTACTGCATGGTGTCAGTTTGTGACAGTTAGAAGTGGTAGGACAGTTACTGTTAGCCCCCTGTAGGTCTAGGATACCCCCCTAACCCCCCATAATAAAGTTTTAACCCCTTGATCACCCCCCGTCACCAGTGTCACTAAGCGATCATTTTTCTGATCGCTGTATTAGTGTCGCTGGTGACGCTAGTTAGGGAGGTAAATATTTAGGTTCGCCGTCAGCGTTTTATAGCGACAGGGACCCCCATATACTATCTAATAAATGTTTTAACCCCTTGATTGCCCCCTAGTTAACCCTTTCACCACTGATCACCGTATAACCGTTACGGTTGACGCTGGTTAGTTAGTTTATCTTTTATAGTGTCAGGGCACCCGCCGTTTATTACCGAATAAAGGTTTAGCCCCCTGATCGCCCGGCGGTGATAAGCGTCGCCCCAGGCAGCATCAGATTAGCGCCAGTACCGCTAACACCCACGCACGCAGCATACGCCTCCCTTAGTGGTATAGTATCTGAACGCATCAATATCTGATCCGATCAGATCTATACTAGCGTCCCCAGCAGTTTAGGGTTCCCAAAAATGCAGTGTTAGCGGGATCAGCCCAGATACCTGCTAGCACCTGCGTTTTGCCCCTCCGCCCAGCCCACCCAAGTGCAGTATCGATCGATCACTGACACTTACAAAACACTAAATGCATAACTGCAGCGTTCGCAGAGTCAGGCCTGATCCCTGCGATCGCTAACAGTTTTCTTGGTAGCGTTTTGGTGAACTGGCAAGCACCAGCCCCAGGCAGCGCCAGGTTAGTGCCAGTACCGCTAACACCCACGCACGCAGCATACGCCTCCCTTAGTGGTATAGTATCTGAACGCATCAATATCTGATCTGATCAGATCTATACTAGCGTCCCCAGCAGTTTAGGGTTCCCAAAAACGCAGTGTTAGTGGGATCAGCCCAGATACCTGCTAGCACCTGCATTTTGCCCCTCCGCCCGGCCCGGCCCAGCCCACCCAAGTGCAGTATCGATCGATCACTGTCACTTACAAAACACTAAACGCATAACTGCAGCGTTCGCAGAGTCAGGCCTGATCCCTGCGATCGCTAACAGGTTTTTTTTGTAGCGTTTTGGTAAACGGGCAAGCGCCAGCGGCCTAGTACACCCCGGTCGTAGTCAAACCAGCACTGCAGTAACACTTGGTGACGTGGCGAGTCCCATAAGTGCAGTTCAAGCTGGTGAGGTGGCAAGCACAAGTAGTGTCCCGCTGCCACCAAGAAGAAGACAAACACAGGCCCGTCGTGCCCATAGTGCCCTTCCTGCTGCATTCGCCAATCCTAATTGGGAACCCACCACTTCTGCAGCGCCCGTACTTCCCCCATTCACATCCCCAACCGAATGCAGTCGGCTGCATGAGAGGCATTTTTATGTCCTCCCGAGTACCCCTACCCAGTGAACCCCCCAAAAAAGATGTCGTGTCTGCAGCAAGCGCGGATATAGGCGTGACACCCGCTATTATTGTCCCTCCTGTCCTGACAATCCTGGTCTTTGCATTGGTGAATGTTTTGAACGCTACTTATACACTAGTTGAGTATTAGCGTAGGGCAGTGGCGTAGAGTGGGGGGTGCAGGGGGTGCCGTGGCCCCGGGTGCGACATTTAGGGGGGCGCCAGTATGTGTCACTGGCTGCCTCCTCCTAATTTCTAATTCCTGTGTCCCCGGGCTCCGGCCGCCATGTTAAGTGTCCGGCGCCCTGTGATTGGGCGTATGGGGGTCATGTGAGGCGTAGAGCTGGCCTGTCCTCGATTGCTCCTGAAGTCCCGCCTCCGCACATGACCCCCCATACGCCCAATCACAGGGCGCTGCATACTGAACATGGCAGCAAGCAGAGCGCAGGGGAGAGAAGAATGTGAGCCGCCGCTGTCTTCTCCTCCTCATCCGGATCGATGCAGGCCAGGATAAGAAGGTGAGTGAGACTCCCTCGTGAGAGTCTTGTTACTGGCCGGGGGGGAGGGGGCGAGAGAGAGACTGTAGGCAGGACAGTGTAGTGTAGTATAGTATGGAGGTTAGTGTAGTGGTCAGTATGGGGGGCAGTGTAGTGGACAGTGTAGTGTAGTGGTCAGTATAGTGGTTAGTGTAGTATAGTATAGAGGTTAGCATAGTGGTCAGTATAGTGTAGTTTAGTATGGAGGTCAATGTAGTGTAGTATAGTGGTTAGTATGGTGGTTAGTGTAGTGGACAGTATAGTGTGGTGGACAGTGTAGTATAGTATGGTGGTCAGTGTAGTGTAGTATAGTGGTCAGTGTAGTGTAGTATGGTGGTCAGTGTAGTATAGTATAGTGGTCAGTGTAGTGTAGTATGGTGGTCAGTGTAGTGTAGAATAGTGGTCAGTGTAGTATAGTGGTCAGTGTAGTATGGTGGTCAGTGTAGAATAGTGGTCAGTGTAGTATAGTGGTGAGTGTAGTGTAGTATGGTGGTCAGTGTAGTATGGTGGTCAGTGTAGTATAGTGGTCAGTGTAGTGTAGTATGGTGGTCAGTATAGTGGACAGTGTAGTGTAGTATAGTGGACAGTGTAGTATAGTGGTCAGTGTAGTATGGTGGTCAGTATAGTGTAGTATAGTGGTTAGTGTAGTATAGTATACTGGTTAGTATAGTGATCAGTATAGTGTAATTTAGTATAGAGGTCAGTGTAGTGTAGTGGACAGTATAGTATAGTGGACAGTGTAGTATGGTGGTCATTGTAATGTAGTATAGTGGTCAGTGTAGTATAGTGGTCAGTGTAATGTAGTATAGTGGACAGTGTAGTATGGTAGTCAGTATAATGTAGTATGGTGGACAGTGTAGTATGGTAGTCAGTATAGTGTAGTATAGTGGTTAGTGTAGTATAGTGTAGTATAGTGGTCAGTGTAGTATGGTGGTTAGTATAGTGTAGTATAGTGGTCAGTATAGTGGTTAGTGTAGTATAGTATACTGGTTAGTATAGTGGTCAGTATAGTGTAGTTTAGTATGGAGGTCAGTGTAGTGTAGTGGACAGTATAGTATAGTGGACAGTGTAGTATGGTGGTCAGTGTAATGTAGTATAGTGGTCAGTGTAGTATAGTGGACATTGAAATGTAGTATAGTGGACAGTGTAGTATGGTAGTCAGTATAATGTAGTATGGTGGACAGTGTAGTGTAGTGGACAGTGTAGTGTAACAGACAGTGTAGTATAGTGGTCAGTGTAGTGTAGTATAGTGGTCAGTATAGTGGTTAGTGTAGTATAGTATAGTGGTCAGTATAGTGTAGTTTAGTATGGAGGTCAGTGTAGTATAGTGGTCAGTGTAGTGTAGTATAGTGGACAGTGTAGTGGTTAGTGTAGTGGACAGTATAGTGGACAGTGTAGTATAGTGGACAGTGTAGTATAGTGGACAGTATAGTGTAGTATAGTGGTCAGTGTAGTATAGTGGACAGTGTAGTATGGTGGTCAGTATAGTGTAGTATAGTGGTCAGTGTAGTGTAGTGTAGTATAGTGGTCAGTGTAGTGTAGTATAGTGGACAGTGTAGTATGGTGGTCAGTGTAGTGTAGTATAGTGGTCAGTATAGTGGTTAGTGTAGTATAGTATAGTGGTCAGTATAGTGTAGTTTAGTATGGAGGTCAGTGTAGTGTAGTGGACAGTGTAGTATAGTGGTCAGTGTAGTATAGTGGTCAGTGTAGTATAGTGGGCAGTGTAGTGTAGTGGTTAGTGTAGTGGACAGTATAGTGGATAGTATAGTATAATGGACAGTGTAGTAAAGTGGACAGTATAGTGTAGTATAGTGGTCAGTGTAGTATAGTGGACAGTGTAGTATGTGGTCAGTATAGTGTAGTATAGTGGTCAGTGTAGTGTAGTATAGTGGTCAGTGTAGTATGGTGGTCAGTATAGTGTAGTATAGTGGACAGTGTAGTATGGTGGTCAGTATAGTGTAGTATAGTGGTCAGTGTAGTGTAGTATAGTGGTCAGTGTAGTATAGTGGTCAGTGTAGTATGGTGGTCAGTGTAGAATAGTGGTCAGTGTAGTATAGTGGTGAGTGTAGTGTAGTATGGTGGTCAGTGTAGTATAGTGGTCAGTGTAGTGTAGTATGGTGGTCAGTATAGTGGACAGTGTAGTATAGTGGACAGTGTAGTATAGTGGTCAGTGTAATGTAGTATAGTGGTCAGTGTAGTATAGTGGACATTGAAATGTAGTATAGTGGACAGTGTAGTATGGTAGTCAGTATAATGTAGTATGGTGGACAGTGTAGTGTAGTGGACAGTGTAGTGTAACAGACAGTGTAGTATAGTGGTCAGTGTAGTGTAGTATAGTGGTCAGTATAGTGGTTAGTGTAGTATAGTATAGTGGTCAGTATAGTGTAGTTTAGTATGGAGGTCAGTGTAGTATAGTGGTCAGTGTAGTGTAGTATAGTGGACAGTGTAGTGGTTAGTGTAGTGGACAGTATAGTGGACAGTGTAGTATAGTGGACAGTGTAGTATAGTGGACAGTATAGTGTAGTATAGTGGTCAGTGTAGTATAGTGGACAGTGTAGTATGGTGGTCAGTATAGTGTAGTATAGTGGTCAGTGTAGTGTAGTGTAGTATAGTGGTCAGTGTAGTGTAGTATAGTGGACAGTGTAGTATGGTGGTCAGTGTAGTGTAGTATAGTGGTCAGTATAGTGGTTAGTGTAGTATAGTATAGTGGTCAGTATAGTGTAGTTTAGTATGGAGGTCAGTGTAGTGTAGTGGACAGTGTAGTATAGTGGTCAGTGTAGTATAGTGGTCAGTGTAGTATAGTGGGCAGTGTAGTGTAGTGGTTAGTGTAGTGGACAGTATAGTGGATAGTATAGTATAGTGGACAGTGTAGTAAAGTGGACAGTATAGTGTAGTATAGTGGTCAGTGTAGTATAGTGGACAGTGTAGTATGTGGTCAGTATAGTGTAGTATAGTGGTCAGTGTAGTGTAGTATAGTGGTCAGTGTAGTATGGTGGTCAGTATAGTGTAGTATAGTGGACAGTGTAGTATGGTGGTCAGTATAGTGTAGTATAGTGGTCAGTGTAGTGTAGTATAGTGGTCAGTGTAGTATAGTGGTCAGTGTAGTATGGTGGTCAGTGTAGAATAGTGGTCAGTGTAGTATAGTGGTGAGTGTAGTGTAGTATGGTGGTCAGTGTAGTATAGTGGTCAGTGTAGTGTAGTATGGTGGTCAGTATAGTGGACAGTGTAGTATATTGGACAGTGTAGTATAGTGGTCAGTGTAGTATGGTGGTCAGTATAGTGTAGTATAGTGGTTAGTGTAGTATAGTATACTGGTTAGTATAGTGATCAGTATAGTGTAGTTTAGTATGGAGGTCAGTGTAGTGTAGTGGACAGTATAGTATAGTGGACAGTGTAGTATGGTGGTCATTGCAATGTAGTATAGTGGTCAGTGTAGTATAGTGGTCAGTGTAATGTAGTATAGTGGACAGTGTAGTATGGTAGTCAGTATAATGTAGTATGGTGGACAGTGTAGTATGGTAGTCAGTATAGTGTAGTATAGTGGTCAGTATAGTGTAGTATAGTGGTCAGTGTAGTATGGTGGTTAGTATAGTGTAGTATAGTGGTCAGTATAGTGGTTAGTGTAGTATAGTATACTGGTTAGTATAGTGGTCAGTATAGTGTAGTTTAGTATGGAGGTCAGTGTAGTGTAGTGGACAGTATAGTATAGTGGACAGTGTAGTATGGTGGTCAGTGTAATGTAGTATAGTGGTCAGTGTAGTATAGTGGACATTTAAATGTAGTATAGTGGACAGTGTAGTATGGTAGTCAGTATAATGTAGTATGGTGGACAGTGTAGTGTAGTGGACAGTTTAGTGTAGTGGACAGTGTAGTGTAACAGACAGTGTAGTATAGTGGTCAGTGTAGTGTAGTATAGTGGTCAGTATAGTGGTTAGTGTAGTATAGTATAGTGGTCAGTATAGTGTAGTTTAGTATGGAGGTCAGTGTAGTATAGTGGTCAGTGTAGTATAGTATAGTGGACAGTGTAGTGGTTAGTGTAGTGGACAGTATAGTGGACAGTGTAGTATAGTGGACAGTGTAGTATAGTGGACAGTATAGTGTAGTATAGTGGTCAGTGTAGTATAGTGGACAGTGTAGTATGGTGGTCAGTATAGTGTAGTATAGTGGTCAGTGTAGTGTAGTGTAGAATAGTGGTCAGTGTAGTGTAGTATAGTGGACAGTGTAGTATGGTGGTCAGTGTAGTGTAGTATAGTGGTCAGTATAGTGGTTAGTGTAGTATAGAATAGTGGTCAGTATAGTGTAGTTTAGTATGGAGGTCAGTGTAGTGTAGTGGACAGTGTAGTATAGTGGTCAGTGTAGTAAAGTGGACAGTGTAGTGGTTAGTGTAGTGGACAGTATAGTGGATAGTATAGTATAGTGGACAGAGTAGTAAAGTGGACAGTATAGTGTAGTATAGTGGTCAGTGTAGTATAGTGGACAGTGTAGTATGTGGTCAGTATAGTGTAGTATAGTGGTCAGTGTAGTGTAGTATAGTGGTCAGTGTAGTATGGTGGTCAGTATAGTGTAGTATAGTGGACAGTGTAGTATGGTGGTCAGTATAGTGTAGTATAGTGGTCAGTGTAGTGTAGTATAGTGGACAGTGTAGTATAGTGGTCAGTTGTAGTGTAGTATAGTGGTCAGTGTAGTATGGTGGTCAGTATAGTGTAGTATAGTGGACAGTGTAGTATGGTGGTCAGTGTAGTGTAGTATAGTGGTCAGTGTAGTATGGTGGTCAGTATAGTGTAGTATAGTGGACAGTGTAGTATGGTGGTCAGTATAGTGTAGTATAGTGGTCAGCGTAGTATGGTGGTCAGTATAGTGTAGTATAGTGGACAGTGTAGTGTAGTATAGTGGACAGTGTAGTATGGTGGTCAGTATAGTGTAGTATAGTGGTCAGTGTAGTGTAGTATAGTGGACAGTGTAGTATAGTGGTCAGTGTAGTATGGTGGTCAGTATAGTGTAGTATAGTGGACAGTGTAGTATGGTGGTCAGTATAGTGTAGTACAGTGGACAGTGTAGTGTAGTATAGTGGACAGTGTAGTATGGTGTTCAGTATAGTGTAGTATAGTGGTCAGTGTAGTGTAGTATAGTGGACAGTGTAGCATAGTGGTCAGTGTAGTATGGTGGTCAGTATAGTGTAGTATAGTGGACAGTGTAGTGTAGTATAGTGGTCAGTGTAGTGTAGTATGGTGGTCAGTGTAGTGTAGTGGTCAGTGTAGTGTAGTATGGTGGTCAGTATAGTGGACAGTGTAGTGTAGTATAGTGGACAGTGTAGTATAGTGGTCAGTGTAGTATGGTGGTCAGTATAGTGTAGTATAGTGGTTAGTGTAGTATAGTATACTGGGTAGTATAGTGATCAGTATAGTGTAGTTTAGTATGGAGGTCAGTGTAGTGTAGTGGACAGTATAGTATAGTGGACAGTGTAGTATGGTGGTCATTGTAATGTAGTATAGTGGTCAGTGTAGTATAGTGGTCAGTGTAATGTAGTATAGTGGACAGTGTAGTATGGTAGTCAGTATAATGTAGTATGGTGGACAGTGTAGTATGGTAGTCAGTATAGTGTAGTATAGTGGTCAGTATAGTGTAGTATAGTGGTCAGTGTAGTATGGTGGTTAGTATAGTGTAGTATAGTGGTCAGTATAGTGGTTAGTGTAGTATAGTATACTGGTTAGTATAGTGGTCAGTATAGTGTAGTTTAGTATGGAGGTCAGTGTAGTGTAGTGGACAGTATAGTATAGTGGACAGTGTAGTATGGTGGTCAGTGGAATGTAGTATAGTGGTCAGTGTAGTATAGTGGACATTTAAATGTAGTATAGTGGACAGTGTAGTATGGTAGTCAGTATAATGTAGTATGGTGGACAGTGTAGTGTAGTGGACAGTGTAGTGTAACAGACAGTGTAGTATAGTGGTCAGTGTAGTGTAGTATAGTGGTCAGTATAGTGGTTAGTGTAGTATAGTATAGTGGTCAGTATAGTGTAGTTTAGTATGGAGGTCAGTGTAGTATAGTGGTCAGTGTAGTATAGTATAGTGGACAGTGTAGTGGTTAGTGTAGTGGACAGTATAGTGGACAGTGTAGTATAGTGGACAGTGTAGTATAGTGGACAGTATAGTGTAGTATAGTGGTCAGTGTAGTATAGTGGACAGTGTAGTATGGTGGTCAGTATAGTGTAGTATAGTGGTCAGTGTAGTGTAGTGTACAATAGTGGTCAGTGTAGTGTAGTATAGTGGACAGTGTAGTATGGTGGTCAGTGTAGTGTAGTATAGTGGTCAGTATAGTGGTTAGTGTAGTATAGAATAGTGGTCAGTATAGTGTAGTTTAGTATGGAGGTCAGTGTAGTGTAGTGGACAGTGTAGTATAGTGGTCAGTGTAGTAAAGTGGACAGTGTAGTGGTTAGTGTAGTGGACAGTATAGTGGATAGTATAGTATAGTGGACAGAGTAGTAAAGTGGACAGTATAGTGTAGTATAGTGGTCAGTGTAGTATAGTGGACAGTGTAGTATGTGGTCAGTATAGTGTAGTATAGTGGTCAGTGTAGTGTAGTATAGTGGTCAGTGTAGTATGGTGGTCAGTATAGTGTAGTATAGTGGACAGTGTAGTATGGTGGTCAGTATAGTGTAGTATAGTGGTCAGTGTAGTGTAGTATAGTGGACAGTGTAGTATAGTGGTCAGTTGTAGTGTAGTATAGTGGTCAGTGTAGTATGGTGGTCAGTATAGTGTAGTATAGTGGACAGTGTAGTATGGTGGTCAGTGTAGTGTAGTATAGTGGTCAGTGTAGTATGGTGGTCAGTATAGTGTAGTATAGTGGACAGTGTAGTATGGTGGTCAGTATAGTGTAGTATAGTGGTCAGCGTAGTGTAGTATGGTGGTCAGTGTAGTGTAGTATAGTGGACAGTGTAGTATGGTGGTCAGTATAGTGTAGTATAGTGGACAGTGTAGTATGGTGGTCAGTATAGTGTAGTATAGTGGACAGTGTAGTGTAGCATAGTGGACAGTGTAGTATGGTGGTCAGTATAGTGTAGTATAGTGGTCAGTGTAGTGTAGTATAGTGGACAGTGTAGTATAGTGGTCAGTGTAGTATGGTGGTCAGTATAGTGTAGTATAGTGGACAGTGTAGTATGGTGGTCAGTATAGTGTAGTACAGTGGACAGTGTAGTGTAGTATAGTGGACAGTGTAGTATGGTGTTCAGTATAGTGTAGTATAGTGGTCAGTGTAGTGTAGTATAGTGGACAGTGTAGTATAGTGGTCAGTGTAGTATGGTGGTCAGTATAGTGTAGTATAGTGGACAGTGTAGTGTAGTATAGTGGTCAGTGTAGTGTAGTATGGTGGTCAGTGTAGTGTAGTGGTCAGTGTAGTGTAGTATGGTGGTCAGTATAGTGGACAGTGTAGTGTAGTATAGTGGACAGTGTAGTATAGTGGTCAGTGTAGTATGGTGGTCAGTATAGTGTAGTATAGTGGTTAGTGTAGTATAGTATACTGGTTAGTATAGTTGTCAGTATAGTGTAGTTTAGTATGGAGGTCAGTGTAGTGTAGTGGACAGTATAGTATAGTGGACAGTGTAGTATGGTGGTCAGTGTAATGTAGTATAGTGGGCAGTGTAGTATAGTGGACATTGTAATGTAGTATAGTGGAAAGTGTAGTATGGTAGTCAGGACAGTGTAGTGTAGTGGACAGTGTAGTGTAGTATAGTGGTCAGTATAGTGGTTAGTGTAGTATAGTATAGTGGTCAGTATAGTGTAGTTTAGTATGGAGGTCAGTGTAGTGTAGTGGACAGTGTAGTATAGTGGTCAGTGTAGTATAGTGGACAGTGTAGTGTAGTGGTCAGTGTAGTGGACAGTATAGTGGACAGTATAGTATAGTGGACAGTGTAGTATAGTGGTCAGTGTAGTATAGTGGTCAGTGTAGTGTAGTATAGTGGACAGTGTAGTGTAGTGGTTAGTGTAGTGGACAGTATAGTATAGTGGACAGTATAGTATAGTGGACAGTGTAGTATAGTGGACAGTATAGTGTAGTATAGTGGTCAGTGTAGTATAGTGGACAGTGTAGTATGGTGGTCAGTATAGTGTAGTATAGTGGTCACTGTAGTGTAGTATAGTGGACAGTGTAGTATGGTGGTCAGTATAGTGTAGTATAGTGGTCAGTGTAGTGTAGTATAGTGGACAGTGTAGTATGGTGGTCAGTATAGTGTAGTATACTGGTCAGTGTAGTGTAGTATAGTGGACAGTGTAGTATGGTGGTCAGTGTAGTGTAGTATAGTGGTCAGTATAGTGGTTAGTGTAGTATAGTATAGTGGTCAGTATAGTGTAGTTTAGTATGGAGGTCAGTGTAGTGTAGTGGACAGTGTAGTATAGTGGTCAGTGTAGTATAGTGGACAGTGTAGTGTAGTGGTTAGTGCAGTGGACAGTATAGTGGACAGTATAGTATAGTGGACAGTGTAGTATAGTGAACAGTGTAGTATAGTGGTCAGTGTAGTATAGTGGACAGTGCAGTGTAGTGGTTAGTGTAGTGGACAGTATAGTGGACAGTGTAGTATAGTGAACAGTGTAGTATAGTGGACAGTGTAGTATAGTGGACAGTATAGTGTAGTATAGTGGTCAGTGTAGTATAGTGGACAGTGTAGTATGGTGGTCAGTATAGCGTAGTATAGTGGACAGTGTAGTATAGTGGTCAGTGTAGTGTAGTATAGTGGTCAGTGTAGTATGGTGGTCAGTATAGTGTAGTATAGTGGACAGTGTAGTATGGTGGTCAGTATAGTGTAGTATAGTGGTCAGTGTAGTATAGTGGACAGTGTAGTATAGTGGTCAGTGTAGTGTAGTATAGTGGTCAGTGTAGTATGGTGGTCAGTATAGTGTAGTATAGTGGACAGTGTAGTATGGTGGTCAGTATAGTGTAGTGTAGTGGTCAGTGTAGTGTAGTATAGCGGACAGTGTAATATGGTGGTCAGTGTAATGTAGTACAGTGGTCAGTGTAGTATGGTGGTCAGTATAGTGTAGTATAGTGGACAGTGTAGTATGGTGGTCAGTATAGTGTAGTATAGTGGTCAGTGTAGTGTAGTATGGTGGTCAGTGTAGTGTAGTATAGTGGACAGTGTAGTATGGTGGTCAGTATAGTGTAGTATAGTGGACAGTGTAGTGTAGTATAGTGGACAGTGTAGTATGGTGCTCAGTGTAGTGTAGTATAGTGGACAGTGTAGTATGGTGGTCAGTATAGTGTAGTATAGTGGTCAGTGTAGTGTAGTATAGTGGACAGTGTAGTATAGTGGTCAGTGTAGTATGGTGGTCAGTATAGTGTAGTATAGTGGACAGTGTAGTGTAGTATAGTGGACAGTGTAGTATGGTGGTCAGTATAGTGGTCAGTGCAGTGTAGTATAGTGGTCAGTGTAGTATGGTGGTCAGTATAGTGGTCTGTGTAGTGTAGTATAGTGGTCAGTGTAATGTAGTATAGTGGTCAGTGTAGTGTAGTATAGTGGTCAGTGTAATGTAGTATAGTGGACAGTGTAGTATAGTGGTCAGTGTAGTGTAGTATAGTGGACAGTGTAGTATAGTGGACAGTGTAGTGTAGTATAGTGGTCAGTATAGTGTAGTATAGTGGACAGTGTAGTATGGTGGTCAGTATAGTGGACAGTGTAGCGGTCAGTGTAATATAGTGGACAGTATAGTATAGTGGTCAGTGTAGTGGACAATGTAGTGTAGTGGACAGTGTAGTGTGTAGCGGTCAGTATAGGAATCAGGTAGGTCAATACTATTGTATTTGAAGGGACTCAGGGATAGCTAAAAGTCCGCAGATTAGGGGGGGGGCGCAAATTACTTGCCTTGCCCCGGGTGCTGACAACCCACGCTACGCCACTGGCGTAGGGTACAGCATTGCACAGACTAGGCGCACTTTCACAGGGTCTCCCAAGATGCCATCGCATTTTGAGAGACCCGAACCTGGAACCGGTTACAGTTATAAAAGTTACAGTTACAAAAAAAAGTGTAAAAAAAAACACAAACAAAAATAAAAAAAAATAGTTGTCGTTTTATTGTGCTCTCTCTCTCTATTCTCTTTCTATTGTTCTGCTCTTTTTTACTGTATTCTATTCTGCAATGTTTTATTGTTATTATGTTTTATCATGTTTGCTTTTTAGGTATGCAATTTTTTATACTTTACTGTTTACTGTGCTTTATTGTTATCCATTTTTTTGTCTTCAGGTACGCCATTCACGACTTTGAGTGGTTATACCAGAATGATGCCTGCAGGTTTAGGTATCATCTTGGTATCATTCTTTTCAGCCAGCGGTCGGCTTTCATGTAAAAGCAATCCTAGCAGCTAATTAGCCTCTAGACTGCTTTTACAAGCAGTGGGAGGGAATGACCCCCCCCACCGTCTTCCATGTTTTTCTCTGGCTCTCCTGTCTCAACAGGGAACCTGAGAATGCAGCCGGTGATTCAGCCAGCTGACCATAGAGCTGATCAGAGACCAGAGTGGCTCCAAACATCTCTATGGCCTAAGAAACCGGAAGCTACGAGCATTTTATGACTTAGATTTTGCCTGATGTAAACAGCGCCATTGGGAAATTGGGGAAGCATTTTATCACACCGATCTTGGTGTGGTCAGATGCTTTGAGGGCAGAGGAGAGATCTAGGGTCTAATAGACCTCAATTTTTTCAAAAAAGAGTACCTGTCACTACCTATTGCTATCATAGGGGATATTTACATTCCCTGAGATAACAATAAAAATAATAAAAAAAAAAAAATGAAAGGAACAGTTTAAAAATAAGATAAAAAAGCAAAAAAATAATAAAGAAAAAAAAAAAAACAAAAAAAAAAAACACCCCTGTCCCCCCTGCTCTCGCGCTAAGGCGAACACAAGCATCGGTCTGGCGTAAAATGTAAACAGCAATTGCACCATGCATGTGAGGTATCACCGCAAAGGTCAGATCGAGTGCAGTAATTTTAGCAGTAGACCTCTTCTGTAAATCTAAAGTGGTAACCTGTAAAGGCTTTTAAAGGCTTTTAAAAATGTATTAATTTTGTTGCCACTGCACGTTTGTGCGCAATTTTAAAGCATGTCATGTTTGGTATCCATGTACTCGGCCTAAGATCATCTTTTTTATTTCATCAAACATTTGGGCAATATAGTGTGTTTTAGTGCATTAAAATTTAAAAAAGTGTGTTTTTTCCACAAAAAATGCGTTTGAAAAATCGCTGCGCAAATACTGTGTGAAAAAAAAAAATTAAACACCCACCATTTTAATCTGTAGGGCATTTGCTTTAAAAAAATATATAATGTTTGGGGGTTCAAAGTAATTTTCTTGCAAAAAAAAATATTTTTTTCATGTAATCAAAAAGTGTCAGAAAGGGCTTTGTCTTCAAGTGGTTAGAAGAGTGGGTGATGTGTGACATAAGCTTCTAAATGTTGTGCATAAAATGCCAGGACAGTTGAAAACCCCCCCAAATGACCCCATTTTGGAAAGTAGACACCCCAAGCTATTTGCTGAGAGGCATGTCGAGTCCATGGAATATTTTATATTGTGACACAAGTTGCGGGAAAGAGACAAATTTTTTTTTTTTGCACAAAGTTGTCACTAAATGATATATTGCTCAAACATGCCATGGGGATATGTGAAATTACACCCCAAAATAAATTCTGTTGCTTCTCCTGAGTATGGGGATACCACATGTGTGGGACTTTTTGGGAGCCTAGCCACGCACGGGACCCCGAAAACCAAGCACCGCCTTCAGGCTTTCTAAGGGCGTAAATTTTTGATTTCACTCTTCACTGCCTATCACAGTTTCGGAGGCCATGGAATGCCCAGGGTGGCACAAAACCTCCCCAAATGACCCCATTTTGGAAAGTAGACACCCCAAGCTATTTGCTGAGAGGTATAGTGAGTATTTTGCAGACCTCACTTTTTGTCACAAAGTTTTGAAAATTGAAAAAAGAAAAAAAAAAAAAATTTTCTGGTCTTTCTTTATTTTCAAAAACAAATGAGAGCTGCAAAATACTCACCATGCCTCTCAGAAAATATCTTGAGGTGTCTACTTTCCAAAATGGGGTCATTTGGGGGGTTTTGTGCCATCTTGGCATTTTATGGCCTTCAAAACTGTGATAGGTAGTGAGGAGTGAAATCAAAAATTTATGCCCTTAGAAATCCTGAAGGCGGTGCTTGGTTTTCGGGGCCCCGTACACGGCTAGGCTCCCAAAAAGTCCCACACATGTGGTATCCCTGTACTCAGGAGAAGCAGCTGAATCTATTTTGGGGTGCAATTCCACATATGCCCATGGCCTGTGTGAGCAATATATCATTTAGTGACAACTTTTTGTAAATTTTTTTTTTTTTTTTTGTCATTATCCAATCACTTGGGAAAAAAAAAAATATTCAATGGGCTCAACATGCCTCTCAGCAATTTCCTTGGGGTGTCTACTTTCCAAAATGGGGTCATTTGGGGGGGTTTGTACTGCCTTGCCATTTTAGCACCTCAAGAAATGACATAGGCAGTCATAAACTAAAAGCTGTGTAAATTCCAGAAAATGTACCCTAGTTTGTAGACGCTATAACTTTTGCGCAAACCAATAAATATACGCTTATTGACATTTTTTTTTTACCAAAGACATGTGGCCGAATACATTTTGGCCTAAATGTATGACTAAAATTGAGTTTATTGGATTTTTTTTATAACAAAAAGTAGCAAAATATCATTTTTTTTCAAAATTTTCGGTCTTTTTCCGTTTATAGTGCAAAAAATAAAAACGGCAGAGGTGATCAAATACCATCAAAAGAAAGCTCTATTTGTGGGAAGAAAAGGACGCAAATTCTGTTTGGGTACAGCATTGCATGACCGCGCAATTAGCAGTTAAAGCGACGCAGTGCCGAATTGTAAAAAGTGCTCTGGTCAGGAAGGGGGTAAAACCTTCCGGGGCTGAAGTGGTTAAAGGGACCATAACCCAAATAGTGGGGAAATATAGCTGCCATCCAAAACCCATCCCTGACGTCCTGTACAACACTTATCAATTTAATCTCTTCTATATTTTTTTCTCCTCACAAACTTTTAATAATATTTAAGTATTGAACCTGATAATGTTATTTTTTTTTAATGTTTTCTAATATATTGTCCATACACTGTATCTGATATTGTATTTTTATATAATCTTTATCCATATTCTGATGAAAGGCGCACAGTAAATGTCCTGAAATGTGTTGGTTATCAATAAATAGATAAAAAGATATATTGTATACATAAAAGGTTTACAATATTGTCCCAAGACAAGTCAGCACACATTTATATTCTGAATGATCTTTATTAAGATAGTGATATTTGTTAGCACAATTTAACACAGATTGATGCAAAATAACATTGCTGACTTTAGCGTAGCTGCTGTGATTTCTGACTGCCATTAGTAGGTCATTACATAATTCTATTTGGCTCTATTTGGTTTCAATCATCTACTCCCCTTTGCGTCCTACAATGAATAGAACAGCTTTATAATCAATGAGATCGCTAACATTGCGTCTCCTCTGCACTGCACAGTAATCAATGACTAAACCCACCTTACCAAAGGCGTTTTTCACAAACTCCTCATTACATTTAAAACAATGGAACCGTTCTGCTCCAGTAAACCAGTAAGTTGTATCTAATGCCACAATAAGTAACAGTTGGCCTCCGGGTTTTAGCAGCTTTATTGTCTTCTCCAGATTCTTCATGTATTCATCTTCATTTTTACTGATCATTTCCAGCAGCCACGCACTGATAATACAATCAGCAAGTGGTAGTAGCACCGGGGAAGATATGTTTTCCTGTTCAAAATCACATTTCAAAATCTGCATGATGGATGACCTTAGGCACATTTCTTTCTCCTGAAGTTGATCTCTGAAAAAAAACAAACATAATATGGACATTACAGGAAATATTTCAATATACAGTGATGTGGTATGATAAGCAATTCTGCCAAAATTCAGTTAGACTGTAATTTGACAAGTTAAAATAAAATTGTCATACTAGTGTAGCACTACCCCTGTAGGAGTTGCTAATAGCAGGGTTCCCCACTACTGCACAGCCAGTCACACAGCATTTCCTTCTTGTATCCAGACACAGTGATCAGACCTTTGGCTTGTTTTTTTGTTGTTTTATTAAGGGATGATAACTTGGATGGTGTAAGAGCATGGCCGTCTTAATAGCATTATGGGCTCCTGGGCAAAGTAATGCACTGGGGCCCCTACCAGCTTGCCCCAATTTATGCACCTACTTTCAAGAACAAATGTATAAATAGTTGATAGAATTAAACATAGATTCATTAGTACTTTCAATAAAATACATTTTACAAAAAGAAAACATTCCATTAATCAAAGACTAATCAACACAATGGGCACAGTACTGTCGGGAATGCAGAAGGGCACAGTACAGGAGGGGCCAGGAGGGCACAGTATAGGGCCACCGACAGACTCTCTTAAACACTGCTTGTCCTGTTACCAGTTTAGCATTACAGAGGAGGTCTAGTGCGAGAATTGTTGCACACGCTCTAACGCACGCGGCGATACCTCACATGTGTGGTTTGAGCGGTGTTTACATATGTGGGTGGGACTTACGTGTGCGTTCGCTTCTGAGCGCGAGCTACCGGGGACAGGGGCGTTTTAAATTTGTTTTTTTCATTTTATTTTTTATTTTACTTTTTTTTATTTTTACACTTTTTTACATTTTTTTTTTGATCACTTTTATTCCTATTACAAGGAATGTAAACATCCCTTGTAATAAGAATCAATGTGACAGGTCCTCTTTATGGAGAGATGCGGGGTCAATAAGACCCCACATCTCTCCTCCAGGCTGGAAAGCATAAGATCGGGAATTTTTTTTTTACCAATCTCATGCTGACAGCCGCGATCGTGGCTTTGTTTATTTGCGGGTACCCAGGCATGAAGTCATAACGTCGCGCTGTGACCTCCGACGGTCATAGAGATGACTGGTGACCATCTGGTCACCATAAATCTCTATCGTCCTCATCCAGCACCGGCCGATTCATTCTCTGGGCTCCCAATGGCACGGGAGAGCACGGAGAAGCACAGGATGGCGGCGGGGGATGTCCCCTCCTGTCGCCTATAAGAATGATCAACCGGCAGAACTGCCACTATGATCATTCTTATCGTGCACAGAATCGCGGGCTGAAAAGAATGATATCTGAATGATGTCTGTAGCTACAGGCATCATTCAGATATCACCCCACAAACACAAGGATGTTTATATACAGTGGCCGGTTTTGAAGTGGATAGTATAGTGTTAATGGTGGTGTTGGCTCAATATGAGTTCCTCTATGTGGACGTGGGGAAGAATGGCCAGATGTTGGATAAAGAAGTCTTCGCCCAGATGGAGTTTTACCAACGTCTCCAGACTGGTGGCCTGGGATTGCCACCTGGTGCGGACAGCGTTGAAGGAGTCCCGTTTGTCTTTCTTGCTGATGAAGCGTTCGGTCTGGGCGAGCACCTGATGGGGCCATTCCCCCAGAGGACCCTCACCCCGGAGAGGAGGGTTTTTAACTACTGGCTGGCCAGAGCCAGAAGAGTCGTTGCGAATGCCTTCGGGATAATGGCCAGCCGGTTCCGCCTGTTTCTGACAGCAATACACATGGCAGACTACAAAATCAACCACATCATCTTATCCTGCTGCATATTGCACAATTTTTTAGGAAAAAATGCCCACAATTATATAGCCTCAGTTGGGCCTGAGGCGGCACTTCCTGCAAATCCACTGATGGGCCTGGATACTGGCTATCCTGGCTTGGCATCCCATAGCACCCGTGAAGTTCGGAAGAAATATGTAAATTATTTTATGGGTAGGGGGCATTGCAATGCCAGACAATATGTATATACAGTGCCTTGCGAAAGTATTCGGCCCCCTTGAACTTTTCAACCTTTTGCCACATTTCAGGCTTCAAACATAAAGATATAAAATTTTTATTTTTTGTGAAGAATCACCAACAAGTGGGACACAATTGTGAAGTGGAACGAAATCTATTGGATTGTTTGAAACTTTTTTAACTAATAAAAAAATGAAAAGTGGGGCGTGCAAAATTATTCGGCCCCCTTGCGTTAATACTTTGTAGAGCCACCTTTTGCTGCGCTTACAGCTGCAAGTCGCTTGGGGTATGTCTCTATCAGTTTTGCACATCGAGAGACTGAAATTCTTGCCCATTCTTCCTTGCAAAACAGCTCGAGCTTAGTGAGGTTGGATGGAGAGCGTTTGTGAACAGCAGTTTTCAGCTCTTTCCACAGATTCTCGAATGGATTCAGGTCTGGACTTTGACTTGGCCATTCTAACACCTGGATACGTTTATTTGTGAACCATTCCTTTGTAGATTTTGCTGTATGTTTGGGATCATTGTCTTGTTGGAAGATAAATCTCCGTCCCAGTTTCAGGTCTTTTGCAGACTCCAACAGGTTTTCATCCAGAATGGTCCTGTATTTGGCTGCATCCATCTTCCCCTCAATTTTAACCATCTTCCCTGTCCCTGCTGAAGAAAAGCAGGCCCAAACCATGATGCTGCCACCACCATGTTTGACAATGGAGATGGTGTGTTGAGGGTGATGAGCTGTGTTGCTTTTACGCCAAACATATCGTTTTGCATTGTGGCCAAAAAGTTCGATTTTGGTTTCATCGGACCAGAGCACCTTCTTCCACATGTTTGGTGTGTCTCCCAGGTGGCTTGTGGCAAACTTTAGATGAGACTTTTTATGGATATCTTTGAGAAATGGCTTTCTTCTTGCCACTCTTCCATAAAGGGCAGATTTGTGCAGTGTACGACTGATTGTTGTCCTATGGACAGACTCTCCCACCTCAGCTGTAGTTCTCTGCAGTTCATCCAGAGTGATCATGGGCCTCTTGGCTGCATCTCTGATCAGTCTTCTCCTTGTCTGAGCTGAAAGTTTAGAGGGACAGCCAGGTCTTGGTAGATTTGCAGTGGTCTGATACTCCTTCCATTTCAAAATGATCGCTTGCACAGTGCTCCTTGGGATGTTTAAAGCTTGGGAAATCTTTTTATATCCAAATCCGACTTTAAACTTCTCCACAACAGTATTACGGACCTGCCTGGTGTGTTCCTTGGTCTTCATGATGCTCTCTGCGCTTTCAACAGAACCCTGAGACTATCACAGAGCAGGTGCATTTATACAGAGACTTGATTACACACAGGTGGATTCTATTTATCACCATCAGTCATTTAGGACAACATTGGATCATTCAGAGATCCTCGCTGAACTTCTGGAGTGAGTTTGAGGCATTGAAAGTAAAGGGGCCGAATAATTTTGCACGCACCACTTTTCAGTTTTTTATTTGCTAAAAAAGTTTAAAATATCCAATAGATTTCGTTCCACTTCACAATTGTGTCCCACTTGTTGGTGATTCTTCACAAAAAATTAAAATTTTATATCTTTATGTTTGAAGCCTGAAATGTGGCAAAATGTTGAAAAGTTCAAGGGGGCCGAATACTTTTGCAAGGCACTGTATGTTTTTAATGAAAAAAATTTGGATCTTTTTGGCTGTCTCCTAGGTTCTCCTAGTGCACATGTAGTGCCAAGTGGATTTTCCTTTAGTAAATAAGCACCATTGTCACTGTAAACACAAAATTACTTCAAAAACTGGTATTGAGCATTGAAAGAAGAAGCCACACATAGTTGATTAGCAAACTTTTTACTCTGTGCACATTCACATGTGCGTTAAAAAATTTTGCTGTAAATTTTTTTTTTTTTCTCATTTTTAATTTTTTTTTTTTTCTAAACATGCATGTTTCTAAAAATAACATACCCAACTCTGGAACTTATGCCGCGTACACACGGTCGTACTTTTCGTCTACAAAAGTCAGACAGCCTGTCCGACAGACTTCCGGCAGACTTTCGGTGGACTTGCGGCGGACTTGCGGCCTACTTTCTAACGAACGGACTTGCCTACACACGACCACACAAAAGTCGGTCGGATTCGTACGTGATGACGTACACCGGACTAAAATAAGGAAGTTCATAGCCAGTAGCCAATAGGTGCCCTAGCGTGGCTTTTTGTCCGTCGGACTAGCACACAGACGAGCGGATTTCGGGGTCCGTCGTAGTTACGAAGTAAAGTTTTGAAGCATGTTTCAAATCTAAAGTACGTCGGATTTGAGGCTAAAAAAGTCAGTTGAAAGTCCGGAGAAGCCCACACACGATCGGATTACCAGCCAGCTTTAGTCCGTCAGCGTCCGTTGGACTTTTGTAGACGAAAAGTACGACCGTGTGTACGCGGCATTACAAAGTTCAATGTAGAAAAACTGAAGGCAATATCAGACAATATAGTGTCAAAAATGTCTTGATATTGCCTTCATCAGATGGGGTGATGTCACCCCTGTAAAAGTCAAATTTTGAAGATGCACACAATTTGGGAGTCAAAATGGGTATTTCCTCTCACCTACTAGAGTTACGAGGAAGGGGTTATACCCACAAAACGTGTACATTTATATCCCCTGATGGCAGATAGCACATGTTGACACACCGTGTGCATCTTCAAAATTTGGCTTTTAAAATGTCAAAAAAAAAGTTTTGGTTTAGTCCAACAAATGGTAAAATGGTGGCATTTTGCAGAAATTCAGATTCTCCCCAACACTTCAATCATGTTCTTCATTTGTTGTTCCATAACATTGAGTTCCTTCCTTATGATGTCAAGTTCACTATTCTACACCATGGTGTCCTGTGTGCTTTTGTGCACTGTCACTTGTGAAATGTTCAGCTTGCTCTTCATCAACCAGCACATCACCTAAAAATTTGAGTAAAAACATGTATTATAAATATGCAGGCATACATATATTACCTGAAGCTGGGACACTCACCTGTTGTGACAATTTCACCAACTTCCTCCACCTCTTCTTCCTCCAGATCCTCGGGTGTGGTCTTGTTCTGGGTTCCCCTTGTTTCTGAGGTGGGGGGTTCCTGGTGTCCTCTGAGTGTTGTTATCCGAGTCTTTTCTCCCCTATTGGAATGAAACAAAAGGTATACTTGGCACACAGATATTTGAGTCCAGAAATAGGAATATGAAACATTGCTGGTGTAGCACTAACTCTCGGTGGAGCTGCTGGTTTAAAGAGGGCTGTTACCTTCACTTCCGCCACCTCTTATTTCACCGGCACCAGGTCTAGGGTCCCGTTGAGTTTAACTCCAGACAATGTAGGCACCAGACACTTGAGTATCTTTTTCCAATGCTTTAATGAACAGGTAGTAACGGAAGTAGCAGGAAAGAGGTAGAAGGAAAATTGCAGGGAAGCTCAAATACCTTGTCTTAGTATTCTTTAGTACATCATTATGAATTTAACGCTTGTAGCTAATTATACTCCCCTTGTGGGATTCAATCTTTGCTCGCCTGGATAGGTTTCTCTCACTCCCCTAGCAGCCAGAACGTAGCACGAACAAAAGTCTCTGCCACAGACTTGTTTGGAGCAAAACCCATACGATCCTCTGCCACAGGATGTAATGGTTTACGGTGAATATCAGACACAGTACTTGAACCTTTAAGCCAACCTGGCAGTACTATGCAGTAGGACTACTTCAGGATACGTCCTCCAACTGAGTCACCAGGCCCCTCTCCAGACCAGCACTCTGCATGATCCTTCCATAACGGGTCCTCCCCTGGGATCTCTCTGGCCCTTGGTGATAACAACACCCACCAGCGCAGTGTGAAGACACACGCAACTCAGCCAAGCTGGAACAGAGGCAAATCTAACTTCACCTAACAAGTAACCCACTAAATTTACCTATCAGCAGTAGATTAGAAATCTACCAGCGTGATGGTGCGCATGCGCGGGACTTCCGGAGCGACGCGCTGACCGAGAGCTCCGCACCGCTCCGGCCCTCCAGAGCTCAGCACAGACGCTATAATTAGCGGATTTCGGCAGGGGTACCAGGTATCAGACCCTCTGTCATCAGGGAACCAGCCTACATGTCCGGATCTCAGCAGAAAAAGGACGTTAATAGGCAGCTGAACTTTGGCCTAGCTCCCCCGGGACCTTCCAAGATGGCGGCCGCAACTGCTCCATGCGGAGACACTGCAAACACCCAAGGCCTGGTATACCCTCCAGTGTTATCTACACCAACCACAGTGCAAGTGAGTAATATTATGGGGGCTCAAAACTACTTAGCATCACCTGCGTCCACTGAATCGCTCCTCAGCAGAATGCAGAACGGCAACCCTTACTCCCCCCTTCTTAATTCCCCTGACACCATTGCAGACTCCCCACAGACCTCCCCCATCACAAATAATCATCCCCCGGAGATGGCACAACTGCTGAACTGCTTCTCAGACATGCTTGCTACAGGGCTAGCACAAAACGCCATACAAATCACCACATCAATTAAAGCAGATCTCCAGAGCCCAGGGGCTAGAATAGACGCTATTGAACAGGCGGTAGACGACTCCGCAGCACGCACCAATCAACATGCCACCTGTATCCACTCTCTACAGGATCAGCTTGAGAATGCTTTGGCCAAAATTGAAGACCTGGAGAACAGAAGCAGACGCTATAACTTTAGAGTGCGAGGTATCCCTGAAACCAACATGGACATCCCTAACACAATCAAAGCCCTAATCAAAGAAATCATCCCTGACATTCCAGACGACAAACTCGAATTGGACAGGGCCCACAGGGTGCTTCAACCCCCCCGCCAAGATGGCCTCCCCAGGGACATAGTGGTCAAGACACACTTTTACGGGACAAAAGAAGAGGTCATGAAAAGATCCGGCTACAAGGATGACATCACCCTGTTTGGCAATAAAATCCAGATTTTCGCCGACATCTCACCAACCACGATTCAAAAAAGAAGATCACTTAAACCACTCTTAGAAGTGCTCTCACAGAAAATGATCAAATATAGATGGACATTTCCTTTCCGGCTCCAATTCAACTACAAAGAGAAATCCTACGGCTTTTCGAATTTCCACATGGGAGAGCAACTACTTCTTCGCCTTGGGCTAATCTCTCAAGATATCCCCCAGCACAACGTGGAAAATCGACCAGCTTCGTCCAAAAGACCCCCTCCAAGCAGCCCCCTTACTCCACTGTGGGTGAAACAACAAACAAAGAAACAACGGGAATCCATGCCCCCCAGATGAACTTGGCTATCATTTTCTCACGTAACTCAAATCATCCTACAGGATTTGTGTAGAGGCTTCTCCTACACACTCACGGTCTTTTCTGGTCCTGACCTAATTTGGCTGCTTTTCGCCATTCCCCTCTGAAGCACTAGATGCAGAAGAACTTTTCATCTTGAGAGGACTGCCAAAGACTTACTAACCTTATTCCTTCCCTTTAGGTCTCAAGCCTGGGCCCTATCTGGGAACATCCCGAACCCCCATAAGTCTCACCCCCTCACTTCCTTTCCCCTTCCCTTATCCATTCCCTTATCCCTCCCCCCCCACCCTTCCCCTCCCCATCCCCCCTCCCCTGCACCCCCCGTACTGTTTTATTTTGCGTATCAGATTTATCAAATATGATATGACGCAGGACATTCTCTTGTTTACAGTTTAAACAGATTGTGCTAGTTCTTCTCTGTCCAGTTTACAAGGGCGAGCTTGCCCCATTTATTTACAGTTAATACTTGAAAAGCACTCTTGTCTGCTCTTGTTAAGTTAATATTAGCTCCTGCTATTAAAGAAACATTATTTTCCCCATGGGGCTTTAAAACAGCAATGCACATAATGAAAGGAAGTTCTTAATGGATGTATAAAAAGTTTTATCCAATATCATGGTTTGAAGTACAGTATAGAGAATCATCTGGTACAGTAACACACATCTTATTCCCCAGTGCAGTAACAAACACATATTAATACACATAGTTAGGTTACATAATGTTACATAAATAACAAGCCCCGACGCGTTTCGACCTGTATATGGTCTCTTCAGGGGGACAGTTGGATCTAAAAAAGAATTACATAAATTAAATTCAAATAGATAAGTATATATATTATTGTGCATCACTTGGATTAAACCAAGATAATGAGTCTTTACCGCTAAGTGGTGGAATGGGTGTTCTCTAGTCCAGGATATGTGCTGAGGGCCAATGGAAACACCGGAGGGCTCGGGGGGCCACCCTCACTCTCCCAGGAGAGCCAGCCTCAGGGGGCTTACAAGGAGCCACACTTAGCGCGCCCCCCGGGAGGGGGGGGAGGGGAGATGAGGGGGAGGAGCCCACACCTGCAACAGAAACCCAAGAATAGCCATGTATTAGTTAGAGGAAGTTTAATAATTAACTTGGTAATGTACTGAGTGTTTCCAATTTGTCTATGTGGAGAATGGCGTTGGATAGGATTTTTACTATGTAAATATATTGAGATGTTAATTCCATCCCATAAATGTAATCGACAAAATTTAATGATCGTGTGATCCAACAATGCAGTGGTATGGTAGGTCTATTATAATGGATAGGTAAATAAGAAGCATGAAATGGGTGAAAAAGAGGGGGAAAGGTGTGTGTGTGAAAAAAAAAAGAAAAAAAAAAAAGAAAAAAGAAAAAACAACAACAACGATGGCCTAAATGGAGAGGAGTGCATTATGTGGTGGAGGATAGTGTGAATGAGGTGGTGCATGATGTGGTAACATGACATGGTGCTTGCTTGGTGCCTGCTGTGTGAAAACAAAAATGAAAAGTAAACTAAAAAGTAAAAAAAGTCTAAAATTAGGTGAAAAGCCAATCAAAATGTGAAAATGTGTATGTAGGGTGGTGGAAAGTGCTGTGTGGAATAAAGGTGAAATAACAAGAAGTTTACCTTATCAGTTGTAAAAATCGTGTAGGCTGGAGGTAATGCTGGACTTGTTGAAAAGTTCAATGTGATAAGCTTGGTGGCGATCATGCAAAAATAGGGGCTCTAGTGTAGAAAGAACCTGGCAGCAGTAGCATTCATCCTGGCCTGCAGGAGATCATGATCTGATTGTCAGGCCTCCAGTCTCCCTTTATATCCAAATTCAGGCAAATGGGATAATCATGTGCAGGTGCAGACCCCCCACCCACACCGCCCACAAGAAAAAAAAAAAAAAAAAAAAACCCGGAAGGATTGGTGCTGGAACCGCTGATGGAGCGGCCCCTGTGTGGCTCCCTCGGTGTCCCGGAAGGCCAACAGGCCCCGACCACTGTCGTCATCTCCGCCGCAATGCGCGTGACGTCATGACGTTGTGCGCAAGCCGGGCCCTTACAGGCATGCGCACTCCGCCAAACGTCCGGAGATGAACACGGGACACCGCCGGCAGGATAGAGCTCACCTTAACTGCAGCGATGAGCAAAAAAGGGGGCACGCAAAGGAATTTGCATGCCCCCCCCCTTTTCCTGCCGGGAAGCCGCGAAGGGTCAGACTCATCCCAAGAAGGGAGAGGGGGCACCACCAACACCCGCCAGTCCAAAAAACGGCCCTCAAAGCAAAAACAAAATACTAGGGATGGTGTCAGTAGGACATGAATGATTGACTTTATGGGATCACCAACATAGCACACAGCAAATGTTGATGGTCTGGTATGTTTTTTGTTTGTTTTTACATTTTTTACATTTTTTATTTTTTACATGGGCTGTGTGTTAGTTCCAGGTCCCCACGTTCCTGCATCGAATGTCAGTATGAGATAGGTAGAATATAAATAGAGTTTGTCAGCAATTGCCATATAAGGCAATTGAATATCATGCAGTGTGGGGGTCTAAGTTAGATTCCCCCTCATGCATGGGGTTGTTAAAAATTGACCGAGTGGGAACAATTGATTAACAATGTGCAGGATACGTGAAGAGAAGGAAACACACAGCCCATGTCTTATCTCTAATGTGTCAAGGTGGGGAGGGGTGTTTAACCACCCAAAATTGAAATATGAAAAAAGGAAGACACATATAAAAAGAGACAAGAAAGGCTGCACACCCCGAAATTGGATTAAAGAAAAATTATTACTGTACCAGATGATTCTCTATACTGTACTTCAAACCATGATATTGGATAAAACTTTTTATACATCCATTAAGAACTTCCTTTCATTATGTGCATTGCTGTTTTAAAGCCCCATGGGGAAAATAAACTCTATTTATATTCTACCTATCTCATACTGACATTCGATGCAGGAACGTGGGGACCTGGAACTAACACACAGCCCATGCAAAAAATAAAAAATGTAAAAAATGTAAAAATGTTGCGTGCCCCCTTTTTTGCTCATTGCTGCAGTTAAGGTGAGCTCTATCCTGCCGGCGGCGTCCCGTGTTCATCTCCGGACGTTTGGCGGAGTGTGCATGCCTGTAAGGGCCCGGCTTGCGCACAACGTCATGACGTCACGCGCATTGCGGCAGAGATGACAACAGTGGTCGGGGCCTGTTGGCCTTCCGGGACGCCGAGGGAGCCACACAGGGGCCGCTCCATCAGCGGTTCCAGCGCCAATCCTTCCGGGTTTTTTTTTTTTTTCTTTTTTTTTTACACACACACCTTTCCCCCTCTTTTTCACCCATTTCATGCTTCTTATTTACCTATCCATTATAATAGACCTACCATACCACTGCATTGTTGGATCACACGATCATTAAATTTTGTCGATTACATTTATGGGATGGAATTAACATCTCAATATATTTACATAGTAAAAATCCTATCCAACGCCAGTCTCCACATTGGAAACACTCAGTACATTACCAAGTTAATTATTAAACTTCCTCTAACTAATACATGGCTATTCTTGGGTTTCTGTTGCAGGTGTGGGCTCCTCCCCCTCATCTCCCCTCCCCCCCCTCCCGGGGGGCGCGCTAAGTGTGGCTCCTTGCAAGCCCCCTGAGGCTGGCTCTCCTGGGAGAGTGAGGGTGGCCCCCCGAGCCCTCCGGTGTTTCCATTGGCCCTCAGCACATATCCTGGACTAGAGAACACCCAGTCCACCACTTAGCGGTAAAGACTCATTATCTTGGTTTAATCCAAGTGATGCACAATAATATATATACTTATCTATTTGAATTTAATTTATGTAATTCTTTTTTAGATCCAACTGTCCCCCTGAAGAGACCATATACAGGTCGAAACGCGTCGGGGCTTGTTATTTATGTAACATTATGTAACCTAACTATGTGTATTAATATGTGTTTGTTACTGCACTGGGGAATAAGATGTGTGTTACTGTACCAGATGATTCTCTATACTGTACTTCAAACCATGATATTGGATAAAACTTTTTATACATCCATTAAGAACTTCCTTTCATTATGTGCATTGCTGTTTTAAAGCCCCATGGGGAAAATAATTTTTCTTTAATCCAATTTCGGGGTGTGCAGCCTTTCTTGTCTCTTTTTATATGTGTCTTCCTTTTTTCATATTAGCTCCTGCTATAGGGAGATTTCTCTATTAGTCTTTTTTATTTACTTATTTATTTATTTTTTTCTTTCTCTTTTTATATATATCTTTGTCATGGTTCATAACAAATGCTCTGCGGCCGGAGCGGCCCCACATGCCACCCCACCTATTGTAACCGAGAGGGATTTTTACCCCTTGGTCACAATAGACGTACAACCCTATTTTTGGTCGTCCATATTTTACTGAGCCCTCTATTTTAGGGACTCAGTGCAGGTTTCTGATCCAGAGGATCCAGTGTCTTTTTTACACGCTGGACTCCTTCTCTTTCAGTTGGTCTATTCTTTTATTCTGTGTTTTTCTGTCCTGCTCTCTTCCCCACCCTTTCTTCCCCCCACCCAGGCGCCTTTGAGGGGAGCCGATCAAGCAAAATATCCGAAATTCCACAGCCAAGATCATGATCCAGTAACAGATGGGAACCCAACCATGGATAGGGTAAGAACCTTTTTTTTATTATCGAATACCTCACACAATGTCCATGGCTGACGAACCTACCCCACTGTCATCTCTTAAAATAGCAACTCACAACGCCCAGGGACTAAACTCCCCAGTAAAAAGGCGCAAAGCTTTTCATAACTACCACTCCAGAGGGTTAGATATTATACTCATCCAAGAAACTCACTTCCCGAAATCCTTCAATCCATCTTTCCTACACCGTAACTATCCCACCTTTTATTTGGCCAATGCAGATGACAAAAAAAGAGGAGTAGCGGTACTTATCTCCAAACGCACACCATTTTCTTTGACCAAAACCATTAAGGACGAGGAAGGGAGATACATACTAGTGAAGGGTCAAATAAACGGCGCAACTCTCTCCATAGTATCGTACTATGCTCCTAATGGGGGACAGGCCTCTTTCTTCTCCTCTATGCTCAACTCGCTCTCCCCACATTTGGAGGGCAAAGTGTTCATGGGAGGGGACTCTAATATTGCTTTCGATCATATGCTTGACAAATCAACGAAAAGCCATTCGAAGCTCAAAAGGCCCCCCAACCAGAGCCTTCGTATTGCTCAACTTCTGCACTCTTTGGGTCTGATTTATGTATGGAGAGAGTTGAACCCTAATGCCAAAGACTATACTCACTACTCAGCCCCCCACAAAACATACGCTCGTATAGATCATATTTTTATACACACTACTGACATACACCTAGCATCTCGGGCAGTAATTAACGAGGTCCCCTGGTCTGACCATTCATTGGTCTCAGCCAAGCTAAGCAGGTTCCTACACACAAGAAGCCCACCACAATGGCGCCTCAATGAAACTCTCCTATCCAACCCGGTACACTGCACCATGATAGAAAAAGACATCCTAGAATACTTCCGTCTTAATGACACACCGGAGATTTCCCCAGGATCTTTATGGGGAGCTCATAAAACAGTAATAAGGGGTAACCTTATACAACTTGCAGCGAAACTAAAAAGAGAAAAACAAATTGACATTAAAAAATTGCAAAAAGAATTCCAACTCATTTGCAAACAGCACAAGCAAAACCCCACTCCCGCGTCTTTGACCAAAATGGATGCCTCTAAGATTGCCTTAAACACGGCTCTAACATCCTCTGCAGAAAAACACCTCAAATGGGTCAGTGGAAGATTTTACCTTAATACTGATAAGTTTGGCCCCCAATTGGCCTCAAAACTTTCCCCCAGACATAGATACCAAGCTCTACCCAAAATTAAATCTATTTCGGGCTCATTAACGCAAAACCCCAAGACAATACTAGAAACATTCCACTCATTTTATTCCAAGCTATACTCCCACCCTAGTCAAGAGAAGGCCCAGAAACTCAATGAATTTTTTGATAGTATCCCCCTCCCCAAAATTTCTGATTCTCATCGCTCCCTAATGGAAGCCCCCATTTCTATAGAGGAGGTCTTGGAAGTCATAAAAGAAACTAAAACGAGCTCAGCCCCTGGCCCTGACGGGTTCTCGTCACTGTACTATAAAAAATTTGGTAATCCCTTGGCTCCTTATCTGGTCCGGTACCTTAATTCTCCCGTAGACCCAGCGACAAACCTAGCCTATATCTCGGTCATACCCAAACCGGGAAAAGATCAAAGCTTGGTCAGTAACTACAGACCTATTTCCCTCATGAACAATGACCTTAAAATAATGACCAAAATCCTTTCCAACAGACTAGGCTCCTTTATAGGAGCATATGTTCATAGGGATCAAGTGGGTTTTATACCGGGGAGGCAGGGCCCGGACCAGATAAGGAGAGCGATAGATGTCATTTCCATACTGCAGTCAAAATGGGATGGTAATCCACCCCAGGAAGGGTACCTCCTGTCTATAGACCTCCAAAAAGCTTTTGACTCCATTACATGGCCTTACCTTTTCGGAACATTAGAGCGATGGGGTTTCGGCTCCCATTTCTTAAATCTCCTTGCAGCTCTCTATTCCCACCCCAGAGCCCAGATTAGGATCCAAGGCCATTTATCTGAACCCTTCCCCATCACCAAAGGAACTAGACAGGGGTGCCCTTTATCACCCCTTCTCTTTGCCATTGGCATAGAAAATTTAGCTATTGCAATAAGAAACAATCCGGACATACATGGTGTTAACTGTGGTCAGTCAACACACAAATGCGCCCTATTCGCGGACGATGTCCTACTCTTCATCACTTCCCCCCTCGTCTCTACCCCCAATATCTTCTCCCTTCTAAACAAATTCGGACGGATCTCGGGTCTACAAGTGAATATGTCCAAATCCATAGCACTTAACATATCCACTCCACCACGCACTGTGGAAAGCCTAAAGGAACACTTCCCTTTTGTTTGGAGCTTAAATTCCATCACATACTTAGGTATTCAGTTAACCCCCCTAATAGAGCAACTATACCGCTTTAACTACCCCCCTATGTTCAAAAAACTTCAATCTGATCTTGATCAATGGTCACTACACAAATTATCTTGGCTAGGAAGATTAAATGCGGTCAAAATGACGCTACTACCGCGAATCCTATATTTGTTCCGCTCCCTCCCCATCCCTGTCCCCAAACTTCATATCTCCAAATTACAATCCTCGATCATCCAATTTATTTGGAATAAATCAAACCACAGGCTCTCTAAAAAAACTCTTTATAGATCAAGGAAAAAAGGGGGTCTTGGACTACCCAATCTCTGGTGGTACTACCAGGCAGCACATCTTAGTCAGATTTCAGCTATTTATTACAGAGGCCCCAAACCTGAATGGATAGAGATGGAAAGACAAGCTATACCCAAATTCACAATAGATTACCTTTTATGGCGCCCCCATAAGACTAGACCATCGATCCTCTCCCCCTCTCTCTCACATTCATTCACATTATGCGACACCATGCACAAACTACACAATTTAATATCGCCATGGAAACCCTTAGCACATATTTTTAACAATCCCCTCTTCCCCCCAGGCACAAACACAAGAGCGTTCCAATGGTGGCTTGATAAGGGAATGTACAGAATAGGTCATTTCTGTAACTCTGGTGGTCCCCTCACTTTGGCACAATGCACATCGAAACTCAAAATGCCCCAATCAGAAAAATTTCGCTTACACCAACTGAGACATTTCCTACTCTCCACCCTATCCCAGGAACAGCTTCCACTTCATACCACTCCCTATGAACAGTGGTGCTCCTCAGCCACGGACATGAAAGGGGGAATTTTGCTAATATACTCAGCTTTAGCTGATCCTCCAGAGAAAGCTGCCTATATGATATCCTGGGAACGTGATATCGGATTTGAATGGGATCTCGATACATGGCATTATAATGTAGCGTTCGCTTTTAAAGGGATCCTAAATGTCTCTCTTACTGAAGCAGATCTCAAAATCATAATGCGATGGTACCTAGTCCCCACTAGGCTAGCTAAGTTCTACCCACATTCCTCCCCTACATGTTTTAGGGGATGTGGACACTTGGGCACCCTCTTACATATTTTTTGGGAATGCCCACGTATCAGAGGATATTGGAACAAAATATTCAACCTAATTCGCAAAGTCACTGACTTGGCGATCCCACAAACTCCAACTGTAGCCCTATTAAATCAAAAAATCCCCAAAATTCCTAAATATGACCAGATCCTAATCCACTACATTCTTATCGGGGCCAAAATTACAATAGCCCGGGCATGGAAACTTCCTAAAGTTTCGTTCCCCATAGCCAAACAGAAAATCTCCTGGATCATGTATCAGGAGAAAATCTCTAATATCATTCTTGACAAGACTGAGAAATTCAAACGTATATGGGACCCATGGGCTCGTCATATAGGAGTGACCCTCTAATCCCCAATTCCGTTTCTCAGTATGCTAAATAAGTTTCCCTGCCCGGCGGCCTGAAACTCTAATACGGCTCTCCTCGAAGGACCTGGCAACCCCCCCTTCTCAATCCTCCCATCTCCCTCTCTCTCTCTTTCGTACTTCATCCCTCTTTTCTCTTCTTCCTTTTTTACTTTTTTCTATTTTATTAATAAAAGTTAAACGCACACACAAGATATATACAGTTTAGGAGCAAAGTCTCATTCCGAAAGAGGAATGAAACTCTCTTCCCATAATCCTTCTTATATTTCCTTTAAGGAACCTACTAAAATAACTTGAGGAGTCCATTCCTATATATATATATTTAGGTATATCACATCTTTTAAACAAAGGAAATCCAGCTAGCAAAAAGTCTTTGGCTTTAGAAACACTAAGCTGAACATCAAATCTTGATCACGAAGATATCTAAACACTGACACTATCTATCTACATACCCCACAGTTCTTTGTCCATAGTTACCAATAAAACGGAGGATCTGGCAATGTTAGTTTCTTTCAGTTTTTTTTCCAGTTTATCCACTGTAGTAATAAAGTACACAATGTCATCTTTTCCGGATCTGCAAATGACCACTTTGTCAGCATGAATGTGCCGACCATAGTTCCAGTGTAGGAAACATCCACTGAAGCGTTCATCCATGGCAACAGAATATCCAATTTTCCGGAAAGGCTTAGGCACAGACAAATAGTCCCAAACAGCTTCACTGTACCAAAGCTCCCGGTTGGCTTCAATTTCTTGCATAATGTCCTGAGTAACATATAGGAACTCCAGACCATATTCCGTGGCCACACGCTTGCTCCCTCTGCAAACGTGCAAGTTTCGGCAAAGATCTATTTTTCCCCAAACCAGGAGGTACACACGAGTTCAATGATTTGCTCACCATAGACCCGACGGGTGTCAGAAGCAAACTAGCAACTTTAGACAATGTCTCATTTACAGTACTGTGCGGCTCCACACAAGGTGATGTCTTCCCAGAACTCAGAGCCCATAACATTTCCTGTGACATCGTTTCAAACAGGTCATCATCACCGGAGAGATCCGACATGGAATCTATCTCCGAATCTCTCAATTCTGCCGCTGGCAAATATCTACACAAAGTCCCAGATACATTCCCCTCTGACTTCTCACCTTCCTGACGTGGACTCCTCGGGATCCGGTTCGGGTAGTCTTTGGGGTAGGCCTCGATCACGGCCGCGGGAAGCCTTCATATATCCCACCTTCCTCTGGACAGGTACAACAGGGATAGGCGTAGTGGATGCGGCAATCAAAGTAATGTCCGCTGATGAGTTAGTTACCGCAGTATCTCTCTCAGGAACACTTTCGGTGACAACAGGCGAACTCACAGCCTGCCGTTCTTTTTCAGCAGTAGTAGCAGCTTCCACTGTGGCAATACCTGTAGCCCAGTCCATACAATAAGCACGGGGCGACATGGTAGGTTGTTCCACTACAAACAAATATTCTCCACATTGCAAGCAGCGAACAAATGGATGGAGATGTATGGCCAGTCCCTCACACTTGTGGCAAAGCATGCCCAGCCCTTCAATATCTCCGACTGTATAGAGAACAAACCTCCCCTGCAGTTTCAGACGAATGCCGGTATGTGTAAGCAAGGTTCCGGTCAGCATAGCACCCGCAGCGGTGCTGGCAGGGAACATCTTAGGTCCCATAGTTGGTTGCATCACCGAAAAAGACATGGCCGCACTCTGATCTTCTCAGCACGATCACGAGGCCTCTCTTCTTCTCTGGCGACAACACACATACACGCGTCCCACGTGGTATCAAGTAGGCTAAGCTCCTCCCACTTGTTCCTCTGATCACGTAGCTCCCGGGCTTTCACTGGCGCCCGCCGCCTACGCAGTCAGAAATAAAGTCCTGCAACTTTAACCTCTTCTTCTCCTGAGAAATTGACAAAGTCCAGCCTTTACCGTAAACTCCCGGTGAAATACTTCTCTAGGTTGCGGGAAGTTGATGGCCAACAAATCCCGGACAACGCACCACACATGTAGCACTAACTCTCGGTTACGTCCTCCAACTGAGTCACCAGGCCCCTCTCCAGACCAGCACTCTGCATGATCCTTCCATGACGGGTCCTCCCCTGGGATCTCCTCAGTTGTCCAGCTTCTTCACACAGGACCACAAGGTGGTACTCCTAACGCATACCTGTCGGCCAGGAGGGCCAGCAGGTGGCTGAAAACGAACCCCTAAACATGGCGTCTGTCCCATAAATACCCTCTCCCAGAATGCAACTCGGAGGACCACCTCCACCGAATTGTCCCCGGGACAGAGGAGCACTCATACGCTTCAACACGTTGCCTTTCCAACACTGGCCCTTGGTGATAACGACACCCACCGGCGCAGTGTGAAACTACACACAACTCAGCCAAGCTGGAACAGAGGTAAATCTAACTTCACCTAACAAGTAACCCACTAAATTTACCTATCAGCAGTAGATTAGAAATCTACCAGCGCTACATTGAGAAGTAGGGTACAATTGTCTGTTTTGGGCAGAGTTCCAAGCTGAAAACATGATTTTTTTACCTTACCAAAGCTGGAATACTTACTTTTTTGTGACAATTTTCACACATGGAGACACCCCAAGTATCCACTGGAGTACCTGTGTGGGACACCTTTAAAAGTTTGTTCTTGTGTCCCACACTAGTGCTCATGAGTCCAGATGTGTGAACAGCTGCTGAGTGTCCTCTCCTTACATTACACTGAATCAAGCTTGCATTTCATTCTAGTTACAAACACATCTAGACAGCAATGTACAAAACTTATTTTTAGGCAAATAGGCATGACCAAATGTATTTAACGTGTATCTGCCCAAAACATCCTATTTAATGAGCGAACAATGTTTCCGACGACCGATTACTGTGCCCACGAACATGAAAGTCGCCATTTTAAACTGTACAACAGCTAAGAAAATCACATGGCGCAGCATGCAAGTAATAATAATGATAGGAACACACGACAACTACTTACTTTTTAGAAGCACTCTCTTGATTCTTCTATACTGATCCTGCTCCCTCAGTTTCAGGTCTGACCAGCGTTTCCTCAATTGCTCCTTGGATCATTGTACCCCAAAATTCCTGTGCAGACTCTTCACAACTTTAGTCATGATCTTGGCCTTTCTCTCATTAGGGTTGGTGTACGGTCCATGCTTCCCATCATAGTCGGTCCGCCTCAATATGTCCACTATCTCCACCATCTCTACAAAGGCCATAATTGAGGCCTTAAATCTTCTCCTCCAGGATCGGGTCATTTCTGGCTCCGGGCTTTCCTCCTCCTCGTTACTACAATTACCACACACCTGCTGTGTCTCCACCATGTTGCTCCTACTGCGCGCCTAAAGAGACGGGGTGGAGAATAGACTAGAAAGAACATCAGGGGCGGGCGACGCGGGCGGAGTTTCACACATGCGCAGTGTATATGAAGCTAACACACATGTGTCGTACATACGTACGTTCTATGTGCGGAGGAAGGAGGTACGGAAGTTGCGAGCGTCCTAAACGAAGGTAAAATTTGAACTTGGCCCATCATTGGCCTATACTGCTTCAAGATTGAGGCCTATATTGGGATAAGATTATGAGAGTTTAGGATGACATTAGTGTTTTTGTCTTGTGTATTGTCTTACAGCAAAGATGAATCACTTTAAGGACCCAGAATTCATGGCCAGTTTCATAGACAGGTACAGGGAGATGAGGAATTTGTGGGAGGTGAAACACAGCTTATATTATAATAAATAAGCTAGGAGGTCATCGTTGGAGAAACTTCTGGAATTTGTGAAGACTCGGGTTCCAGATGCAACCATCCAGTTCTTGGAAAAGAAAATTGGGATCTTGAGGAACATGTATAAGAAGGAGCATAATAAGATCCAGAAACCACTCAGATCAGGACTTCAACAAACTGCGGTTTCTGGACGACCAGACTGAAGCCAGGGAATCACTTTCTACCCTTCCCTGCAGCCTTCCCTCAACCCCAGCAGAGGCTGACGAGAAACAACCTGGGCCTTCCATCCTGGAAGAAGTGGATGTGCCCAGCTGGAGCCAGGTATATTATTTTTAGACGTATTTATTGTCCTAATATTAATGATGTTAACTAGATGTTATAATTGATAACTAATTAATGATTTAAAACAAAGAGATTTACATATCAATAGACAGTAGTGGCCAGAAATGTTTAGGAAAAGAATGAAAAATGCTGGGCTCAGAATGATAGTCTTTTCTATTTATTAACATTCATTTGGCAAGTCATGAGCTAAAAATGGTGTGTGATTGATGAAGCAAAAACTAAAACCATGTCCCTTTTTTATACACAGGATGAGCTCAGCCAGGACGAGGGCCTGGAAAGTGGCAGGCAGGAGGAGGCCATGCCCAGTGACAGCCAGGAGGTGGCCATGCCCAGTGACAGCCAGGAGGTGGGCTGACCTAGTGTCAGTCAGGAGGTGGGCGTGCCCAGTGTCAGCCAGGAGGTGGGCAGGCCCAGTGTCAGCCAGGAGGTGGCTGGCCCCAATAGGAGCCTCACCCAATCCCAGGTGCCTCCCCTCCTCCTTACAACAAAAAGGCCCAGGAAGGGGACAATGATGGAGGAGGCAGCACTGGGCCTCATTAGGGAAGCAAGCAATGTCCCCAGAAGCCCGCCGATGCTGAAGAGGCCTATAGCTGCTATCTAGCCACAAGATTTATGAAATTGGAGGAGGGCCAAAGCTTACTCTGTGAGGGAATTTTTGGTGAGGCCCTTCAGAAGGGGTTGAGGGGCCAGCTGACAGAGAACAGCCACATATATGAGCTCGCACATCCTCCTCCTTCTCCTGCCACAAGTCCACCACCAGAGCCACAGCCTCCAAAGAAGGCTGCAGGGAGGGCTGCAGGGAAAAGAAGAAAGTGATGGCCTGGGTTCAGTCTGGTCTGACAGAAGACGCAGGCTGGTGTAGTTCCACCGCCTGGGGACATATATGTCATCTGCTGCTGGTCCTGATCTCTGGGAGTCCTGGACTAAATTGGGCTCCAAATTATATGGACTCCTCAAGATAACAATTTTTTTTCCCACAGACTTGATGTGTGCCCTGTGGGCCAAAAGGCTTTGCAAATTCCAAAAGCTTCTCCAGCGTTGCCTTCCTCTTTATTTTGTTACCTAGAATAAATGATGTTTTATTTTCTGAAAATACTTGCCTATGTGCTTTTCTAAAAATAGGACAGTTTCTTTGTAAGTAGGCAGGTACATTTCAAAAAGACAATGTCAAATTAACAAGGGACACCAACCAGCCTCCTTGAGGTTAAAAAATACAAGATAATAATGTTATTGTGGTAACTTGACACACAAAAAATAAAGAAAAAATTATGGAGATCACTAGAAAATAATTTTGCAATAATCCCAAAAAAAGGAGATCTTGATGAAATAAAAAATAATAAAAAAAGATGACTATAAAAAATAATTCTAAACATTATTATGGAGATCTGGCTTTAAAAAAATAAAAGATTATTCATGAGATCACGAGAAATAATAAAGAAATGAAATAAGTTTGTGAGAACTCTGTGTGAATATCAGCAGCAAAACAACTTCATTATTCTAGCATTATAAAGCACAAAAGAATGCGCTGTATTAAAAGATCACAGAATTTGCAGCGTGAGGAATGTGCTATCTCCCTTATGAACGCTAGTTTTACCAGACCGAGCGCTTCCGTCTCGTACTTGCTTCAGAGCATACGTCGTTTTTGGTACGTCGGAACAGCATACAGATGAGCGGGTTTCCCAATAGTAATTAGTTCCGTCAGAAAAATTAGAACATGTTCTCTATCTAAGTCCGTCTGAATTTTTGACGGAAAAAGTCCGATGGGGCATACACACGGTCAGAATATACGATGAAAAGCTCCCATCTGACTTTTTCTGATGGATATTCCATTCGTGTGTACGCGGCATAAAGGGTTAAGAAAAAGTGCCCCAGCTGTATAACTTAATAATATCAGCCATGGCTCACACATTCAGCAAAGTGTCAGATTGAGACATCCAAGGAGCCATTATACTTGCAGATAAACCATCAAAAAGTCTCAGAAAAGGTAATTTGTCCAACTGTTCACAGCAGTCCATATGATCTAGTCAGAGACAAGAACTTAGCCTCATTGTTGAGATTGTTTAGACCTGTGTACATGCTGGGATGTGCCCCAGCTGACAACTCATTTACCAGAGTAGTGCCTTCAGGTGAGGCATAAATCATAAGCAATGAAGATAAGAATAAATATAAATATAAACAGACCAAGCAGCAAGATCCTATATAGAAATCAGGCCCTAAAGTGCATAGCTTCAATAAGTACACAATGGACCAAAGCCGAGACCAGGGAATGCGGACGTACTCACTGTGACTCATGATAAATGCTTAAGGGTACCCGCTCATGGTGTCAAGGTCCCATGAGTTGGATGCTGCTGACTAGTGAGGGTGCAGGCTGAGGAATGGTCCGCCCAGACCCAAAGCATACTGCAGAAGTAGGAAGAGGTAGTCCAGTCGCCACACAGTTCACCTGGCCCAAGCAGTTAGCAGGTAAAAGGTAACTCTGTTTAACGCTAAACGGGTAACCTATAAAGGTGTCTAAAGCGTCGTCTATGGAGAATTTTAAGTACCCTAGTTAGGCCCCATACCACGGCATATGCAATTTTAAAGTGTGACAAGTTAGCTTTCTATTTACTCGGTGTAACATCATCTTTTATATTTTACCACAAAATGGGTATTATATTGTGTTTGTGTGCAAGTAAATTAATTAAAATGTATTTCTTCCCAAAAAAAATTGTGTTTAAAAAACATCTGCACAAATACCCATTATTTTATTCTGTAGGGTCTCTGCTAAAAAATATATACAGTATATACAATGTGTGGGAGTTCTAAATAATTCTAGCAAAAACAAATGGAGATTTTTACATGTATGTGAGAAGTGTCAGAATTGGCCAGGGAAGGAAGTTGTTACATCAAGAAATAGTCTTGTCAATTTTCCCAAACTTATCATAGACCAACTTCATGCTCTTACCATCCAAATTTACCTGTAAAAGAGCAGAATATGGTGCCACAGAAAATGTATTTGTGCTACCATGAAGACCATGCAAAAGACAACCAGTGACTTCCAGAACCATTTGCCTCATGGCTAGAGAAAAATAATCAAAAAGGCATACTCTGTCCAGGGCATGTAAGTTCCGATTGGTATTTATCTTTGTCTATAGCAGTGACATGGGTGTAGCATAAGGGGTTGCAGGGGTCACAATCGGAACCGTGCCCCTAGCTCCAGGGGTCCCTGCAGCCTCCCTGTCATATTATCATATCCTCCACAAAGTCCAGCTCCGATCTGCCCTAGGGCCCCACAGCCACGCTCCAGTACTGGGCTTCCACTTTGCCTTCCACAGTCCACACCCCTCTGTTCTCATTGGCTGGGGAGAAACTGTGAGCCATTTCCTGAATAGAGAGGAGCATGGGGTGAGAACAGCCCAGGATAGGGAAGTGCTGTGTGCTGGCAACATGGAATGGTAACCAAGCTCAGCGAGTTAAGAGGAGGAGAGTGCCGTCCTGTAGCCACACTGAGACTGATGTCACTGGTGAGGTAAGACACCGCTCAGTGTTTTCTAGTCACTAGCTGGGATTCTCTGTACCCCCCACCCAAGGATGTCCGCTTACCCCACTTCCCTGACAACTGGGGAAAAGACACGCACCTCCGAGAGGTGACCTTCCCCCAACACCTGCCAACACTGACAGAGAAACCATCAGAAATTGCTAAAACAAATCCCTTAACACCTCCTAAAGGGGTCCCTGAGGGGCTGCAGGCTCCAGATTTTGTGTCACATGGCTTTGCCCCCCCAGATCTAAGTTGCACCCCCCCAATGCCCCCTGATCACCCCCTCTGCCCTGGATGCTATGCCCGCTGCTGAGTTTCTTTTCCAGTACAGCACTCTATACTGCTCCTCCTCCACAGGGCTGAAATCACATTACTTTACAACACAGCCAGTCAGCCATGATCTGCATAGAGTGTATCTGCCTACTGCAACTACACTGCCGTTCGGACCAGGGGATTTCACAGGTCTGTGTATAAAGGAATGTGATTTCAGCCCTGTGTATTGTGGGGGGAGAGGAGCTGTTTACAGTGCTGGAATGGGAAAGGAGCTCTGCCAAATTACCTGCCAGGGGTCCCTGTCATCTGATTCTCCAGCAGTGATCCCTGCCTTCTGATTCTTCAGGGGTGATCCCTGTCCTCTAATGTAAGGAGGAACTTTGGGCACTCTAAACTCTTAAGCCACTTTGAGTATCTTGGTGTGCGGTGGGTGTTTCTCCAGTGATCTCCAAACTGTGGCAAGAGGGGCAGATGCAGCCATTTGCCTGCTGTTATCTGGCCCCTTCGGCACTCTTTCATCCACTGATACCAAAAATAGGGCATCATTTCTCCAACTGACCCCAATGAAGTGGCACAATTGCTCCCAATGACACCAATGATGGGGCACGATTCCTCCCACTGACACCAATGATAAGGGCATTGTTTTTTCCCACTGATGTTGGGACCTTCTCTACTCCCAATGTCCACAGTCCTGCCCTCCTAAAGTCTGAAGGACAATAAGCTGGCCCTTTGTCAGACTTCCATGTACCTGACTGACGAGCCCGATACAGCAGGGGAAGGTCTCCCTTACGTATCTGGTTCCTGGCCCCTGGTAGTATGGACAGAAGGCCCGGGAGCACAGAATGGTATGAGAGCCTGGTGGGTGACTTGAGGAAGTAAGGCCCATGATCCTGGTGCAAGTGGACTGGAGATCCTTGGTAAGCTGGAGCACAGGCAGCAGATGCAAAGCAGGAGAAGGGTAGGCAGGTCCAGTCACAGGCAGAGTTGGCAACAGACGGTCAGCACAGTACAAGGGAGCAGGCAGGTTCAGAGTCCAGGTCACTGGCAGGGTTGGCAACAGGCGGGCAGCTTAGTACAAAGGAGCAGGCAGATTCAATGTCAAAGGCAGGCCGGGGTCAGATTCAGGCAGATAGCAGAGAGAAATCCAATAGACAAGCCGGGTATCAAGGAGATCAAATGTTCAGACAGGTTAACAGGAAGCACGGGTACTGGGAGCTGCAGATCGGACAGCACCGAGCAATGTGCACCAACAGTTTAAATAGGGCGATTGGCGCCAAACGCCTTGCACGCTGACGCGCACACCCGCGCGGGCCCTTACAACGGCATGCGCACTGGCACACCCCAGGGCGCCTGGTACTGAGTCTGTGCCGGGAGCTTCTCTGACAGTGCTCCCTCCTTAAGGGCAGCCTCCGGATGCCCATCTGGGCCAGTCTATTGGCGTGGGCACTCTAAAAATCCCTTAAAAGTTCTTCAGCATGCAGGTTGCTTTCCGGTTCCCAGGAATTATCTTCTGGTCCATACCCCCTCCACATAATTAAGTATTGGACTTGGTTGTGCCTCTTCCTGCAGTCCAGGATTGCTTCCACCTCAAATTCTTCCTCGTTGTTAATGATTACAGGTTCAGGTGGGCCGGTATTTCGGCTGGGAAAAGAATTGGGAGTAACAGGTTTCAGCAAAGACACATGAAAAGCTGGGTGTACTTTCAATGTATCGGGTAAGTCAAGCTCATAAGTCACATCATTCATTTTCCTCTTGACCGAAAAAGGACCCATGAATTTGGGACCCAACTTCCTTGAGGGGCAGGCCATTTTTAAGTTAGCTGTAGACAGCCAAACCTGGTTGCCTAGTTCTAGGATGAGTTCTCCTCGCTTCTTCCTATCAAACATCCTCTTATTGTATTCCTGGGTTTTAGCCATGGTCTCTTGCAGTAACTTATTGTTGGTGAGGAAGAACTCCATTGTTTTGGAGACTGCGGGAATCGCACACTCGGATAAGGAACCGGGCAGGAAGGATGGATGGAAACCATAGTTAGCAAAGAATGGTGTTTGCTTAATGGCAGAGTGCAAATATTTGTAGGCAAACTCAGCAATAGGCAGTCGAGAGACCCAATCGTCTTGTGAGAAGGCAGAGAAGCAGCGGAGATATTGTTCCAGAGTCTGATTAGTTCTCTCCATCTGCCCATTCATCTGGGGATGGTAGGCAGACAAGAATGCCAATTCAATTTCGAGAGACCCACAGAGAGCCTTCCAAAACCTGGAAGTGAACTGAACACCTTGATCAGATACTATACTTGATGGGATTCCATGCAGTCTCACTATTTCCTTAATGAAAACTTTTGCTGTTTCCAATGCTGAAGGTGTGCCTTTCATGGGTAGAAAGTGGGCCATTTTAGACAATCTATCCACAATGACAAAGATGGTAGAAAAACCTTCTGCCTGAGGGAGCTCTACAATGAAATCCATCAAAATCATTTTCCAGGGCCTTTCTCAAACAGGTAAAGGTCTTAGTAGGCCCCAGGCTTTCGTTCGGCAATTCTTATTCCGAGCGCAGGTGGTGCATGATTCCATGTAGCTCTTGCAGTTGTTAGCTATCTAGGGCCACCAAAATGTGCATTGTAACAGCTCTGTCATTTTCAGAACACCAAAATGTCCGGCAAACTTATGGTCGTGGCAGAGTTCCAGTACTGCCACCCTCAGATTCTCTGGGACCATAATTTTGTCCTTGTGCCAGAACAAGCCATCTTGCATGCTTACATTGTCTTCAGCAGATGGGGACCAACCCATAGAGGCTTGTCTTATTTGGGATAGAAGATCCCCTTGAAGTAACAAGAAATTTCCAGCAGGAAGGATGGTGTCTGGGGGTAAGGATTCCCCGGAATCATGGAACATGCGGGATAATGCGTCCAGCTTGATATTTTTAGAGCCAGGTCTGTACGTGATGTGGAACTGAAATCTGGAGAAAAACAGAGCCCACCTTGCCTGCCGTGGTTTCAATCTCTTGGCCGTTCTCAAGTACTCCAGGTTTTTGTGGTCGGTATAACCCAGAATAGGATGTGCAGCACCCTCCAGTAGGTAGCGCCACTCCTCCAGGGCGGCCTTGATGGCCAGAAGCTCCCGATCTCCTACATCGTAATTTTTCTCCACAGTGGAGAGCTTACATGAGAAAAAGGCTACTGGATAGGGGAGGGCCTTGGCGCCTTGCCGCTGAGAAAGTACTGCCCCTACTGCGAACTCTGATGCATCCACTTCAAGGACAAATGGTAAGGCAGGATCTGCATGTTTCAGGATGGAAGCAGAGGTAAATAGCCCCTTAAGTTTTTCAAAGGCGGATTGCGCCTTAGGGGACCAACAGAATTGGTTCTCTTGCTTGGTCAGTTCAGCGATGGGGGCAATTATTGCAGAAAATCCCCTTATGAACTTCCGGTAAAAATTGGCGAAGCCAATGAAGCGTTGGACTCCTTTCTTGTGGGAGGGAGTGGGCCAGTCCAGGATAGCTGCCACTTTTTGGGGATCCATCTTAATGCCGTCGACAGAAATGATTAGGCAGAGGAACTGGATGCACTGGAGTTCAAACTCGCATTTTTCCAACTTGGCGTAAAGTCCATGCTGCCTGAGCCGGGTTAATACAATTCGGACATGCCTGCAATGCTCAGTGACTGAAGAGGAAAAGATTAAAATGTCATCTAAATACACTATAACATACAAGTCCAGAAGGTCATGGAAGATATCATTAACAAAGTGTTGAAATGTCGCTGGTGCGTTGCATAGGCCAAAGGGCATAACAAAATACTCAAAGTGCCCGAACCAGGTACGGAAGGCTGTTTTCCATTCATCTCCTTCTCTAATGCGGATTAAGTTGTAGGCACCACGGAGATCTAGTTTGGTGAAGATTATTGCAAAACCCAGTCTTCGGGTACAAGAGGTAGAGGGTAACGGTTCTTGATGGTTATTTTATTTAGTTCCCGGTAGTCGATACAAGGCTGTAAGGAGTGATCCTTCTTCTCGACTAGAGATGAGCTTCGTGTTCGAGTCGAACCCATGTTCGACTCGAACATCGGCTGTTCGGTCGTTCGCCGAATTGCGAACGATATGGGCCGTTCGCGCCAAATTCGTGTGGCGCGTCACGGCCCATAATTCACTGTGGCATCGCAGTGCATTGCTTGCTGATGATTGGCCAAGCATGCACTATGACCCGCATGCTTGGCCAATCACAGCGCCGCCTGAACAGAGAGCCGTAATTGGCCAAAGCCAAGGAGGCTTTGGCCAATTATGGCTCAGGGGATTTAGTACACGCCCCACACTATATAAGGCCGCCTGCACGGCAGCCCTGTGCAGTGTGTTCCGGTGTGCTTAGAGAGAGAGAGAGACAGTGTCATTTCATTTGAGTTAGCTAGATTAGGCAGGACAGTCAGTCAGTTAGCTGCACTTAAAGTGTATTATGTATATATATGCATCCCAGGTGTTGCATATATATATATATATATATACACTGTATTCAGTTTAGCTAGATCCGTTCCTGTTATCTTCTAGACTATTTACATTTAGTGCAGTGCGTCCTGCTCACAGTGTTCAGCTAGATCCATTCCTGTTATCTTCCTACTGACAGGCAGGCTTGTCTTGTTACAGTATTTACAGCTACCTAAAGAAAATTACTGGTGTTCTTTTGATCCTATTAGTACCACGGTCAGGCAGCTAGAATATTTACATTTAGTACAGTGCGTCCTGCTCACAGTGTTCAGCTAGATCCGTTCCTGTTATCTTCCTACTGACAGGCAGGCTTGTCTTGTTACAGTATTTACAGCTACCTAAAGAAAATTACTGGTGTTCTTTTGATCCTATTAGTACCACGGTCAGGCAGCTAGAGTATTTACATTTAGTACAGTGCGTCCTGCTCACAGTGTTCAGCTAGATCCGTTCCTGTTATCTTCCTACTGACAGGCAGGCTTGTCTTGTTACAGTATTTACAGCTACCTAAAGAAAATTACTGGTGTTCTTTTGATCCTATTAGTACCACGGTCAGGCAGCTAGACTATTTACATTTAGTACAGTGCGTCCTGCTCACAGTGTTCAGCTAGATCCGTTCCTGTTATCTTCCTACTGACAGGCAGGCTTGTCTTGTTACAGTATATAAAGCTACCTGAAGAAAATTACTGGTGTTCTTTTGATCCTATTAGTACCACGGTCAGGCAGCTAGACTATTTACATTTAGTGCAGTGCGTCCTGCTCACAGTGTTCAGCTAGATCCGTTCCTGTTATCTTCCTACTGACAGGCAGGCTTGTCTTGTTACAGTATATAAAGCTACCTGAAGAAAATTACTGGTGTTCTTTTGATCCTATTAGTACCACGGTCAGGCAGCTAGACTATTTACATTTAGTGCAGTGCGTCCTGCTCACAGTGTTCAGCTAGATCCGTTCCTGTTATCTTCCTACTGACAGGCAGGCTTGTCTTGTTACAGTATATAAAGCTACCTGAAGAAAATTACTGGTGTTCTTTTGATCCTATTAGTACCACGGTCAGGCAGCTAGACTATTTACATTTAGTGCAGTGCGTCCTGCTCACAGTGTTCAGCTAGATCCGTTCCTGTTATCTTCCTACTGACAGGCAGGCTTGTCTTGTTACAGTATATAAAGCTACCTGAAGAAAATTACTGGTGTTCTTTTGATCCTATTAGTACCACGGTCAGGCAGCTAGACTATTTACATTTAGTGCAGTGCGTCCTGCTCACAGTGTTCAGCTAGATCCGTTCCTGTTATCTTCCTACTGACAGGCAGGCTTGTCTTGTTAAAGTATATAAAGCTACCTGAAGAAAATTACTGGTGTTCTTTTGATCCTATTAGTACCACGGTCAGGCAGCTAGACTATTTACATTTAGTGCAGTGCGTCCTGCTCACAGTGTTCAGCTAGATCCGTTCCTGTTATCTTCCTACTGACAGGCAGGCTTGTCTTGTTACAGTATATAAAGCTACCTGAAGAAAATTACTGGTGTTCTTTTGATCCTATTAGTACCACGGTCAGGCAGCTAGACTATTTACATTTAGTGCAGTGCGTCCTGCTCACAGTGTTCAGCTAGATCCGTTCCTGTTATCTTCCTACTGACAGGCAGGCTTGTCTTGTTACAGTATATAAAGCTACCTGAAGAAAATTACTGGTGTTCTTTTGATCCTATTAGTACCACGGTCAGGCAGCTAGACTATTTACAGTTAGTGCAGTGCGTCCTGCTCACAGTGTTCAGCTAAACCTACAAGTTAGTGGGGTGCGTCCACCTCACAGTGTTCAGCTAAAGCTACCTGTAGAAGGTTGGTGGTGTTCTCATACTACAGGCAGGCAGTTGATTTTGCTAGCTGCAGTATCAGTATATATATATATATATATATATATATATATATATATATATATATATATATATATATATTATATATATATATATCCCAGCTTAGTGCAGCTACAGGCCATTAGTATGTCTGGAAGGCCAAGAAGGAGAGGCAGACAGTCACAAGCCAATAAGAGAGGGCAAGCAGGCTCTGTGTCTAGTGCTGGTCATGGAGACGGTGCATCCTCATCAGCACGTGGTCATGGGACACGCTTGGCCTTTTTTTCGGCAGCTGGCCGTGTTGAGCCGCAACATGCGAAAGACTTGGTCGAGTGGATGACCAAGCCATCCTCATCCTCCTCATCCTCTCTCACCCATGCCCAGGGTGCTTTGTCTGGCAAAGCAGCGGCCTCTTCCCTCGGCTCAATGTCATCAGTGACTCCTTCCCTAGCTCCACCATGTCCTCCTGAGGAGTCCCTCGAACTGTTTGACCACAGTGTTGGGTACATGCTCCAGGAGGATGCCCAGCGTTTGGAAGGCTCTGATGATGATACTGAGCTCGATGAAGGCAGTAACATGAGCACGGACAGAGGGGGTGCCCAAGAAGGACAGCAATCTGGCAGTCATGCTCCCCCTGCTGCAGCATACTGCCAGGTTTGCTCCAGTGATGAGGAGGGAGGGGATGATGAGGTCACTGACTCAACGTGGGTGCCTGATAGGAGAGAGGAGGAGGGAGAGGAGGAGGTGGCACATCACCAACGAGGCAGGATGCCCTCCAGGGGCCAGCCTAAGGGCAGCACATTGACTGCATCACACCCCAAAGCTCCACATGTGCAGGGCGCTGCAGTCTCTGCGCGTTATTCAAAAAGTTCTTTGGTGTGGGCCTTTTTTGAGACGAGTGCATCAGATCGCACCGCTGCTATTTGCAACATATGTCTCAAGCGTATCTCACGTGGCCAAAACATCTCCCGCTTGGGTACCACATGCTTGACCAGACATATGTTGACCTGCCATGCAGTTCGTTGGCAAGCGTATCTAAAAGACCCACACCAAAGAACAAAGAGGACCTCTCCTTGCTCCTCATCAGCTGAGATTTCCAACCCCACTAGACCTCCAGTCCTCTCTGAGACCTGCACTGAGAGGAATGAAGGTGTAGAATTAGGTGTGTCACAGCCAAGTACTTGTGGGCAATCTGCTTTTGGTACACCGACGTCAGATTGTACCAGGCAAATTTCCCTGCCCCAGCTGCTGCACCGCCGAAAAAAGTTTGCTCCCAGCCATCCACATGCCCAGCGGTTGAATGCTAGCTTGGCAAAATTGCTAGCACTTCAACTGCTGCCTTTTCAGTTGGTAGACTCTGCCCCCTTCCGTGAGTTTGTGGAATGTGCGGTTCCTCAGTGGCAGGTACCCAAACGCCACTTTTTCTCACGGAAGGCGATTCCGGCTCTCTACCGGCATGTGGAAGGCAATGTCCATGCCTCGCTGGACAGGGCGGTCAGCGGTAAGGTGCATATTACCGCTGACTCATGGTCCAGCAGGCATGGACAGGCACGTTACCTAAGTTTCACGGCGCATTGGGTGACTCTGCTGGCAGCTGGGAAGGATGCAGGACAAGGTGCAGTAGTGTTGGAGGTTGTTCCGCCACCACGCCTCCAAAATGCTAATGATTGTGACACACCTCTCTCCTCCACCCCCTCCTCTTCTTCTTCCTCCATGGCCTCTTCCTCGGAACCAGCGGTGCTCCGTAGTCGTTCAAGGGGCTACGCAAGTACGCAGGCCAAAAGATGCCATGCGGTGCTTGAGCTGGTGTGCTTGGGGGACAGGAGCCACACTGGGGCAGAGGTTCTGTCAGCTCTGCAGGGGCAGGTTCAGAGGTGGTTGACGCCACGCCAACTTAAGGCAGGAATGGTGGTTTGCGACAATGGCACCAACCTCCTCTCTGCCCTCCGACAGGGACAAATGACCTATGTGCCCTGTTTGGCTCACGTCCTTAACTTGGTGGTGCAGCGGTTCTTGGACAGGTACCCGGGCTTACAGGATGTCCTGAGGCAGGCCAGGAAAGTCTGTGTGCATTTCTGCCGGTCATATAATGCCAGTGCTCGGCTGACGGACCTCCAAAAGGAGTTTAACCTGCCCAAGAACCGCCTAATCTGTGACATGCCCACCAGGTGGAACTCAACGTTGGCCATGCTGCAGCGGCTGCACACGCAGCAGAGGGCCATCAATGAGTACCTGTGCGACTATGGCACCAGGACAGGGTCAGGGGAGCTTGGTTTTTTTTCCCCACGCCAGTGGGCCATGATCAGGGATGCATGCACTGTCCTGTCACCATTTGAGGAGGCCACGAGGATGGTGAGCAGTGACAGTGCATGCATCAGTGACACTGTCCCCCTTGTCCACCTGTTGGAGCACACGCTGCGTGGAATAATGGACAGGGCACTTGAGGCAGAACAGAGGCAGGAAGAGGAGGACTTCCTTAGCTCTCAAGGCCCCCTTTATCCAGACAGTGTTCCTGCGTGCCCGCCGATCACACAGGAAGAGGACGAGGAGGAGGAGGAGGAGGAAGATTGTGTCAGTATGGAGGTGGAGCCTGGCACTCAGCATCAGCAGCAGTCTTTAAGGGATCAGTCCCAAGAAACACATGGACTTGTACGTGGCTGGGAGGAGGTGGCTGCGGACGTTGTCGTCCTTAGTGACCCAGAGGACTCCGGACCGAATGCCTCAGCAAACCTACGCTGCATGGCCTCCCTGATCCTGCAAAGCCTGCGTAAGGATCCTCGTATTCGTGGTATCAAGGAGAAGGACCAATACTGGCTGGCAACCCTCCTTGATCCACGTTACAAGGGTAAGGTTGCGGACCTTATCTTGCCATCGCAGAGGGAGCAGAGGATGAAACATCTTCGGGAGGCCTTGCAGAAAGGTCTGTGCAATGCGTTCCCAGAGACTGGGAGGTTACAAACTCCTGTTTCTGGACAACGTGTTGCTGAGGCTTCGGTCAGTCAAAGAAGGAGCGGTGGAGAAGGTGGCCGTCTGACCGATGCGTTCAGACAAATTTTTTGGTCCGCAGCCCCAAGGTATGATCGGTTCCAGCAACCATCGCCAGCGTCTGTTTTACATGGTGCAGGAATACCTAGGGGCAAGATCAGACTTGGACACCTTTCCCACCGAAAATCCTCTGGGTTACTGGGTCTTGAGGATGGATCACTGGCCAGAGCTTGCACAGTATGCAATTGAGCTACTGGCCTGTCCTGCATCCAGCGTTCTTTCGGATCGCACATTCAGTGCTGCTGGAGGCGTGGTAACCGATCACAGGGTGCGTCTGTCCACCGACTCGGTCGATCGACTGACCTTCATAAAAATGAATCAGTCTTGGATCACCACCAGCTACCAAGCACCTGATGCTGATGTAACCGAATAATTTTTTTTGAAATCTCAGATCCCTTCAAAGACTGCCTATGCTGATGCTGAGTGACTATCCCTGAGTAATTATCCTCTTCCTCCTCAATCATCACGCTGATAGCTTGTAAGAACATTTTTGGTTCTGGGCGCCACCACCAGTGCATAAGGCACAATTTTTCAGCCCCTGTTTAACAGGGGCGTGTAATTACAATTTTTGATGTAATACTTTGCAGCAGGGCTCGTTCCTGCATTCCAACTAGAGTGTCTGTGAGGGGTTGCAGTGTTGTGGCACCAGCACCAGTGCCTAAGGCCCAATTTTTCTGCCCCTGTCTAACAGGGCGTGTAATTACAATTTTTGATGCAATACTTTGCAGCAGGGCTCGTTCCTGCGTTCCAACTAGAGTGTCTGTGAGGGGTTGCAGTGTTGTGGCACCAGCACCAGTGCCTACGGCCTAATTTTTCAGCTCCTGTTCAACAGGGGCATGTAATTACAATTCTTGATCTAATATTTCACAGCAGGGCCCTGTGAGGGCTTACAGTGTTGTGGCCACAGCAACACCTAAGGCCCAAATTTCTGCTGAGTATATAGGGCAGGACCCTACTTTCAAACATCTAACTTACAAACGAATCCTACTTGCAAACGGACGGAGACAACAGAAAGTGAGATGAAATCTACCCCTAGTAAGGGAAATTCTCTCCTGTAAGAGTTAATATGGGAAAAAAAATTCTCCTTTCCACTGATGCTTTCCAATCCTTGTTCCACAAAAAAATCCAAATTTTCAAAAAACATTTTTCATTGGGACAAAAAGTGAGGTGAAATCTTCTGAAGAGGAGGAAAGACAGCAAAACAAATGTCACAGGGGTGATAACCCTTCCCTATGTTTTCCAAAAAGCTTAAAAAAGATTTTTTGGCTGGAGCTAAACACGTTAAAAATGTACCCGTTCAAAATTACAAAGAGATTCTACTTAACAACAAACCTACAGTCCCTGTCTTGTTTGCACCGCCTGTATACTGCTGTTCAGAGTATATAGGGCCTGGTGGCCCCACACCTTTCCTTATTTTAATTTGAGTGCGGGGTTCCCCTTAATATCCATACAAGACCCAAAGGGCCTGGTAATGGACTGGGGGGTACCCATGCCGTTTGTCTCACTGATTTTCATCCATATTGCCAGGACCCGACATTACATTAAACCCGCAAGCAGTTTTAAATGAGATTTTTTCCTTTGAAAATGACATTTGGTGCAGGGACTGTTCTAAACACGGGAAACACGCGTCACTTTACAGGCATACTATAGACACCCCCCAGGTACGATATTTAAAGGAATATTTAACTTTTTTTTTTACTTTAAGCATCATTAAAATCACTGCTCCCGAAAAAACGGCCGTTTTTAAAAGTTTTTTTTTGCATTGATACATGTCCCCTGGGGTAGGACCCGGGTCCCCAAACCCTTTGTAGGACAATACCATGCAAATTAGCCTTTAAAATGAGCACTTTTGATTTCGAACGTTTGAGTCCCATAGACGTCAATGGGGTTCTAACGTTCGTGCGAACTTTCGGTCCGTTCGCAGGTTCTGGTGCGAACCGAACCGGGGGTTGTTCGGCTCATCCCTATTCTCGACAAAGAAGATGCCGGCCCCGGACGGTGAGTTGAATGGACGGGTAAAACTTTTTTTAGATTCTCATCAATATAGACCTTAAAATGGAAGGCCACCCTGAAAAAAAAATCACCAAAAATAAAATAAAAAAATAAAAAATTAAAATTTTTTTTTTAAACTTACCTAAACCCTTGTTACTAGGCAGTCTTCCTAATCTGCCTCTTCCTATTCTGCGGCGTGTTCTTCTCCTGGGTGAGCGGCCCCGTTGTCTTCCCAGAACACCACGGGGCCATTCACAGAGCGGAGCACCGCGCCGCTCACGCGTGCGCAGTAGGAAACCGGCAAGGCTCCACTGCCTGTTTCCCTTACCTAGGATGGCGGTGCCGGGATCCGAGAGCCGAGGGACATCGCGGGCACCCAGGACAGGTAAGTACTTATTTAAAGTGGGGTTCCACCCAAAAAAACAAACATATCTAAAAAATTCTAAAAAAAAAAAAAAAAAAACATTTGGATATTTTTTTTTTTTACTTACCTCTAAATGCCTGTTGCTAGGTGGTCCCTCGTAATCTGCCCCTTCGTCTGCCTGGGCTGATGACATCACTTCCCCTTGGCACAGGAAGGGCTCGGCTCTTCTCCCTCCCTCCTGTCAATCATCTGGGACCCATTGCAGGTCCCAGGTGATTGAGCGGCCAATCACGGCGCTCGGCGCCGCTCGCGCATGCGCAGTGGGTGCCAGGCTGTGAAGCCACAGCCCGGCGCCCACAGTTGAAATGCCGGCGCCGACGAGCGGAGGGGGGGGACGAGCGGGGCTTCGATCCCCCGCACCGCTGGACCCAGGGACAGGTGAGTGTCCAATTAAAAGTCAGCAGCTGCAGTATTTGTAGCTGCTGACTTTTATTTTATTTTTTTTTTAATGGCCCCCCTGGGTGGAACTCCTCTTTAAAGTCTGCTGACTTTTAATTTTTTTTCAGGCCCGAATCCCGCTTTAAGGGTATCCAGCTCGTGCTCTGTTAGTGGAAAAATTCTTCCAAAAGGGACTTCAGTTCCAGGCAGAAGTTCTATCGGGCAATCATAAGGTCTGTGGGGAGCAAGGGTCTCTGCCCCCTTCTTGCTAAACACATCAAGAAAGTTCCAATAAGAAGCTGGAATTGCCTGCTGTGATTCAGTGTGAATGTCCAGACAGAGGAGTTGAGTGGGTTTTACGGAGGTACTGTACAAACAGTGCTGTTGGCAATATCTGGAGAGGAACTTAATTTCCCCAGTGACCCAGTCAATGCTAGGATTATGGGCCTGTAACCAAGGCATTCCCAGGATAATGGGAAAAAGTGGTGAAGAGATGGCATCCAATCGAAGAAAAGGGATAGTCTCTTGGGTGACAGGACCAGAACTAAGGGTGGAGCAATCAGCAAGGTGTACAGCGAGTCCCTGAGTCTACGATTGGAGAGGGATGTGGTGGTTAGCAGCAAAAGTTAGGTCAATGAAGCAGCTGCATGCTCCGGAGTCAATTATGACTGAGGCTGGAAGATCCTGTCCTGGAAGCTGTAGAATAATGGAGAGAGCAAGGTGATTAGCAGGATTAGGCAAGGCAGGTGCATTCTTAGGAGAGGTTGAAAGGGACCTACGTGTCTTGTTAGGGCAAGATCTCACGTAGTGACCCGATTCCCCGCAATACATGCACAGATTGTTGACACATTGGCGCCGCCACTCTTCTGGAGTGAGAGACGGCCGGAGAAGATCGAGCTGCATAGGTTCGGGGGTATCGGGGTAGATGGTGCACGAGGACATTGGCAGACAGAGCTGGTAGCACTAGGGACCTTGGGGAGGACCCAGGTAGGGCGGAATTGATTGGTGGATCTCTCATAGCAGTGCTCCCTTAGCTGCTGGTCTATTTGAACGGACAGGTTGATAAGGTCATCCAAAGATTGGGGTATTCCGACCCGTGCCAACTCATCTTTAAGCGAGTCAGATAAGCCCATACGAAATTGATAACACAGGGCAGCGTCATTCCAGTCCATATCAGAAATCCAAAGCCTGAATTCCAGCACATAGCCCTCTGCAGGTCTACGCCCTTGTTGTAGGGCGTACAAGGCAGATTCAGAGTTGGCTTTTAACTGAGGGTCCTCATATAGCTAGGACTAAGCGGCAAAGAAGGCATCCAGGCCATCTAGGGATGCTGACTTTTGCTCCAGAAGACGGTGGGCCCAGGTCTGTGGTTCACCGGACAAAAGAGAAATCACAAAGCCCACCTTAGTCACTTCCAAAGAAAAGATGCGTGGTTGCAAAGCAAAGTAAAGTTCGCAGGCGTTGCGGAAGGACCGGTATTTACTACGCTCTCCAGCAAATCTTTCGGGTGTAGGGACCCTAGGCTCAGGGGGTAGCATTACCACTGAGGGTGCAGATAAGAGTCCGGCAGCAGAAGCAACTTGAGGGTTGGCAGGTGAAGACAAAACCTGGACTCGTTCTTCCAGTCAATTATAGCCTTCCTGAAGGCTCTTCACAGCTTGTGTGAGACCCGCCAGGTGTCTACACAGTTCCTCCATGGGATAGGTTCACTGCTCGGGCTCGGACATGCCTGTCCGATACTGTCAGACTTCCACGTACCTGACTGACGAACCCAATGCAGCAGGGGAAGGTCTCCCTTATGTATCTGGTTCCTGGCCCCTGGTAGTATGGACAGAAGGCATGGGAGCACAGAATGGTATGAGAGCCTGGCGGGTGACTTGCAGAAGTAAGGCCCAGGATCCTGGTGCAAGTGGACTGGGGATCCTTGGTAAGCTGGTGCACAGGCAGCAGATGCAGTGCAGGAGAAGGGTAGGCAGGTCCAGTCACAGGCAGAGTTGGCAACAGGCGGTCAGCACAGTACAAGGGAGCAGGCAGGTTCAGAGTCCAGGTCACAGGCAGGGTTGGCAACAGGCAGGCAGCGTAGTACAAAGGAGCAGGCAGATTCAAGGTCAAAGGCAGGCCGGGGTCAGATGCAGGCAGATAGCAGAGAGAAATCCAATAGACAAGCCGGGTATCAAGGAGATCAAACGTTCAGACAGGTTAACAGGAAGCACAGGTACTGGGAGCTGCAGATCGGACAGCACCGAGCAAAGTGCACCAACAGTTTAAATAAGGCGATTGGCGCCAAAGGCGCACCGGTGCACCCCAGGGTGCCTGGTACTGAGTCTGTTCCGGAAGCTTCTCTGACACCCTTTGTTTAGAAAGAGACCATTTAGAGACCACTGGACTATAGCAGGGGTCTCTAAACTATGACCCTTCAGTTGTTCAGTAACTACATTTCCCATCATGCCTAGTCCTGTCTGTGAATGTCAGAGTTTTTCAATGCCTTATGGGATGTGTAGTTCCGCAAAAGCTGGAGGGCCGTAGTTTGGAGATCCCTTATCTATAGCAACATGTAGAATATTTCACTCCATTGGAGATTTTTAAGGCAGCAATATGATCATCTTATGCTACCTCCTTGACACATGACAGGGTCAATGCTATTGCCCTTTCCACGGAGGACTTTGGAAGATCTGTAGTTTTCTCTTCTACTTCCAATATTAATAATTACAAGAGACGTAAGGGTTTTTTTTTTTTTTTTTTAGATTTATACTTACCTCGGTGAATGCAGCATCAGTCCGATAGCTCTGAGGAAGAGGGGACATTCCCCTCGAAACGCGTTAGCGGATTGCAGCGTCTGTGCGTTCCTCCACGATCCCTGGAAGGTTCCGCTCATTCCAAATCGCAGACTGTATACCGGTGCGATTTTATGTTGTGCCTCCTCCACCAATCGCCTGTGAGTTATTTCCTTTACTATTTTTTATCAAATAAATGTTTTTAAAAGTTAATGCACTAGGCTGGTGCGCTTTTGTCTTCTTTTTATTTCGGTTTTCACTAGGATCCCCATCCTTGAGGGCAGCAAGGCCAGTGCTCAGCCTACTACATATGGTGATCCACCTGTGCGCAGGAGTTGCCTTTTTTTTTTTTTTTCTCTTCTGCTGCAGTCCAATGCTGCATCTGTCCTCCGGCGCCTCTGCACTGAAAACAGCTCTGTGAGCAGAGAGCTGTAGACTTTCAGTCACAGCTCTTTGCTCATCTCCCTCCACGCTCATTGGAGCACTGAGCTGAGGAGGGCGGCGCGCTGAGAGGCTGAGACGGGTGTCAGTCCAGGCACCTGGCGGGCACCTGGCACCTGGTGGATCCCGACTCCCACTGTCGGGATGACGAGGTGCCTGGACTGATATCCATGACGTCACCAGAGAGCGGACTTCAGTCCGCTCTCTGCTGAAAATGGGTCACAGGAGTGCAAAACAAATTGCACTCCTGTGATCCTTAGGAGAAGCTCAGCCAAACAAGCTTTGGCTGGACTTTTCCTTTAAACTTTATAGCCTGCAATTTTTACCCTGTTTTTAGATTGTTATATACTATCAGAATGATGCCATACATATTGTACGTGTTAATAAAGGAAAATGACCACTGGTAAGTATATAGTTTTCTGATTTGTATGTGTCTTTCAATATTTTATATTTCAGTATCTACTATCTAAAGCTGGCCATACATGGATCGAAATTAGACTGGTTCAGCAGGGACTGACTGAATTTTGATCTATGTATGGGCACTGTAGTTGTACAGAAGTCGATCTACTGATTGACTTCTGTACAACCACCCTGTTGAATTTTCTACACTCGATCAGTGCTTCAGGAAGACAATGACACACCAGGGAGGATTCATTCGTCCACCTTGAATGTGTGGATAGTAGGGATGAGCTTCGTGTTCGAGTCGAACCCATGTTCGACTCGAACATCGGCTGTTCGACCGTCCGTCGAATTGCGAACGATATGGGCCGTTCGCGCCAAATTCGTGTGGCGCGTCACGGCCCATAATTCACTGCGGCATCGCAGTGCATTGCTGGCTGATGATTGGCCAAGCATGCACTATGACCCGCATGCTTGGCCAATCACAGCGCCGTCAGTAGAGAGAGCTGTAATTGGCCAAAGCCAGGGTGGCTTTGGCCAATTATGGCTCAGGGGATTTAGTACACACCCCACACTATATAAGGCCGCCTGCACGGCGGCCCTGTGTAGTGTGTGTTCCGGTGTGCTGAGAGATAGAGAGAGAGAGAGACAGTGTCATTTGATTTGAGTTAGATAGATTAGGCAGAACAGTCAGTCAGTTAGCTGCACTTACAGTGTATTGTGTATATATATGCATCCCAGGTGTTGCATATATATATATATACACTGTATTCAGTTTAGCTAGATCCGTTCCTGTTATCTTCTATCTAGACTATTTAGTGCAGTGTGTCCTGCTCACAGTGTTCAGCTAGATCCGTTCCTGCTATTTACATTCAGTGCAGTGCGTCCTGCTCACAGTGTTCAGCTAGATCCGTTCCTGCTATTTACATTCAGTGCAGTGCGTCCTGCTCACAGTGTTCAGCTAGATCCGTTCCTGCTATTTACATTCAGTGCAGTGCGTCCTGCTCACAGTGTTCAGCTAGATCCGTTCCTGCTATTTACATTCAGTGCAGTGCGTCCTGCTCACAGTGTTCAGCTAGATCCGTTCCTGCTATTTACATTCAGTGCAGTGCGTCCTGCTCACAGTGTTCAGCTAGATCCGTTCCTGCTATTTACATTCAGTGCAGTGCGTCCTGCTCACAGTGTTCAGCTAGATCCGTTCCTGCTATTTACATTCAGTGCAGTGCGTCCTGCTCACAGTGTTCAGCTAGATCCGTTCCTGCTATTTACATTCAGTGCAGTGCGTCCTGCTCACAGTGTTCAGCTAGATCCGTTCCTGCTATTTACATTCAGTGCAGTGCGTCCTGCTCACAGTGTTCAGTTAGATCCGTTCCTGCTATTTACATTCAGTGCAGTGCGTCCTGCTCACAGTGTTCAGCTAGATCCGTTCCTGCTATTTACATTCAGTGCAGTGCGTCCTGCTCACAGTGTTCAGCTAGATCCGTTCCTGCTATTTACATTCAGTGCAGTGCGTCCTGCTCACAGTGTTCAGCTAGATCCGTTCCTGCTATTTACATTCAGTGCAGTGCGTCCTGCTCACAGTGTTCAGCTAGATCCGTTCCTGCTATTTACATTCAGTGCAGTGCGTCCTGCTCACAGTGTTCAGCTAGATCCGTTCCTGCTATTTACATTCAGTGCAGTGCGTCCTGCTCACAGTGTTCAGCTAGATCCGTTCCTGCTATTTACATTCAGTGCAGTGCGTCCTGCTCACAGTGTTCAGCTAGATCCGTTCCTGCTATTTACATTCAGTGCAGTGCGTCCTGCTCACAGTGTTCAGCTAGATCCGTTCCTGCTATTTACATTCAGTGCAGTGCGTCCTGCTCACAGTGTTCAGCTAGATCCGTTCCTGCTATTTACATTCAGTGCAGTGCGTCCTGCTCACAGTGTTCAGCTAGATCCGTTCCTGCTATTTACATTCAGTGCAGTGCGTCCTGCTCACAGTGTTCAGCTAGATCCGTTCCTGCTATTTACATTCAGTGCAGTGCGTCCTGCTCACAGTGTTCAGCTAGATCCGTTCCTGCTATTTACATTCAGTGCAGTGCGTCCTGCTCACAGTGTTCAGCTAGATCCGTTCCTGCTATTTACATTCAGTGCAGTGCGTCCTGCTCACAGTGTTCAGCTAGATCCGTTCCTGCTATTTACATTCAGTGCAGTGCGTCCTGCTCACAGTGTTCAGCTAGATCCGTTCCTGCTATTTACATTCAGTGCAGTGCGTCCTGCTCACAGTGTTCAGCTAGATCCGTTCCTGCTATTTACATTCAGTGCAGTGCGTCCTGCTCACAGTGTTCAGCTAGATCCGTTCCTGCTATTTACATTCAGTGCAGTGCGTCCTGCTCACAGTGTTCAGCTAGATCCGTTCCTGCTATTTACATTCAGTGCAGTGCGTCCTGCTCACAGTGTTCAGCTAGATCCGTTCCTGTTATCTTCCTACTGACAGGCAGGCTTGTCTGGTTACAGTATATAAAGCTACCTGAAGAAAATTACAGGTGTTCTTTTTGATCCTATTAGTACCACGGTCAGGCAGCTAGACTATTTACATTTAGTACAGTGTGTCCTGCTCACAGTGTTCAGCTAGATCCGTTCCTGTTATCTTCCTACTGACAGGCAGGCTTGTCTGGTTACAGTATATAAAGCTACCTGAAGAAAATTACAGGTGTTCTATCCCAGCTTAGTGCAGCTACAGGCCATTAGTATGTCTGGAAGGCCAAGAAGGAGAGGCAGACAGTCACAAGCCAATAAGAGAGGGCAAGCAGGCTCTGTGTCTAGTGCTGGTCGTGGAGACGGTGCATCCTCATCAGCACGTGGCCATGGGACACGCTTGGCCTTTTTTTCGGCAGCTGGCCGTGTTGAGCCGCAACATGCGGAAGACTTGGTCGAGTGGATGACCAAGCCGTCCTCATCCTCCTCATCCTCTCTCACCCATGCCCAGGGTGCTTTGTCTGGCAAAGCAGCGGCCTCTTCCCTCAGCTCAATGTCATCAGTGACTCCTTCCCTAGCTCCACCATGTCCTCATGAGGATTCCCTCGAACTGTTTGACCACAGTGTTGGGTACATGCTCCAGGAGGATGCCCAGCGTTTGGAAGGCTCTGATGATGATACTGAGCTCGATGAAGGCAGTAACATGAGCACGGACAGAGGGGGTGCCCAAGAAGGACAGCAATCTGGCAGTCATGCTCCCCCTGCTGCAGCATACTGCCAGGTTTGCTCCAGTGATGAGGAGGGAGGGGATGATGAGGTCACTGACTCAACGTGGGTGCCTGATAGGAGAGAGGAGGAGGAGGAGGAGGAGGAGGCGGCACATCACCAACGAGGCAGGATGCCCTCCAGGGGCCAGCCTAAGGGCAGCACATTGACTGCATCACACCCCAAAGCTCCACATGTGCAGGGCGCTGCAGTCTCTGCGCGTTATTCAAAAAGTTCTTTGGTGTGGGCCTTTTTTGAGACGAGTGCATCAGATCGCACCGCTGCTATTTGCAACATATGTCTCAAGCGTATCTCGCGTGGCCAAAACATCTCCCGCTTGGGTACCACATGCTTGACCAGACATATGTTGACCTGCCATGCAGTTCGTTGGCAAGCGTATCTGAAAGACCCACACCAAAGAACAAAGAGGATCTCTCCTTGCTCCTCATCAGCTGAGATTTCCAACCCCACTAGACCTTCAGTCCTCTCTGAGACCTGCAGTGAGAGGAATGAAGGTGTAGAATTAGGTGTGTCACAGCCAAGTACTTGTGGGCAATCTGCTTTTGGTACACCGACGTCAGATTGTACCAGGCAAATTTCCCTGCCCCAGCTGCTGCACCGCCGAAAGAAGTTTGCTCCCAGCCATCCACATGCCCAGCGGTTGAATGCTAGCTTGGCAAAATTGCTAGCACTTCAACTGCTGCCTTTTCAGTTGGTAGACTCTGCCCCCTTCCGTGAGTTTGTGGAATGTGCGGTTCCTCAGTGGCAGGTACCCAAACGCCACTTTTTCTCACGGAAGGCGATTCCGGCTCTCTACCGGCATGTGGAAGGCAATGTCCATGCCTCGCTGGACAGGGCGGTCAGCGGTAAGGTGCATATTACCGCTGACTCATGGTCCAGCAGGCATGGACAGGGACGTTACTTAAGTTTCACGGCGCATTGGGTGACTCTGCTGGCAGCTGGGAAGGATGCAGGACAAGGTGCAGTAGTGTTGGAGGTTGTTCCGCCACCACGCCTCCAAAATGCTGATTGTGACACACCTCTCTCCTCCACCCCCTCCTCTTCTTCTTCCTCCATGGCCTCTTCCTCGGAACCAGCGGTGCTCCGTAGGCGTTCAAGGGGCTACGCAAGTACGCAGGCCAAAAGATGCCATGCGGTGCTTGAGCTGGTGCGCTTGGGGGACAGGAGCCACACTGGGGCAGAGGTTCTGTCAGCTCTGCAGGGGCAGGTTCAGAGGTGGTTGACGCCACGCCAACTTAAGGCAGGAATGGTGGTTTGCGACAATGGCACCAACCTCCTCTCTGCCCTCCGACAGGGACAACTGACCCATGTGCCCTGTTTGGCTCACGTCCTTAACTTGGTGGTGCAGCGGTTCTTGGGCAGGTACCCGGGCTTACAGGATGTCCTGAGGCAGGCCAGGAAAGTCTGTGTGCATTTCCGCCGGTCATATAATGCCAGTGCTCGGCTGACGGACCTCCAAAAGGAGTTTAACCTGCCCAAGAACCGCCTAATCTGTGACATGCCCACCAGGTGGAACTCGACGTTGGCCATGCTGCAGCGGCTGCACACGCAGCAGAGGGCCATCAATGAGTACCTGTGCGACTATGGCACCAGGACAGGGTCAGGGGACCTTGGTTTTTTTTCCCCACGCCAGTGGGCCATGATCAGGGATGCATGCACTGTCCTGTCACCATTCGAGGAGGCCACGAGGATGGTGAGCAGTGACAGTGCATGCATCAGTGACACTGTCCCCCTTGTCCACCTGTTGGAGCACACGCTGCGTGGAATAATGGACAGGGCACTTGAGGCAGAACAGAGGCAGGAAGAGGAGGACTTCCTTAGCTCTCAAGGCCCCCTTTATCCAGACAGTGTTCCTGCGTGCCCGCCGATCACACAGGAAGAGGACGAGGAGGAGGAGGAGGAGGAGGAGGAAGATTGTGTCAGTATGGAGGTGGAGCCTGGCACTCAGCATCAGCAGTCTTTAAGGGATCAGTCCCAAGGAACACATGGACTTGTACGTGGCTGGGAGGAGGTGGCTGCGGACGTTGTTGTCCTTAGTGACCCAGAGGACTCCGGACCGAATGCCTCAGCAAACCTACGCTGCATGGCCTCCCTGATCCTGCAAAGCCTGCGTAAGGATCCTCGTATTCGTGGTATCAAGGAGAAGGACCAATACTGGCTGGCAACCCTCCTTGATCCACGTTACAAGGGTAAGGTTGCGGACCTTATCTTGCCATCGCAGAGGGAGCAGAGGATGAAACATCTTCGGGAGGCCTTGCAGAAAGGTCTGTGCAACGCGTTCCCAGAGACTGGGAGGTTACAAACTCCTGTTTCTGGACAACGTGTTGCTGAGGCTTCGGTCAGTCAAAGAAGGAGCGGTGGAGAAGGTGGCCGTCTGACCGATGCGTTCAGACAATTTTTTGGTCCGCAGCCCCAAGGTATGATCGGTTCCAGCAACCATCGCCAGCGTCTGTTTTACATGGTGCAGGAATACCTAGGGGCAAGATCAGACTTGGACACCTTTCCCACCGAAAATCCTCTGGGTTACTGGGTCTTGAGGATGGATCACTGGCCAGAGCTTGCACAGTATGCAATTGAGCTACTGGCCTGTCCTGCATCCAGCGTTCTTTCGGAACGTACATTCAGTGCTGCTGGAGGCGTGGTAACCGATCACAGGGTGCGTCTGTCCACTGACTCGGTCGATCGGCTGACCTTCATAAAAATGAATCAGTCTTGGATCACCACCAGCTACCAAGCACCTGATGCTGATGTAACTGAATAATTTTTTTCAGATCCCTTCAAAGACTGCCTATGCTGATGCTGAGTGATTATCCCTGAGTAATTATCCTCTTCCTCCTCAATCATCACGCTGATAGCTTGTAAGAACATTTTTGGTTCTGGGCGCCACCACCAGTGCCTAAGGCACAATTTTTCAGCCCCTGTATAACAGGGGCGTGTAATTACAATTTTTGATGTAATACTTTGCAGCACGGCTCGTTCCTGCATTCCAACTAGAGTGTCTGTGAGGGGTTGCAGTGTTGTGGCACCAGCACCAGTGCCTAAGGCCCAATTTTTCTGCCCCTGTCTAACAGGGGCGTGTAATTACAATTTTTGATGCAATACTTTGCAGCAGTGCTCGTTCCTGCGTTCCAACTAGAGTGTCTGTGAGGGGTTGCAGTGTTGTGGCACCAGCACCAGTGCCTAAGGCCCAATTTTTCTGCCCCTGTCTAACAGGGGCGTGTAATTACAATTTTTGATGCAATACTTTGCAGCAGTGCTCGTTCCTGCGTTCCAACTAGAGTGTCTGTGAGGGGTTGCAGTGTTGTGGCACCAGCACCAGTGCCTAAGGCCCAATTTTTCTGCCCCTGTCTAACAGGGGCGTGTAATTACAATTTTTGATGCAATACTTTGCAGCAGTGCTCGTTCCTGCGTTCCAACTAGAGTGTCTGTGAGGGGTTGCAGTGTTGTGGCACCAGCACCAGTGCCTAAGGCCCAATTTTTCTGCCCCTGTCTAACAGGGGCGTGTAATTACAATTTTTGATGCAATACTTTGCAGCAGTGCTCGTTCCTGCGTTCCAACTAGAGTGTCTGTGAGGGGTTGCAGTGTTGTGGCACCAGCACCAGTGCCTAAGGCCCAATTTTTCTGCCCCTGTCTAACAGGGGCGTGTAATTACAATTTTTGATGCAATACTTTGCAGCAGTGCTCGTTCCTGCGTTCCAACTAGAGTGTCTGTGAGGGGTTGCAGTGTTGTGGCACCAGCACCAGTGCCTAAGGCCCAATTTTTCTGCCCCTGTCTAACAGGGGCGTGTAATTACAATTTTTGATGCAATACTTTGCAGCAGTGCTCGTTCCTGCGTTCCAACTAGAGTGTCTGTGAGGGGTTGCAGTGTTGTGGCACCAGCACCAGTGCCTAAGGCCTAATTTTTCAGCTCCTGTTCAACAGGGGCATGTAATTACAATTCTTGATCTAATATTTCACAGCAGGGCCCTGTGAGGGCTTACAGTGTTTTGGCCACAGCAACACCTAAGGCCCAAATTTCTGCTGAGTATATAGGGCAGGACCCTACTTTCAAACATCTAACTTACAAACGACTCCTACTTGCAAACGGAAGGAGACAACAGGAAGTGAGATGAAATCTACCCATAGGAAGGGAAATTCTCTCATGTAAGAGTTAATATGGGAAAACAATTTCTCCTTTCCACTGATGCTTTCCAATCCTTGTTCCACAAAAAAACCCAAATTTTCAAAAAACATTTTTCATTGGGACAAAAAAGTGAGGTGAAATCTTCTGAAGAGGAGGAAAGACGCAAAACAAATGTCACAGGGGTGATAACCCTTCCCTATGTTTTCCAAAAAGCTTAGAAAAGATTTTTTGGCTGGAGCTAAACACATTAAAAATGTTCAAAATTACAAAGAGATTCTACTTAACAACAAACCTACAGTCCCTGTCTTGTTTGCACCGCCTGTATACTGCTGTTCAGAGTATATAGGGACCTTTCCTTATTTTAATTTGGGTGCGGGGTTCCCCTTAATATCCATACAAGACCCAAAGGGCCTGGTAATGGACTGGGGGGTACCCATGCCGTTTGTCTCACTGATTTTCATCCATATTGCCAGGACCCGACATGACATTAAACCCGCAAGCAGTTTTAAATGAGATTTTTTCCTTTAAAAATGACATTTGGTGCAGGGACTGTTCTAAACATGGGAAACACGCGTCACTTTACAGGCATACTATAGACACCCCCCAGGTACGATATTTAAAGGAATATTTCACTTTTTTTTTTTTACTTTAAGCATCATTAAAATCACTGCTCCCGAAAAAACGGCCGTTTTTAAAAGTTTTTTTTGCATTGATACATGTCCCCTGGGGTAGGACCCGGGTCCCCAAACCCTTTTTAGGACAATACCATGCAAATTAGCCTTTAAAATGAGCACTTTTGATTTCGAACGTTCGAGTCCCATAGACGTCAATGGGGTTCTAACGTTCGTGCGAACTTGCGGTCCGTTCGCGGGTTCTGGTGCGAACCGAACCGGGGGGTGTTCGGCTCATCCCTAGTGGATAGGGGGATCTGATCATTTTTTTTCATTTAGCCCGCTCATTTATGGGCAGCCTAATACACCACTCTAATACGCACTAGCTGCTCCAACATATCTGGTGTAGCAAGGTCCCAGGCCTCCTTTAGTCTAATGAGAACCTACAGAGCAAGGGCCAGCTGACATCCTTCTGTATAGAGTGGGTTGCAAGGCATAGTGGGTGTAATGTAAGGTAGATTTATGGGCGCCAGACACTTCTTCAATGCAAACAGATTTATTTTTTCTTGAACAGAACGGTGAGAGAGAGAGAGTTTAGAGCCAGGACACCCTTAGGTAGTTGCAATGTCAATTGGCAGACTCCAAGACTTCTACAGGTAGACAGCCATGCAGGGAAAGGCATCCAGGAAGACACCACATCTGCATGTGTAGGAGCGCTGCCTCCTATAGCAACAGTCTTAGAACAGGTCCTAACACAAATTGTAATGAACTCCTTTAATTTTATACAATCACTTCTTGTAGATTCTCAGCCCACTGTGCTCTCAGTCTCTCTCACTAGACTTGCTGATTCACTGCCACTGAATCCCGTGAGCTCTTCTAATCTTCTTACTTTAGTATCTTCCTCAAGTGTCACCCCCATTTCCCTGCTGGGTCCCTGGCTTGGCACTCCAGATACTCCTCAATCGTCACCCCACTGACTGGGTCCCTAGCTTGGCGCCTGCTGAAGTTACCTGATTCTTCACCGTCCCCGGTTGGTGAGAATACAGCTCCAGCACTTGCTTCAGCTACTCACTGTGGTCCCTGGTAACAAGGTGGATGGTCCTTTAGTGGCGACAGCTTCCCCTCTACCTCAGACCATGACAGGTTCTCCGGCCGGCAGAACCGTCACTTCTGGTTGGACTGCAATACCAACCCTACGCTGCTCTCTTGCTTCTGGATAGGCCCTCAGACAGTCTAGCAGCCAGATGAGCCGGGGATAGGCCCAAATTCTGGCCTAGCAGCCCTGGCTAGTACAACACACGTCCACCCAGAAAGCCGTCCAGGTGGCACAGAAACCCCGATCACCTGACCCCACCCAAACAAATAGGCACTCCCAGCAGGCCAAGGGACCCAAGAAGATCCCTGCCCATTGGCTGAGACACCTCACCCATTCCTAATCCGTCCTTGCAATGCCCTTGTCTTATCTAATGTCACCAGATACCCGGCCATCTAGTGACAGAAGAGAAAAGTGCAGCAATTCCAGACTTAGGGTGAACTCACATGATTCCTAACAATTGACAAAGGCCAATACACCTGGCAGATAAATTTAGGAGCAACCCTGCCTATACATCAGGGTGCTACACTGGGAAACACATCCCCTAATTTCTGATCAAATACAAATAAACAGGATTTTATTTTATATCTACTCTATACTATATCTATCAATTTTAGGATTTTTTTTTTAAAAACAGAACTCAAGATACAAATAACAAGATGAATAGCATGTTAAAAGATAAAATAATATAACCAGATTTTTCTACAATATTCACCTTCAGTCCAGAGATATCCCCCATAGTACCATTTTTCTCCCACTTGAGGTCCTCGGTCTGATGGTCGGGATCATTGAACCCACTTCCTCTTAGCCCAGGTTGTCCTGGACCCTCCCCACTCTGTGACTGGACAGTGATATGAGAAGCAGCACAGTGATGGTCTTGTCTCTCTGTCACTCTGCTCCTTCCTTCTATCACCACATGAACATGTGCTGCTTTTTCCTCTCACACTCCAGTCCTGTAGTACAGAGACTGCAAGAGGCGGATAACAGGTTGGATTCAGGTACACTGTTTGCATTTAAAATGATTACAGAGCTCCGTTACTCTGAGTCTTATATATCTGCCTAGAATTCAGTTTTAATATATACATATCAAATACATCTCGTTATAGAAAATTATTATTACTTTTCTCTTTTTATATGCATAAATATTCACCTTATTCATCCATTTAATGAGACTTGGCTGATCATAGATCCCTTACCACGTGATCAGCTGTCAGCCAATGACAGCTGATCACGTGATGTAAACAGAAGTAATAAGCTTTTTTTACCTCGTGCTGACAGTGTGAGGAGAAAAAAAAAGCTGATCACTGGCTTCTGTAAACAGGACATCGGTCACTCACACAGAGAGGCCTACAGTGCCCACCACTGCGGCCAATCAGTGCCCACCAGTTTTGCATCATCAACGCCACCTATTAGTGCCAATTATTAGTGCCGCCTCATCAGTGCCTCCTGATCAGTTCCCACCAGTGCTGCCTCATCAGTGCCACCTATCAGTGCCCACCAGTGCAGCCTATCAGTGTCCATCAGTGCCCATCAGTGCACATCAATAAAAGAAAAAAACGACCTGTTTGCAAAATTTTATAACAAACTATGAAACTGTTTTCTTTCTTTTTTTTTCAGTCTTTTTTATTCGTTTAGCAAAAAATTAAAACCCCAGTAGTGATTAAATACCACCAAAAGAAAGCTCTTTTTGTGTGAAAAAAAAGATAAAAATGTCATATGGGTACAGTGTTGCATGACCACGCAATTGTCATTTGAAGTGCAACAGCGCTGAAAGCTGAAAATTGGCCTGGGCAAGAAGGGGGTTCAGTAAGCAAGTGGTTAATGAGCAGTTACAGTAAGTGCAAGATCTCTGTACTTTTCTCTTCTGCATGTTAATGGGTCAATACCAGCTGCTTATGAAACACAAGCCTGCTGGGTTTTTTAATACACCTCCCTTATCAAAGGGCCAAAAGTGACCATTAAAAAAACTTACCCCTATTGACTTCAACACTGTTGAAATCCTTAGACATCAGCTTGGGTGTCCCCAATGCAGACAATCAGAAAAACTAGAGAGAGATGGAACTGCTCAAATCCAAGGCATTGCTGATCTAAGTTCTATTTATAAGTTATAGATTGAGCTATTGAAGTAGAAGTCTAATCAAATACTTTCTAAACTTCAACCTGCTCCCACCTTTATTCTAAGCCCTATATTAACTACCCTGTAAAGGAAATAGGTACCAGCTGTTCTGGTCCGGTCACATGATCTTCTCGGCAGCCGGCTTCCTTGGAGAGGAGAGATCGCCGACAACAGTTGCAGTGCCTGGGTGGTGACATTACACATAGGCTTCACAGCCGAGGAAAATGGTCTGGTTGGTCACATGAACGGCTCCCAGAGATGGCTTCAGTGTATTGGAGGGACAACCGACTAAGTAAGCCTATAGGTTACGCGTAATCACCGCTCAAGGTTGGTCTCCACCTGTACCATCTCCACTGCATACTACCAGGTACTGGCCCTGTTCAGTATTGGCTTCACAGTAGAGGAAAAGGATCTGGTCAACCACACATCCGATAAAATCACCTTAACTTTGACATATTCCGAATAGACACTCCACAATGTATAATCGAGGGAAAATGGCACACCAGCTAGTGCTATTTTCCCTCAATTGTACATTGTGGAGTGTCTATTTGGAATATGTCTTCTTAATAAAAGTGATTTTATCAGATGTGCGGCCAACCAGACCCTTTTCCTCTACTGTGAATCCTATAATGGACATAGCTGGCACCTGGTAGTGTGCAGTGGAGGTGGTACAGGTGGAGACCAACCTTGAGCGATGATTACTCTTCACCCATAGGCTTACTATGGGGCATCCGTAGTTGGTTTGGACCAGAGGGCCCTCAGAATAGGTAAGCATAGACATCCTTCCTTTACAGGGTAGTTAGTATAGGGTTTAGAATGGGGGTGAGAGCAGGGTTAAGTTTAGATTTGACTGGACTTCTACTTTAAACAATGTGAATGTGCTTTTTCAGCACAGTAGATAAGGAGAGCCTGATTAAAAACCTTATAAAGAGCTGAGAGCTTCATCTGCTGGATAAAAACATAGATTTGAACTTTTGAAATACAAGAAAATGTAATTAAGTTACTTAATAAATTAAATATACTCAAAAAAATAGAAGTTGCCTTTAAAAAACATTCTTCTGCAACCTAAAATGCAAAAATCAGAAAGGGGACAAGTCACCTCGTTCCTTCTAACTCAGCTGCAGCTGATGATGTATGCGACCAATCATATGCTCCGGTACGGTCATGTAGCCATCTGTTTATTTCCATAATACATTTCTCTTGGAATCTTAATAGGACTATTTTTTTGAAAAACTTAGAGGCAGAATAAAGATGGTGAATGAAGGAACCAAGGCTGATGTCAATCAAAAATGTACCCTCAACTCGACCTGGAGGAATATTAGAGATTCAGATGTTATCTTACCCAAAACTAATTTCACTGCCAAAAAAGAGATTTAAAATTTTCATAACATTTGGCATTTAATGACAGTGCTAGGTGAAAATAGCTTTAAAAAATTGTTCCCAACCAACATATAATATGGCTCTGGGATTTCCTGCTAGGCCAGCCACCATTATATGTCACATTATCCTCCATATATGAAAGCACCAGATGAGCAAGGAGCTGAGAGAGAGAGAGAGAGAGAGAGAGAGAGAGAGAGAGGGAGAGAGGGTAAGTAGAGTATAAAGGGATCAGAGCGCCATTTGCAGAGAAACAGTCACTTTGCTCTACATCTGTTCTGATGATTTAGGCTCCATTCACACTTGTGCGGCTTAAAAATTGTGTGATTTCCACTGCGACTTTACAGTGTGACTTGATGCAACTTTGATGCTACTTTGGACAAATGTGACTTTGCTGCGACTTTGGCTTTGATCATGTGACTGCGTGTGCTTTACAAAATCGCACTCACATGTATATGATTCAGGTGTGACTTTCATGCGACTTTTGAGGGTTTACATTGAAGTCTATGGCCCTCATATTGCGTGAAAGTCTGACCAAAGTATTACAGGAACTACTTTAAAGTCACTGTGACTTTAAGGCCTCATGCACACAGTGTTTTAAAAAAAACGAGCTGCAAAGCCAGTACCGACACCAGGAAAAACGCATTTTTGCATAGCTGTGTTTAGCTGAGTTTAGCTGCATTAGCGTTTAGCAGTGTTTCTCTGCCCTCTTCTATTTTCCACTCCCAAATCTAATTACTACAGCTTAAAAGCGCTTGACGCGGCCTAACGCTGTACACAGCATTAACATGCATTTAGCCGCGTCAGGCATTTTTACAGCTGTAACGCTGCTGCTCAAAAACGTGCTGGCCCTGGGGTTTTTTGCAGCTTGAAAACGTCTATGCCACTAAAAGCTCCTAAAAGCCTATGTGGACACATAGAATAACATGGAGAGATGTTTTTAATCTGTAAAAAAAAAGAACGCCTGACCCTCCTAAAAGTGGAAGGAAAAAAGTCCTGAGTCATAAGTTGCACAAATATGAACAGTACTTATTGGAAAGCCTGGGGTGCAACTTGTCATGTGACTTTGGGGTTCAAAGTGTAAACTGGGCCTTAAAGATAGAAAACAAGTATTATAATGTTTGTGAATTGACCTTTTGCAAGAAAATACATAAAAAGTGATAACATAATGACTAAGAGTGACATATTCACCAAATAAAAGAGTCATAAGAAATAAATTATCATTTGTTATTGTCTCATCATAATGTGGTACCAGTTTATGATTCTGTTTTACAATAATCTTCTTTGGATCAGGCTGCCACTGTTGACCTCTCCACCTCAAGTTGGAGTTCTCCATCCCTTCATTGTGCCATTGGATGGAGTAAATGGACAGAGGCTTAATTTTGAAGTTGTTGTTTGCCTCCCATTGAAATGACACCCAAGACAGCTTTTCACAATAAAATGCTTTTTAACACCCACTGGAGAAGTTTCTAAAAATTATTTCCAGAACCCAACCTTGATTGGTACTGGTCTAAAATCCTTATCCTGGACTTGCTTACTTCAGGAACATTAATTACCCAAAAGTAGACTTCATTCGACCAATTATACTAAATCAGAGGGTGAGTGGCTGCTCCAGAGGTAACCCGATTTGTTAGTGTTGATCTTTGTTATTTATTAACAAATTCAATATAATTTCATGTACATCAGTGATATAAAATATCAATCAAATCAATTTCAATTGCAGGTTGTAACACAAAAAAATGTGGAAGAGCCCATAGTGAGGGGAATAATTTTTTTTATAGAAACAGCTTGATTTTTTAGTAAGAAAAATGTGAGGTCAGAGCTATAGGGACTCCCATGTGTGTTAGTGTATGTTTATTAACAACATTAGTCTTTTTTTGTTAAAAGCATCAATCTATGCTGTACATACCGGTGCTGAGCTGATAGTGAAGCATCGCCATTGGAAATTTTAAAGAATCCTTTGCAAAGACCATGTCCTCTTTATTAGAGAAATATAAATCCAGATGACTTCTGGAATCCATTCCGTGTACATGATAGAGTTTATCTGTTGTGGAATCCATCGTCCTGCAATGCAACTTCACCTCTTTGACTTTTGATTTCAACTAAGCTTTAATGTTTGAGTTCTATTCATATTCTTTTGAAAAAAGGTGGTTACATTTTATTGTAATATAATCATAAATATGTTTATAAAACAGTCATGTGGATAGTGCTGACTGAGGTATGATTGCGATCTCAGTTTGCAAAATTTTAACCACTTTAAGACCAGGTTTTTTTTTTACATTTGTTGTTTTCAAGAAAAAAATCTGTATTTTTTGCAAGAAAATTACTTAGAACACCCAAATATTATACAGTGGGGAAAATAAATATTTGATCCCCTGCAGATTTTGTAATTTTGCCCACTTACAAAGAAATTAAGAGTCTATAATTTTTTTATCATAGGTTTATTTTTGTAATGATAGAGACAGAATATCTACCAAAAACCCAGAAAAACCACATAAAACAAATGAGTTGCAGTTCAGTGAGTAAAATAAGTATTTGATCCCCATGTAAAATATGTACTTGGTGGAGAAAACCTTGTTGGCAAGCACAGAGGTAAGACGTTTCTTGTAGTTGGTTACCAGGATTCAGTGCTGCCAACCCCCCGAAGTGCAATTTACTGGCAGGGTGCCACAATTTACAAACAGTACCAATCTTTTACTGGCAAAAATCATGAAATTTACTGACCGAGCCACATTTTTTAATGACACTGTAAAAGTACCTAGCATGCCAGTTTTCAGTGCTAAACAGTGCAAACATCAGTATTTACAATATAAACATGTAGCTAGTGCTATTAGTAATGTCTTTACGTTAAACAAAAGTAAAAAACACAGAGTTCCTCCTTACATCAGAGTTTGCAGGATTCCTCCTTACAGTGCAAGGGAATTCTGACATAAAGGGGAATTCTGCAGATCATGATCTAAAGGGGAACTCTGATGTAAAGGGGGGGGGGTGCTCTGGTCACCAGAGACCACCTTTTAGCAGAGTCCACTGTATTCCCTTTTAGATTAGAGTTCCCACTTACATTAGGGTCTGCAGCATTGCCTTTTACATCAGAGTTCCCCTTTACATCAGGTTTTGCAGAATTCCCCCTGCAAACTGATGTAAAGGGGAACACCTGGACAGTGGCGTAGCGTGGGTTGTCAGCACCCGGGGCAAGGCAAGTTATTTGCGCCCCCCCCCCCCCCCAACCTGCGGACTTTTCGCTATCCCTGAGTCCCTTCAAATACAATAGTACTGACCTACCTGATTCCTATACTGACCACTACACTGAGAACTACACTGTCTACTACACTACATTGTCCACTACACTGACCACTATACTATACTGACCACTATATTACACTGACCACTACACTGACCACCATACTACACTGTCCACTATACTGACCACTATACTACACCTACACTGTCCACTATACTACACTACACTTGACCACCATACTACACTGTCCACTATACTGACCACCATACTACACTGACCACTATACTACACTGTCCACTATACTACATTATACTGACCACCATACTACACTAACCACCAGACTACACTGACCACCATACTACACTGACCACCATACTACACTGACCACCATACTACACTACACTGTCCACTATACTACACTACACTGTCCACTATACTACACTGTCCACTATACTACACTATACTGACCACCATACTACACTGTCCACTATACTGACCACCATACTACACTGACCACTATACTACACTGTCCACTATACTACATTATACTGACCACTATAGTACACTGACCACCATACTACACTGACCACTATACTACACTGACCACCATACTACACTGACCACCATACTACACTGACCACCATACTACACTGACCACCATACTACACTGACCACCATACTACACTGACCACCATACCACACTGTCCACCATACTACACTGTCCACCATACTACACTGTCCACCATACTACACTGACCACTATACTACACTGTCCCCCATACTACACTACACTGACCACCATACTACACTGACCACTATACTACACTGACCACTACACTACACTGACCACTACACTACACTGTCCACTATACTGACCACCATACTACACTGACCACCATACTACACTATACTGACCACCATACTACACTGACCACCATACTACACTGACCACAATACTACACTGACCACCATACTACACTGACCACTACACTAACCACTACACTGACCACTATACTACACTGTCCACTACACTGACCACTATACTACACTGTCCACTATACTACACTGACCACCATACTACACTGACCACCATACTACACTGACCACCATACTACACTACACTGACCACTATACTACACTGACCATTATACTACACTGACCACTATACTACACTGACCTCCATACTAAACTACACTATACTGGCCACTATGCTCACCACTATACTATACTGACCACTATACTGACCACTATACTACACTATACTCAGGCCCAGATTAAGAGCATCATGGGCCTGGTGCTAAGGATGTTGGTGGGCCTTTTTATGAAAATAAATAAAATGAAAACGCAAACAATTTTTTGTGAAATTTAAATTAAAGAGTGAGAGGGGGTGAGAGAGAGAGAGAGAGAGAGAGAGAGAGAGAGAGAGAAGGGAAATAGAGAGAGGGTGAAAGAGAGAGAGGGTGGTAGGGGGTGAGAGAGAGGGGATGAGAGAGAGAGGGGGGTGGGAGTGAGGGGGTGAGTCTGTGGGGGGCACAGCATAGTACATTACACGGGAGGGGGGGGTATAGCACAGTACATCACATGGTTGGCACAACACATTACATGGTGGATACAGCACATTTAATGGCGGGCACAGCACATTACGCGGTTGGCACTGCCCAATACAGCACATTACAAGGTAGGCACAGTACATTATATGGTGGGCACAGCACATGACATGGTTGGTACTGCACAACACAACACATTTCATGGTGGGCACAGCTCATGCACACAGTGGGCACAGGACCTTATATGGTGGGCACAGCACATGACATGGCAGGCACAGCTGAGCACATTACATGATGGGCACTGGACATTACAAGTGGGCACTGCACAGAACATTATATGGTGGGCACAACACATTATATAGTGGGTACTGCACATAGCATGGTGGGCACTGCACAGCACATGACAAGGTGGGCACTGCATGACACAGCACAGCACATTACATTGTGAGCACAGCACATTAAATGGTGGACACCACACATGACATGATGAGCCCTGCACACCACATTCCATTGTGGGTACTGCACGGCACATGCCATGGTGGACAATGTACAGCACATTACATGGTGAGTACAGCATATTACATGGTAGGCACTGCATGGTGCAGCACATGACATGGTGGGCACAACACAGCACATGACATGGTGGGCACTGCACAGCAATTTACATGATGGGCACTGCACATGACATGGTGGGCACTGCATGACACAGCACATTACATGGTGGGTACAGCGCAATACATGGTGGGCACTGCATGGCACAGCACATGACGTGGTGGGCACAGCGCATTACATGGTGGGCACTGAATGGCACATAACATTACATGGTGGGCACAACACATTACATGGTGGGCACTGCATGGCATAGCATGTTTCATGGTGGGAAATGCAACTGCACATTACATGTTAGGAACTGCACATGACATGGTGGGCACTGTTGAACAGCACAGCACATTACACAGTGGGCACAACACACTACATGCTGGGCACAGAACATGGCAGGGTGGGCACAGCATAGCACATGACATGGTGGGAAGTGCACATGACATGGTGGGCGCTGCACATTACACGGTGGGCACTGCACATTACATGGTGGGATCACTGTATGGCACAGCACATGACATGGTGGACACTGCAAATTACATAGCGGGCATTGCAAGGCACAGCCATGACATGGTGGGCATTGCACATGACATGGTTGGCACTGGATGGCACATCACATGACATGGTGGGCACTGCATATTACATGGTGGGCAATGCAAGGCACAGCACATGACATGGTGGGCACTGCACATTACATGGTGGGCACTGCAAGGCACAGCATGACATAGTGGGCACTGCACATCACATGAAGGGCAATGCAATGCACAGCACATGACATGGTCAGCACAGCGCATTACATAGTGGGCACTGCAATGTACAGCAAATTACATACTGGACACAGCACATTACATGGGGGGCACTGCAAGGCACATAACATGACATGGTGGGCACAGCACATTACATGGGGGGCACTGCAAGGCACATGACATGACATGGTGGGCACAGCGCATTACATGGTGGGCACTGAATGGCACATAACATTACATGGTGGGCACAACACATTACATGGTGGGCACTGCATGGCATAGCACGTTTCATGGTGGGAAATGCAACTGCACATTACATGTTAGGAACTGCACATGACATGGTGGGCACTGCAAGGCACAGCATGACATAGTGGGCACTGCACATCACATGAAGGGCAATGCAATGCACAGCACATGACATTGTTCAGCACAGCACATTACATGTTGGGCACTGCAACGTACAGCAAATGACATACTGGACACAGCACATTACATGGGGGGCACTGCAAGGCACATGACATGGTGGGCACAGCACATTACATGGGGGGCACTGCAAGGCAGATGACATGACATGGTGGGCACAGCACATTACATGGGGGCACTGCAAGGCACATGACATGACATGGTGGGCACAGCACATTACATGGGGGGGGGCACTGCAAGGCATATGACATGACATGGTGGGCACAGAACATTACATAGGGACACTGCAAGGCACATGACATGACATGGTGGGCACAGCACATTACATGGGGGGCACTGCAATGCACATGACATGGTGGACACAGAACTTTACATAGTGGGCACTGCAATGCACATGACAGGACATGGTGGGCACAGAACATTACATGGGGGGCACTGCAAGGCACATGACATGACATGGTGGGCACAGCACATTACATGGGGGGCACTGCAAGGCACATGACATGACATGGTGGGCACAGCACATTACATGGGGGCACTGCAAGGCACATGACATGCGGGGCACTGCAATGCACATGACATGGTGGGCACAGCACATTACATGGGGGCACTGCAATGCACATGACATGGTGGGCACAGCACATTACATGGGGGGCACTGCAATGCACATGACATGGTGGGCACAGCACATTACATGGGGGGCACTGCAAGGCACATGACATGATATGGTGGGCACAGCACATTACATGGGGGGCACTGCAAGGCACATGACATGCGGGACACTGCAATGCACATGACATGGTGGGCACAGCACATTACATGGGGGCACTGCAATGCACATGACATGGTGGGCACAGCACATTACATGGGGGCACTGCAATGCACATGACATGGTGGGCACAGCACATTACATGGGGGGCACTGCAATGCACATGACATGGTGGGCACAGCACATTACATGGGGGGCACTGCAAGGCACATGACATGGTGGGCACTGGGCACAAGAGAGCACATTACATGGGGGAAGCAGCAGTCTGTCCCCTAGCACAATAATTACACAACATCCCCCTAACAAATGTACTGACCTTATCATAACAGCATGGGAGATGTCCTTCCTCCCGGGCTCCTGCTGGTTAGGACATCAGCGCCCCTCCCCCAGACACTGAGGATCTGTGTGAGTGGAACAGATCCTGTGATAGGGGTCAGGCATCGGCAGAGACAGGACTTGGCTGCAGTGACTTGTCTCCTCCATGTGAGCACAGAGGGCTCCTCTTCCTTCAGGAAGGCACACAGGAATTGACAAGCCACTGCCATGGGCCTATATTGAGGGAGGGGCCTGGAGCTGCAGCTCCACCAGCCCCTATGTTAATCCGGCCCTGACTATACTGTCCACTACACTGCCCCCCATAGTGACACTACACTGACCTCCATACTATACTACACTACATTGTCCTGCCTACAGTCTCTCTCTCTCGCCTCCCTCCCCCTCCCAGTAACAAGACTCTCACTTACCTTCTTATCCTGGCTGCATCGATCCGGATGAGGAGGAGAACACAGCGGCGGCTCACTTTCTTCTCTCCCCTGTGCTCTGCTTGCTGCCATGTTCAGTATCCAGCGCCCTGTGATTGGGTGTATGGGGGTCATGTGCGGAGGCGGGGCGCCTCACATGACCCCCATACACCCAATCACAGGGCGCCGGACACTTAACATGGCGGCCGGAGCCCGGGGACACAAAATTAGAAATTAGGAGGAGGCAGCCAGTGACACATACTGGCGCCCCCCTAAATATCGCGCCCGGGGCCACGGCACCCCCTGCACCCCCCACGCTACGCCACTGCACCTGGAACTCTGATTGGGGGGCACTCTGGGGACCAGAGTCCACCTTCTGCAGAGTGAATACACCAACATAAGGGGGGGTTACTGATATAATTAGGAACCCATATATCAGTGCCCCCTTACATTATTGTATTCACTCCCCCCTTACACCAGTGACCCTCCCCCCTCAGGCCTGATGGTGATGTCACTGACCTCCTCTCAGGTGCACCGTGCAGGGCTTAGCCAGTTGGCTCCAGCTTGGTGGCTCTGGTTTTATCCTATAGTCTCTTCTCCACAGTTCACACTGACTCCCCACGTAATCCCCATCCCGGCGGTGTTCTAACTTTCAATGCCTCTCCAGGCTCCCCCTCAGAGACTGCAGATATGATACTAGACAAGAGATGGTCAGAGATTGCAGACATGAGACAGGAGATTGTTAGCAGCTGCAGACATGGTACAGAGGTGGTCAGAGGCTGCAGACATGGTACAGAGGTGTTTAGAGGCTGCAGACATGGTACAAAGGTGGTCAGAGGATGCAGACATGGTATAGCGGTTGTCAGAGGATGCAGACATGACACAGAGGTGGTCAGAGGATGCAGACATGACACAGAGGTGGTCAGAGGATGCGGACATGGTACAGAGGAGGTGGTCTGAGGATGCGGACAGGAATGATACAGAGGTGGTCAGAGGATGTGGACATGGTACAGAGGTGGTCTGAGGATGCGGACACGAATGATACAAAGGTGGTCTGAGGATGTGCACATTGTACAGAGGTTGTCAGAGATTGAAATGCATTAATGTCATCACGGTGGGATTCTCTCCGCGCCGACCGCTGAGTGTACACTCAGCTCAGGTGCGGCGGCTCCTCCTCTATGTCACCCACGTGGCGTTGGCGGCATATTTATATTCCCCACTTGGAGCTGGCGGTTGACACGGCTGGTCTCTTTCTGGGATGATTGCACACCAGCCTTGCGGGTCACGTTTGGCTGTTGATGCTTCCATATGCCACAATGAGGTAGGCTGTTGCATTTGTGTATTTTCACCCTTTGTGTATTTTCTCCACCTATTGGTTGTCTCACCTGGGTTTAGACGTCTTCCTTTTGGTGACTTCACTTCCTTGTGTCACCCCTCCTCCTTCTCACTGTCAACTTTTTCTTTGCACCAATCACTACCATTTCTCATCTTTATTTGGCTACTCCACATTTTCACTCCCACAGTCATTTATGTGTAATATATAGATTTCCAATATTTATCACACACATTATCATTTCCTTTGAGTTCACGTAACCCACCATTTAGTTTGATCACTGTTATTATTCATACACTATTGTAAATTCATATATACACATTACACTTTATTTTACTTTATTTCCAGACACGGTTTGCTCCTATTCCATCCCATCACTACATACTCCTGATTTTGAACACTTTCTGCTTCATCTTGTCTTTCTTCACCCTGCCCGTTGTCGCATCTATACTTATGCCGCCTCGGCTCCCGTGGAGGGGTTATGCTTCTGGCCCGCCCTGCGCCCATCGCCGCGTACTGGACTTGCTGTCCGGGTTGGTGAGTGTGTTCGATCCAACTATTTGGATATACCAACATCCAGTCATTTACATATTTATTATATTTTTTACTTTAATACAAGGACATTATGGTTCATTATCTTTATGTGTATTTTTTAGGAATTTTGGGGTATATCAGCTCCTGATGAGTGGGAGTGCCCACAAAACGCGTCGAGCTCTATTTTAGATGCCCCAGCTACATTTTATATGGACAACTATTTTATTCATACATATACCATGCGAAAGCACCTATCGGTACCAGGCATGTGTCTGCCAAGAATATTATGCTTCCTCATTCTCAACATTAAACCATGTGCTGCATATGTGTATATATTTTTCTACTATATCATGTGTATAATTCTCCTATATATGAAATGAATACTTTTGCTACTGTACATGAAACAATTATTCTCTTTATTGCTTGTTATTTAATATAACCAATAAACACTTTATAAATGCTATTTAAATATGGTACCATTCCTTTCCACTACCTAATTGCTTCATTTAAAGTCCCAAATCCCCCCTTTTTTGTATTACCAAATATCGGGATGGAGGCGCTTAATTGCGCCTCATTTAAAGTCCCAAACTCCCTCTTTTTTCATTTAATATCGGGATGGAAGCAATTAGGTATATGGGATTGGTAGTGTTCCCCTACCCTCCCGGTGTGAGTTTTTGCCCTTAATTATAGGGTATTATCATATATAAGATATTGTCTCTTTATGGCATATACATCATTCATATTAAATGTAGTCATGATCTATATTGTTCATTATTGTTCATTTATTTTCATGCTACTTCTTGATTAATTTTCTTAGGCAGCACCTTGGCTACCGATCAATTGCCACACATGGTTTTCCCCTATAGGGATCTCGGGCACGCCCTCCACCTGGCCAGTCCTTGTGCCTGTGTGTGGTGCATCGGACGTTTGAGCGTCGCTGGTCTTCCTCTCTGTGGGAGCTGCGATGCGCCAGTGGGTCCTCCCCTTCTCCCCTTTCACTTTGGTGACGGGAGAATCTGGGCGGACGCCCCTCTGCGCATCGGCGCCACGTATCCTACGTCGGGCGTGTGACGTCACATTCTGACGTCACCGCGCCGACGTACAGCGTGTCCACCTCGGTGTCATCACGGTGGGATTCCCTCCGCGCCGACCGCTGAGTGTACACTCAGCTCAGGTGCGGCGGCTCCTCCTCTATGTCACCCACGTGGCGTTGGCGGCATATTTATATTCCCCACTTGGAGCTGGCGGTTGACACGGCTGGTCTCTTTCTGGGATGATTGCACACCAGCCTTGCGGGTCACGTTTGGCTGTTGATGCTTCCATATGCCACAATGAGGTAGGCTGTTGCATTTGTGTATTTTCACCCTTTGTGTATTTTCTCCACCTATTGGTTGTCTCACCTGGGTTTAGACGTCTTCCTTTTGGTGACTTCACTTCCTTGTGTCACCCCTCCTCCTTCTCACTGTCAACTTTTTCTTTGCACCAATCACTACCATTTCTCATCTTTATTTGGCTACTCCACATTTTCACTCCCACAGTCATTTATGTGTAATATATAGATTTCAAATATTTATCACACACATTATCATTTCCTTTGAGTTCACGTAACCCACCATTTAGTTTGATCACTGTTATTATTCATACACTATTGTAAATTCATATATACACATTACACTTTATTTTACTTTATTTCCAGACACGGTTTGCTCCTATTCCATCCCATCACTACATACTCCTGATTTTGAACACTTTCTGCTTCATCTTGTCTTTCTTCACCCTGCCCGTTGTCGCATCTATACTTATGCCGCCTCGGCTCCCGTGGAGGGGTTATGTTTCTGGCCCGCCCTGCGCCCATCGCCGCGTACTGGACTTGCTGTCCGGGTTGGTGAGTGTGTTCGATCCAACTATTTGGATATACCAACATCCAGTCATTTACATATTTATTATATTTTTTACTTTAATACAAGGACATTATGGTTCATTATCTTTATGTGTATTTTTTAGGAATTTTGGGGTATATCAGCTCCTGATGAGTGGGAGTGCCCACAAAACGCGTCGAGCTCTATTTTAGATGCCCCAGCTACATTTTATATGGACAACTATTTTATTCATACATATACCATGCGAAAGCACCTATCGGTACCAGGCATGTGTCTGCCAAGAATATTATGCTTCCTCATTCTCAACATTAAACCATGTGCTGCATATGTGTATATATTTTTCTACTATATCATGTGTATAATTCTCCTATATATGAAATGAATACTTTTGCTACTGTACATGAAACAATTATTCTCTTTATTGCTTGTTATTTAATATAACCAATAAACACTTTATAAATGCTATTTAAATATGGTACCATTCCTTTCCACTACCTAATTGCTTCATTTAAAGTCCCAAATCCCCCCTTTTTTGTATTACCAAATATCGGGATGGAGGCGCTTAATTGCGCCTCATTTAAAGTCCCAAACTCCCTCTTTTTTCATTTAATATCGGGATGGAAGCAATTAGGTATGTGGGATTGGTAGTGTTCCCCTACCCTCCCGGTGTGAGTTTTTGCCCTTAATTATAGGGTATTATCATATATAAGATATTGTCTCTTTATGGCATATACATCATTCATATTAAATGTAGTCATGATCTATATTGTTCATTATTGTTCATTTATTTTCATGCTACTTCTTGATTAATTTTCTTAGGCAGCACCTTGGCTACCGATCAATTGCCACACATGGTTTTCCCCTATAGGGATCTCGGGCACGCCCTCCACCTGGCCAGTCCTTGTGCCTGTGTGTGGTGCATCGGACGTTTGAGCGTCGCTGGTCTTCCTCTCTGTGGGAGCTGCGATGCGCCAGTGGGTCCTCCCCTTCTCCCCTTTCACTTTGGTGACGGGAGAATCTGGGCGGACGCCCCTCTGCGCATCGGCGCCACGTATCCTACGTCGGGCGTGTGACGTCACATTCTGACGTCACCGCGCCGACGTACAGCGTGTCCACCTCGGTGTCATCACGGTGGGATTCCCTCCGCGCCGACCGCTGAGTGTACACTCAGCTCAGGTGCGGCGGCTCCTCCTCTATGTCACCCACGTGGCGTTGGCGGCATATTTATATTCCCCACTTGGAGCTGGCGGTTGACACGGCTGGTCTCTTTCTGGGATGATTGCACACCAGCCTTGCGGGTCACGTTTGGCTGTTGATGCTTCCATATGCCACAATGAGGTAGGCTGTTGCATTTGTGTATTTTCACCCTTTGTGTATTTTCTCCACCTATTGGTTGTCTCACCTGGGTTTAGACGTCTTCCTTTTGGTGACTTCACTTCCTTGTGTCACCCCTCCTCCTTCTCACTGTCAACTTTTTCTTTGCACCAATCACTACCATTTCTCATCTTTATTTGGCTACTCCACATTTTCACTCCCACAGTCATTTATGTGTAATATATAGATTTCCAATATTTATCACACACATTATCATTTCCTTTGAGTTCACGTAACCCACCATTTAGTTTGATCACTGTTATTATTCATACACTATTGTAAATTCATATATACACATTACACTTTATTTTACTTTATTTCCAGACACGGTTTGCTCCTATTCCATCCCATCACTACATACTCCTGATTTTGAACACTTTCTGCTTCATCTTGTCTTTCTTCACCCTGCCCGTTGTCGCATCTATACTTATGCCGCCTCGGCTCCCGTGGAGGGGTTATGTTTCTGGCCCGCCCTGCGCCCATCGCCGCGTACTGGACTTGCTGTCCGGGTTGGTGAGTGTGTTCGATCCAACTATTTGGATATACCAACATCCAGTCATTTACATATTTATTATATTTTTTACTTTAATACAAGGACATTATGGTTCATTATCTTTATGTGTATTTTTTAGGAATTTTGGGGTACATCAGCTCCTGATGAGTGGGAGTGCCCACGAAACGCGTCGAGCTCTATTTTAGATGCCCCAGCTACATTTTATATGGACAACTATTTTATTCATACATATACCATGCGAAAGCACCTATCGGTACCAGGCATGTGTCTGCCAAGAATATTATGCTTCCTCATTCTCAACATTAAACCATGTGCTGCATATGTGTATATATTTTTCTACTATATCATGTGTATAATTCTCCTATATATGAAATGAATACTTTTGCTACTGTACATGAAACAATTATTCTCTTTATTGCTTGTTATTTAATATAACCAATAAACACTTTATAAATGCTATTTAAATATGGTACCATTCCTTTCCACTACCTAATTGCTTCATTTAAAGTCCCAAATCCCCTTTTTTGTATTACCAAATATCGGGATGGAGGCGCTTAATTGTGCCTCATTTAAAGTCCCAAACTCCCTCTTTTTTCATTTAATATCGGGATGGAAGCAATTAGGTATATGGGATTGGTAGTGTTCCCCTACCCTCCCGGTGTGAGTTTTTGCCCTTAATTATAGGGTATTATCATATATAAGATATTGTCTCTTTATGGCATATACATCATTCATATTAAATGTAGTCATGATCTATATTGTTCATTATTGTTCATTTATTTTCATGCTACTTCTTAATTAATTTTCTTAGGCAGCACCTTGGCTACCGATCAATTGCCACACATGGTTTTCCCCTATAGGGATCTCGGGCACGCCCTCCACCTGGCCAGTCCTTGTGCCTGTGTGTGGTGCATCGGACGTTTGAGCGTCGCTGGTCTTCCTCTCTGTGGGAGCTGCGATGCGCCAGTGGGTCCTCCCCTTCTCCCCTTTCACTTTGGTGACGGGAGAATCTGGGCGGACGCCCCTCTGCGCATCGGCGCCACGTATCCTACGTCGGGCGTGTGACGTCACATTCTGACGTCACCGCGCCGACGTACAGCGTGTCCACCTCGGTGTCATCACGGTGGGATTCCCTCCGCGCCGACCGCTGAGTGTACACTCAGCTCAGGTGCGGCGGCTCCTCCTCTATGTCACCCACGTGGCGTTGGCGGCATATTTATATTCCCCACTTGGAGCTGGCGGTTGACACGGCTGGTCTCTTTCTGGGATGATTGCACACCAGCCTTGCGGGTCACGTTTGGCTGTTGATGCTTCCATATGCCACAATGAGGTAGGCTGTTGCATTTGTGTATTTTCACCCTTTGTGTATTTTCTCCACCTATTGGTTGTCTCATCTGGGTTTAGACGTCTTCCTTTTGGTGACTTCACTTCCTTGTGTCACCCCTCCTCCTTCTCACTGTCAACTTTTTCTTTGCACCAATCACTACCATTTCTCATCTTTATTTGGCTACTCCACATTTTCACTCCCACAGTCATTTATGTGTAATATATAGATTTCCAATATTTATCACACACATTATCATTTCCTTTGAGTTCACGTAACCCACCATTTAGTTTGATCACTGTTATTATTCATACACTATTGTAAATTCATATATACACATTACACTTTATTTTACTTTATTTCCAGACACGGTTTGCTCCTATTCCATCCCATCACTACATACTCCTGATTTTGAACACTTTCTGCTTCATCTTGTCTTTCTTCACCCTGCCCGTTGTCGCATCTATACTTATGCCGCCTCGGCTCCCGTGGAGGGGTTATGTTTCTGGCCCGCCCTGCGCCCATCGCCGCGTACTGGACTTGCTGTCCGGGTTGGTGAGTGTGTTCGATCCAACTATTTGGATATACCAACATCCAGTCATTTACATATTTATTATATTTTTTACTTTAATACAAGGACATTATGGTTCATTATCTTTATGTGTATTTTTTAGGAATTTTGGGGTACATCAGCTCCTGATGAGTGGGAGTGCCCACGAAACGCGTCGAGCTCTATTTTAGATGCCCCAGCTACATTTTATATGGACAACTATTTTATTCATACATATACCATGCGAAAGCACCTATCGGTACCAGGCATGTGTCTGCCAAGAATATTATGCTTCCTCATTCTCAACATTAAACCATGTGCTGCATATGTGTATATATTTTTCTACTATATCATGTGTATAATTCTCCTATATATGAAATGAATACTTTTGCTACTGTACATGAAACAATTATTCTCTTTATTGCTTGTTATTTAATATAACCAATAAACACTTTATAAATGCTATTTAAATATGGTACCATTCCTTTCCACTACCTAATTGCTTCATTTAAAGTCCCAAATCCCCCCTTTTTTGCATTAATTTTAATTTTTCCTGATGAAAGCCAGTATCCGTGCATTAACAACACAGTCAGCAAGTGGTAACACGTCCAGAGAGGTTATGTTTTCCTGTTCAGAATCACATTTAAAGTGGTTGTAAACCCACTTTTTGGACTTCTACCTATAGGTAAGCCTAGAATAAGGCTTACCTATAGGTAGTGGAAATATCTCCTAATCATGCGCTGTTTAGGAGATATTTCACTTGTAGTCCATCGAAAATTCCAACGGTGCATGCGCGGGGAAGAAACAAAATGAAGTTCCGTTTCTTCCCTAGCCTGTGCCATTAATCGCGGCTCCTGTGCGCATGCGCGGGAGTGACATCACATGGCTCCGGCGAATCACAGAGCTGGAGTCCGCGGCCCAGGAAGGAAGAGGAGCCAGAAGATGGACGCTGCCTACACAGGGTACGTTGCTGGATTCTTTTGTAGGTAAGTGGCACATAATGGGCTAGTATGCGATGCATACTAGCCCAATATTCTTTTCATCTGCACGCTTTGCAGCGAGCAAAAGAGGAAGTAAAACCCATCAGGGTTTACTTCCTCTTTAAAACCCTGCTTGATAAACTAATTTAGGTGCATTTTATTCTCCTGAATTTCCTCTCTGAATAAAATATTAAATGGGTATTGCAGGGAAAGTTTCCAATATTCTGCAAGCGAAGAACGTAAATTTTGGTTCCGCAATGAATTTATTAGCAACATCTACAAGTTATATTCAGAATTGATTGTAAAGTCTCCTTTTTTTTCTATAAAAATAACAAACATGTCATACTTACCTCCTCTGTGCAGTGGATTTGCACAGAGCAGCCCGGATCCTCCTATTCTCAGGTCCCTCTTTGGCTCTACTGGCCCCTCCCTTCTGTTGAGTGTCCCCACAGCAAGCAGCATGCTATGGGGGGACCCGAGCCGAGCCACAGCTCCCTGTGTCTATTCAGACATGGAACTGCAGCCCCGACCCCACCCCCTCTCTCTCCTGATTGGCTGACTAACTTTGATTGACAGCAGTGGGTACCGCTGCTGAGTCTCAGCCAATCAGGGGGGAGTGTCTCGGATGGTCGAGTCACTCATGGACATCGATGGACAGAGATGGGGCTCAGGTAAGTATTAGGGGTGCTGGGGCGGCTGCTGCACACGGAAGGCTTTTTTATCTTAATGCATAGAATGCATTAAGATAAAAAAAAAAACTTCTGACTTTACAACACCTTTAAGAGCCGCACACACGGGGCCACATGGAAGGTGGCATAGATCGATTCAATAGAAATTGGCTGACATTCGGCCCTTCTGTTGAAGGGGCATGACCAAAAAAGGTCTGCTGATCACCACCCCATCAGCATTCTCAGCCAATGGCTTAGAGCGCTGACCAGTGTGTTCTGGCAGGGGCCCCTGTCAGAACACAATAGCTCAGCCGGGGAGATCGCTAACATCAGATAGTTAGGAAAGCGGCTCCTCCCGAGCTCTTCATTTTTTTTGTTCAGCCTGCAAAAAAAAAAAAAAAATGTAATGCCCTGTACACACAGTCGGACATTGATCGGACATTCCGACAACAAAATCCATGGATTTTTTCAGACGGATGTTGGCTCGAACTTGTCTTGCATACACACGGTCACACAAAGTTGTCAGAAAATCTGATCGTTCTGAACCTGGTGACGTAAAACACGTACGTCGGGACTATAAACGGGGCAGTAGCCAATAGCTTTCGTTTCTTAATTTATTCTGAGCATGCGTGGCACTTTGTGTGTCGGATTTGTGTACACACGATCGGAATTTCCGACAGCAAATTTTGTTGTCGGAAAATTTTATAGCAAGCTCTCAAACTTTGTGTGTCGGAAATTCCGATGGAAAATGTGGGATGGAGCCCACACACGGTTGGAATTTCCGAAACAAGGTCCTATCACACATTTTCCATCGGAAAATCCTATCATGTGTACAGGGCATTAGTGTGTACCAGGCTTTATAGACAGAAAAATTTGAAAGTTGGAAATGCTTGTCTCTTGACTCATTTAGTTCTGCAGTAAATTTCTGCTTGAGCTACTGAGCTGTATAAAAGAAGCCGAGAGCTTTCTATGGGGCTAGAAATATTATTAGTAAATATTAAGGAAGTGTATGCAATATTTCATATTTTCCTGACTAAAAGTTTAAGGAGTTTAGTTACTTTTTTTGGTGTGGGTATGGGAAATAGCAATCCCAAATAGGATATTGCACTAAACCCCTAGGAAAATAAGAGAACCAGAATCATTGGTAAGTGGAAGTGTGAGTTTGATAATAAAGTTGGCAGTGCCTCCACCCAGGGTAGGGCCTCTGTGAACAGTGGGGACTTCCTTACTCAAAAATTAAACAGAAATCTAAACAAAGTAATTGTGAGCAGAGGAACTACTACAACCAGCATTATTACCATTATTAATCTCTATTAACAGCGCTGTCCTTCTCATGCAAATATTATCACAGCAATAGTACCGTGCATGATCTCATCATATACTGTATGCATTTGTGCATTAAACGCAAAACTAATGAAACTGATATAACAAGAAATAAGAAATTATTATACCAAAACAACAAATGAATATATGATGAGATAATGGGTTCATTTACTATAGCACCGCGGCACTAATTTGCGCTAATTGTCGCAAATTAGCGCTAATATGCGACAATTAGCGCAAATTAGAGCTAAAACAGTACTCACTATAACGCTGGTGAGAAAATACTCCCAAAATCGAATTTCCTATAGTTCCCTGAAACTAAATAGCGCCCAAATCCTTACTCTGCTAAAAGCTGGAGAATTGCACATGGAAATAATGTTTAGAGAATGATATAATTGCCTATATGGTACTGAAATATGCACTATATTATTTAAAGATAATCTGCTTTTAAACTGTGTGAAAAGGTGATTTCTACACTGAATTATCTTTAAAAATGTCTGAGAAGAGATACATTCCCCGTTTTTATATAAATAGGTGCCAACACAACTGAGCATGCTCAGACCTGCAAATAACTCTTATTTTAGCTCCAATGTCTTTTTTTACCAGGCGCTATTGTAAATACCAAAATTAGCGCTTATGAGAATGAAAATCTGCACTATTATAGTCTAATACAAGTTTCAACTATTGATTCTAATGGTACAATAAATAAATACTTTTAATGTTGAAATTAAATGTATCTTTCTCTGAAATAAATATTCCTTGCAACAATGTTGCAGCTTCTATTTTGTTTTTTCTCATCTATTTTGTTTTTAAGAATACCAGAATGAGGAATGTTTTGATGTTTTGGTAAATTACATTTTTCTCTGTCACTTTCACTTGTTACTCTCCATCTCACAACAGTCTTTACCCAAACTCACACAGGTGTCTATACAACGCACAAACAATAACATTGCTGATGCAAATTTAAAATGAGTCACAATTTTTTGTGCTTTTTATTATTTCCAAATAATCATAATTTGAGCCAAAAAATGTGACATGTGTACCAACATCATAAATCAAAATGTAATTCCCAAAAATGTGAGGATATAAATGAGTTTTTATGTGGTTTGTGTGGTTATGTGGTTTGTTTTTATATGAGTTTATATGGCTTATAGGTTAGAACTTCTGCTTAGCATTCCTTGAGTGTCTGGGTTCAAATCCCAAACATGCCGCTCTATGTAGAGAAGCTGTCTCCATCTCCCAGGTCCTAAAACTATGTCTAAATGTAGCATTTATGTGTAGGAGGGTTCCACCACCATTGTAAATCTTGCAAGATAAACCATCTAGCCAAAAGTATTGGGACACCTGCCTTTACACACACATGACCTTTAATGGCAGTCCAGTCTTAGCCCGTAGGCTTACAATTTGATTTGGCCCACCCTTTGCAGCTAGAACAACTTCTGGGAAGGCTGTAAAGCCTGTCCACAAGGTTTAGGAGTGTGTCTATGGGAATGTTTGACCATTCTTCCAGAAGTGCATTTGTAAGGCCAGACACTAATGTTGGATGAGAAGGCCTGGCTCACAGTCTCTACTCTAATTCAGCCAAAGGGTGTTCTATCGGGTTGAGGTCAGAACTCTGTGCAGGCCAGTCAAGTTCCTCCACCCCAAACTCGCTCATCAATGTCTTTACGGACCTTGCTTTGTGCATCAAATAAATGGTAGCACTGTGCATTCAGTTCTGTCAATCTCACCACCTGTCGGAGAGCTGTAATCATCCGTGGTGGTTCCCGGTGAAAAAATAGAGCCAATGACCTGTATGGCAAGCCGTGTGGAACATTGAATGCTCCGTGCTACCATTTATTTGATGCCTGTTTTTACCATTTGTTTGTGAGTATAATGTATTAAGGGAAGGGGATTTTTTGCTTAATAAAAAGCTTTACAGTTTTACACTATGAGGCTTCCTCTCTCCTTATTTGCCCGAGTATTATGGATTGCTCCCAGCTGATTGGATCCTGGTGAATCAGAGGACGTGAGTGTTGGTCTCCAGATCTGCTGATCGTTCACTGTGGATTGGATGGACGTTTGTCTGGCAGCGATCGTAGCCACTTCACATATACCATAAGGCTTTGATTGATCTTGTTTCTGGTGAGTGCAATTCCTAAAGGGAGCTTAAGCACTAGATTAATCGATGGTCGAAGGTTTAAAACGGCTATGAACCACTTTAGGAACTGTTACATGCAAAAGACTGTGTTTGAATTATGTTTTCAGCTGGTTTTATAGACTATCAAGCTTTTTATGCAAAACCTTTAGCGCTGCTGAAGTTTGAAAGATTACTATTTGATTTTTATGTTTTGATTACTTCCTCTTTTAGAAATGCTTTTTTTTTTTTTTTTTCACTATAGCAGCTGCTTTTCCACTTTATTAGTTAATTTTCCTAAGTGCGGAGTAAGTGATCTTTTTGAGAACTTCTGTGTTGCTATGCTAATGCTTATGTCGAAGTTTATATGTTCTCCCGGTTTGGGTTTATCACCACAATCCAAAGACATGCTGGCATTTTATTTGTCTTCTGTCGGGAATAGTCTCTAATGTAAGAAAGTTAATTTTGGACTTTAGATTGGAAGCTCATTGAAGCAAGGGACTGATGTTAATGGGGGTTATTTACGAAAGGCAAATCCACTTTGCACTACAAGTGCAAAGTGCATTTGAAATTGCACTGAAAGTGCACTTGGAAGTGCAGTCACTGTAGATCTGAGGGGAAGATCTGAAATGAGGGGAAGCTCTGCTGATTGTATCATCCAATCATATACAAGCTAAAATGCAGTTTTTTATTTTCCTTGCATGCCCCCCTCGGACCTACAGCTACTGCACTTCCAATTGCACTCTGTACCTTTCGTAAATAACCCCCAATGTTTGTTAGCACTAATCATGCCCAGGGACTTGGACATTTAAAATTGTAGGGTTTACACTGCACAGGTACATATGCTTAGAAAACTGTTGCTTTGTTTATGTGGATGCAAATAGACTTTGATCTTTGGCCTGTAGTTGGAGATTTGATGCACATAGCCAAGGGCTAACACAGTTTCAAATAATATTGTGTTCCTGCTCATCAGGTGCAATCACTTTAGACATAAAGAGACAGATTGAAAGATACTGGGTGGCGTGTACTTCTATTGGGCGTGTGTCAGTGTGCTAACAATACAACCTCTCTTATATGAAGGGCTGCAGTTGGGGGAGGGGTGTTGTTTGGCCTGAGAAGGTCAGGTTTTTTGCTGTGATTTGTGGGAGAGAAGGAATGCTGGTGTGCATATTGGCAAATGCCCCACTAGGGTTGTTTGCTTGTGATTTTTTTTCCATCAAAAGTGGGTTTTTGTGGCCATGCTTTCAATGTTGTGTGTTTATTGTTCCTGTCTGATCATGCATTCATGGTTTGGGAGCATGTGCTGACCTTCTACTCTTTGATCTCATTGCTTAATTGTACACAGAAATATAGCTTCCAGCAGAGCATACTCGCCAATGTATGTGTGGATTGTGGGCTGGTGGTGGGTGCCTTTTTTTTTTGATAAAGTTTTTTTATTGAAGATATAAAGAACAACAATAACAGAAGAACAGGTGATATATGAATGCGGACGCAGCTGCTGTCAAAAACAGGCATGTGTAAAGATATCAATGTACAGAGTGCTATCTCAAGGCATACGTGTCAAACATAGCACTCAAGTTAGTCTTTGTAGGCCTATATATATATATATATATATATATATATATAATATATATATATAATATATATATATATATATATATATATATATATATATATATATATATATATATATATATATATATAATTTTTTTTATTTTTTTTTGTCGTGTTAAAGATGAATAGATAATTGAGGTTGGGTTCAATTTCCAACCACTGTCTGATACAGCGATACTTTTGGCTTTGGTGATATCACATATGAGGATCAGGATCAAGATAAAAGGGGATACCAAAGTAATGTGGGTAGGCGGGTGTGTCCTTTGCCTGATGTATTAGCTCTTCCATTTCCGACGTTTTTTGTATATGCTTAAACCAGTCCGCTATAGATGGTGGGTCAGGGGAGCGCCATTTGAAAGGGATGCACATTTTAGCTGCGTTAACCATGTGCATGGCTAGAGAACGAAAGTAGGCATGCGTTGGGGTGCGTTTTTTAATATGTTGGAATGCTTTGTAAGAATGACTGTTAAGTATGTTTCTATAATCTTGCAGATAAAAATGTGATGTGTTGCCCGTTTCACACTGTGTCCACTCTAAGGTTTCGAAAAAATTCTAGATTGTAAGCTCCTGTGAGCAGGGCCCTTAAAATCCAATTGCTAAGGGCTTTGCTAAATGTAGCACCATCTATCCTGTAAATTTTTTTATTTAGAAGCTAGTAAATTATTGTACATTTGTTTCTGCGGGCAAAATAAAAGTACATTATTAAGCTTGTTTGTTGTGGTGGTTTTTATTTTTTTTTTTTCTCTTTTCTTTCTTTTAATTAGTTTTGGAGAAGTGCAATATCTTTTTATTTTATTTCTATATGTATTTGTGCACCAAAAAAACTAATCTCTTCACTCTGGTTCACATTGATGCTACTTTGAAATCGTGCTACTTCACTCGCAGTAGCGCAATTTCAAAGTAGCAGGGTCAGCGCGATTTCAGGTGCTACTTGATAGACATTTGTGTGGCTTCATACACAGGTGTCTATTGCAGTCACACCTAAAATCGGCAAAAGTAGTGCAGGAACTACTTTTGCAAATCAGTGCGGCGCCGCAAAATCGGTGTTGCATCAATTGGAACAGTGCCATTGCTGCCAATAGGCTACGACTTATGCGATTTGATCTCTCAAATCGCATGACAATCACTCCAATGTAAACCTAGGCTTCAGCACACCTGCAAGTAAGTGATAAAGGTGGAATCTTTATATATAACAGCTGTGGAGAATTGCAGGTAATGAATTCAGCTGGTGGATAGGCAGTGTTGTATGTGTCAGCGCTGGTTCACATTGGTGCGATTTGACATTTCAAATCGGTGGCAATTGCACTGTTCTAATTGGTGCAACTTTGAGGTGCAATTTGTATTGATATCCGTGCAGAAACCTGCACAGATGTCTCTGATATTGCCCCCACAGTCGGGACTGACATGCGGGAATGAAATTGTGTGAGTTCAGCTGAACGATTTCCTCCCGCTGTCAGTGTAAACCAGGGCTCAAACTGGGCCTTTTTGTCTTTGTAATTCACCTGCTGCTATCCCAGGGACACCATTTCTTATCAAACTCCCTTAAGTTTACCTTCAAATATCATATGTAGAAATACAGATTTGCATATCTGCAAATAGACGAAAATAAAAAATTCTAATCGTAGTTGCGATCAAAAGAGTGTGCTTTCACCTTCTGACCTGGAAATAAGTCATTGTAATCACTCGGAAGTTCCTGTGCTGGTCAGGATCTCCATCTAGGTGGACATGGTGAGGTCTCTCTTTAGCAAAGATGAGGTGCTGCTGATTTGCTGGGTAAGTGTAAGATATGTACTTGAGCTTATTCAGTGTGGGGGTGGATGTGGTAGTTAGATTTGGTGTGGGTGGGGTTCATTGATTTGTTTGGCATCACTACACATATGCTTCCGTCCCATGTGCACACATCACTTCCTGCATTTATTCTGCTGATGTAAATCAGTAAAGACTATGCAAGTGTAAATGACAGTTCCTTTCTAATAAAATATATATGACTTGTTTCACAGTTAGGTGACTTTTCCAGCAAATTTGGACCTCCGAGTTGTATGACTAGTTGTACCCCATGATTTTCAATGATAACCATTCATATCCAGGCCCGGACTGGGACAAAAAATAGGCCCGGGCATTTTGGAATGAGCAGCCCATGACATCTTAACCGGCCCCTTCCCCACTCTCCATCCTGACGGATCCCCCAGGAGAGGGGAGGGGGAAACCCGGCAAAGGTGCGGGGGGTGAGGGGGACAGGGAAAGCAGGTGGGGCAGAGAGCACAGGGAAGAACTTTGAGAACATGGGGTGGGGCGAGACCACAGGGGGGCTGGAGAGCACTGTGGGGGGAGGCGGAGAGCATGGGGGAGAGGCAGAGAACACAGGGAGGAAGAGGAGAGCACAAGGGGGCCGGAGAGCATGGGGGGCTGGAGAGCACAGGGGGTGGGGGGTTGGAGAGCACAGGGGGAAGCAAAAACACAGGGTGGGGCGTAAAGCACAGGGAGGGCAGGAGAGCATGGGGTGGAGAGCACAGGGGGGAGGTGGAGAGCACAGGGGGGAGGTGGAGATCACTGGGGGGCTGTAGAGCACTGGGGGGAGGCGGAGGGCACAGGGGGGCAGCAGAGAGCATGGGAGGAGGTGGAGAGCACAGGGGGTAGGCGGAGATCAATGGGGGCGCTGGAGAGCACTGGGGGAGAGGCGTAGGGCACAGGGGGGCAGCGTAGAGCATGGGGGAGGTGGAGATCACAGGGGGGCTGGAGAGCACTGGGAGGGCTAAAGAGCACTGGGGGAGAGGCAGAGGGCACAGGGGGGCAGCATAGAGCATGGGGGAGGTGGGGAGCACAGGAGGAGAGACAGAGGGCACAGGGGGGCAGCGTAGAGCATGGGAGGAGGTGAAAAAGCACAGGGGGAGAGGCGGAGGACACAGGAGGGCAGCATAGAGCATGGGGGATGTGGAGAGCACAGAAGGGAGGAGGAGAGACAGGGGGGCTAGATACCACGGGGGAGCTAGAGGGCACTGGGTGGGCTGGAGAGCACTGGGGGAGAAGTGGAGGGCACAGGGGGGCATCAGAGAGCATGGGGGAGGTGGAGAGCACAGGAGGGAGGTGGAGAGAACAGGGGGGCTGGAGAGCACTGGGGGGGTGCTAGAGAGCACTGGGGGGGCTGGGGGCATTGGGGGGAGGTGAAGAGCCCAGGGGGAGGTGGAGAGCACAGGGGGAGAGGCAGAGGGCACGGGGGGCAGCGTGGAGCATGGGGGGAGGTGAAAAGCACAGGGGGAGAGGCGGAGGGAACAGGGGGGCAGCATAGGGCATGGGGGATGTTAAGAGCACAGAAGGGAGGAGGAGAGCACGGGGGCTGGATAGCACGGGGGACTAGAGAGCACTGGGTGGAGGTGGAGAGCACAGGGGGGGCTGGAGAGCACTGGGGGAGAAGTGGAGGGCACAGGGGGGCAGTGGAGAGCATGGGGGAGGTGGATATCACAGGGGGCAGTGGAAAGCACAGGGGGAGAGACGGAGGGCACAGGGGGGTAGTGGAGAGCACAGGGGGAGAGACGGAGGGCACAGGGGGGTAGTGGAGAGCACAGGGGGAGAGACGGAGGGCACAGGGGGGTAGTGGAGAGCACAGGGGGAGAGACAGAGGGCACAGGGGGGCAGCATAGAGCATGGGGGGAGGTGGAGAGCACAGAAGGGAGGTGGAGAGCACTGGGGGGGCTGGAGAGCAATGGGGGGAAAGGAGAGCATTGGGGGAGGTGAAGAGCACAGGGGGAGAGGCGGAGCGCACAGGGGGGCAGCGTAGAGCATGGGGGGAGGTGGAGAGCACAGGGGGGGCTGGATAGCACTGGGGGAGAAGTGGAGGGCACAGGGGGCAGCGGAGAGCATGGGGGAGGTAGATATCACAGGGTGGGAGGTGGAGAGCACAGGGGTGGCTGGATAGCACTGGGGGAGAAGTGGAGGGCACAGGGGGCAGCGGAGAGCATGGGGGAGGTAGATATCACAGGGTGGGAGGTGGAGAGCACAGGGGGGGGCTGGATAGCACTGGGGGAGAAGTGGAGGGCAGGGGGGGCAGCGGAGAGCATGGGGGAGGTGAAGAGCACAGGGGGAGAGGCGGAGGGCACAGGGGGGCAGCGTAGAGCATGGGGGGAGGTGGAGAGCACAGCGGGGCTGGATAGCACTGGGGGAGAGGTGGAGGGCACAGGGGGCAGCGGAGAGCATGGGGGAGGTAGATATCACAGGGTGGGAGGTGGAGAGCACAGGGGGGGGCTGGATAGCACTGGGGGAGAAGTGGAGGGCAGGGGGGCAGCGGAGAGCATGGGGGAGGTGAAGAGCACAGGGGGAGAGGCGGAGGGCACAGGGGGGCAGCGTAGAGCATGGGGGGAGGTGGAGAGCACAGCGGGGGCTGGATAGCACTGGGGGAGAGGTGGAGGGCACAGGGGGCAGCGGAGAGCATGGGGGAGGTAGATATCACAGGGTGGGAGGTGGAGAGCACATGGAGAGAAGCAGAGGGCACAGAGGGGCAGCAGAGAGCATGGGGGAGGTGGAGAGCACTGTGGGGGGTAGAGAACACTGTGGGGGCAGCAGAGATAAGCAGGACAGGAGGAGCGGTGGGGGGTGGCTGCATATAGAAGAATTATTCTCTCCATCTTCCTCCCGCAGTACCTGACAGCCTGCGAGAGGGAGAGGAGCAGAGGCAGGCATTCAGAGACTGCGGGAGGAAGATGGAGAGAATAATTCTTCTATATGCAGCCACCCCCCACCGCTCCTCCTATTCAGGTTACAGGGCGCCACACTTACCTTCGTTCTCTTTGATCCGCCTGCAGCAGACTCCTCTCCCCTTCGTGGTCACGCCCCCCAGCTCGAACGGCTGAACTATACTGGCGGCCATGGAGAGGTGTCTCCTCTAGCTCCTCCCCCCTTCATGTTTCCATCCCCCTGTTGCCGATGGCTGAGCCTGAGCTGAATTGGAAGCCGGGCGGCCGCGGAAAGGCCGGGGGACTGGCGCGGGCTTAAAGAGCAGCCTGCCTTGTCCCTGCAAGCATGAACATGCAGCCCGGCGGCCCCGGCCCACCGGGCATTTGCCCGGTTTGCCCTATGGCCAATCCGGGCCTGTTCATATCTGTGCTACTTTAAGTTGCACCAACTTCAAAGTAGTCCCTGTATTACTTTAGTGTTACTTGAGGTACAAAGGGCGCAATATTACACAGGCATTCCCAGAAGTTGGGACCAAGTTGCAGCGGCAAAGTGGCAGCAAAATAGTGTGACTTTCAGGTTGCAGCAGTGTGAATGAGATTCAAGGATAACACCTTTGAATTTGGCTCTATTGTCACTCATATATATGTATAAATCCGCGCTTAGGACAATCTAAGGGCTGCTGCCTATCCCTAATTAGTACCCCTAGGGGTCTAATTGCAAGAGTAGATAGATAGTAAGGAGATAGAAATGGCGCTGCCTTCTGTATTAATTGATTAGTAGTACAAATGTTATAAACTATGCCCTAAGTTCAGATGTCTATGACATGTAGGAACTCAATCACTAGATGCCGTATTCCGGTCTCAAGATAGAAAGACCCTATAATATGAGAGGGCCGGAAAAATTATAAAATAATATAAAATAAAACACCTGTGATGCTGAAGGTATTGGATTAATGCTGGATAAATTTTATGAAGAATATCCCAGTGAAGAAATTATAATCTACCGTGTGTTGTTGTGCTGACAAAAGTGAAACAAATAGTTCAATAAGCTATACAATAAAAAATGAAATAGACCCCTAAGTTCAAAAGTATTGGGACAAAATGGCGCCAGAGAACAAAAAAAATATTTTGAATTGAATAAGAAAACATCAGTGAATTAAGAGTGTCAGTGCAATATCTATTAAACCAGTCTCAAATTATAAGTGAAATGTTGAATTGGGTAGTGAATAACCCCAAGGTTCAAAAGTATTGTGACAGTGAGCGCCTGCTAAGAATAAAGTGTAAGAAACTTAATAGAGTGAAATGTAGGGTAAAACACTCCCTGAACATAAAATACAATGCATATAGCAGTTCCAGAAATATCATACACAAAATATAATTTCCAGTATCTTATATATTATTATAGCTGGTGATGGTTCATTTCTAAAAAGTTTGTTTATATATAAATATACTCCATGTAGAAGAGTTTTTAACCAGATGGGAGAAGTAAGTTCAGTGTATATACTATATATTTTTCACCCTTGAGGGCATTACATCAGTGACTTCTGTGCTTATTATTCAGGTAGTGACTTGAAGTGCTCTTCCCAGTGCTCCCCCACTCACCAGAGTTGATCACCCCTGCAGGGGTAACGGGCAACAGAGTGGGTGCCTTAGGGTGGTTGGTGATCTCTCCAGTTGTACTGCTGTTTCTATGATTAATGCGATCCTTACGAGTATTCCAGGGTAAGCTATGTGCTCCAAAATGACCAGGTTACTCCATACCACCTTTGCCTGTTAAACTCTCCGGAAATCCAGAGACAAGAGAAACACAAGGAGGCTTCCTTCGTGAAGTATGTCAGGTATATTTTGCACAAAAGCTAAAAACAGTCCACAATAGCAAGTCTCAATAGAGAAAGATAGTGAAACCGGCACCGCTGTATGACTGTCACTCATGCATCCTGAAAGTGAGGCAAATTTGTCCCTGCACTACCTTGGCTTGACTTTGATGCGATTTGAGGTCTATACACCACAAGATTACACAGACATGGACACAAGTCATGGCAAAGCTGTGCAATTTTAACCACTTGAACCCCGGACCATTATGCTGCCTAAGGACCAGAGGTCTTTTTCCAATTTGGCACTGCGTCGCTTTAACTACTAATTGCGCGGTCATGCAATGCTGTACCCAAACGAAATTTGCGTCCTTTTCTTCCCACAAATAGAGCTTTCTTTTGATGGTATTTGATCACCTCTGCGGTTTTTATTTTTTGCGCTATAAATGGAAAAAGACCGAAAGTTTTGAAAAAAAATGATATTTTCTACTTTTTGTTATAAAAAAAATCCAATAAACTCAATTTTAGTCATACATTTAGGCCAAAATGTATTCGACCACATGTCTTTGGTAAAAAAAATCTCAATAAGCGTATATTTATTGGTTTGCGCAAAAGTTATAGCGTCTACAAACTAGGGTACATTTTCTGTAATTTACACAGCTTTTAGTTTATGACTGCCTATGTCATTTCTTGAGGTGCTAAAATGGCAGGGCAGTACAAAACCCCCCCAAATGACCCCGTTTTGGAAAGTAGACACCCCAAGGAAATTGCTGAGAGGCATGTTGAACCCATTGAATATTTTTTTTTTTCCCAAGTGATTGAATAATGACAAAAAAAAAAATATTTACAAAAAGTTGTCACTAAATGATATATTGCTCACACAGGCCATGGGCCTATGTGGAATTGCACCCCAAAATACATTCAGCTGCTTCTCCTGAGTATGGGGATACCACATGTGTGGGACTTTTTGGGAGCCTAGCCGCGTACAGGGCCCCGAAAACCAATCACTGCCTTCAGGATTTCTAAGGGTGTAAATTTATGATTTCACTCTTCACTGCCTATCACAGTTTCGGAGGCCATGGAATGCCTAGGTGGCACAAAACCCCCCCAAATGACCCCATTTTGGAAAGTAGACACCCCAAGCTATTTGCTGAGAGGCATATTGAGTCCATGGAATAATTTATATTTTGACACAAGTTTCGGGAAAGTGACACATTTTTTTTTTTTTTTTTTGCACAAAGTTGTCACTAAATGATATATTGCTCACACAGGCCATGGGCATATGTGGAATTGCACCCCAAAATACATTTAGCTACTTCTCCTGAGTACGGGGATACCACATGTGTGGGACTTTTTGGGAGCCTAGCCGTGCACGGGACCCCGAAAACCAATCACTGCCTTCAGGATTTCTAAGGGTGAAAATTTTTGATTTCACTCTACACTGCCTATCACAGTTTCGGAGGCCATGGAATGCCCAGGTGGCACAAAACCACCCCAAATGACCCCATTTTGGAAAGTAGACACCCCAAGCTATTTGCTGAGAGGCATGGTGAGTATTTTGCAGCTCTCATTTTGTTTTTGAAAATGAAGAAATACAAGAAAAAACTTTTTTTTTTTTTCTTTTTTCAATTTTCAAAACTTTGTGACAAAAAGTGAGGTCTGCAAAATACTCACTATACCTCTCAGCAAATAGCTTTGGGTGTCTACTTTTCAAAATGGGGTCATTTGGGGGGTTTTGTGCCACCTGGGCATTCCATGGCCTCCGAGACTGATAGGCAGTCAAGAGAGAAATCAAAAATTCACGCCCTTATAAAGCCTGAAGGCGGTGCTTGGTTTTCGGGGTTCCGTACGCGGCTAGGCTCCCAAAAAGTCTCACACTTGTGGTATCCCCGTACTCAGGAGAAGCAGCAGAATGTATTTTGGGGTGTAATTTCACATATTCCCATGGCATGTTTGAGCAATATATCATTTAGTGACAATTTTGTGCAAAAAAAAAAAAATTGTCTCTTTCCCGCAACTTGTGTCGCAATATAAAATATTCCATGGACTCGACATGCCTCTCAGCAAATAGCTTGGGGTGTCTACTTTCCAAAATAGGGTCATTTGGGGGGGTTTTGAACTGTCCTGGCATTTTATGCACAACATTTAGAAGCTTATGTCACACATCACCCACTCTTCTAACCACTTGAAGACAAAGCCCTTTCTGACACTTATTGTTTACATGAAAAAGTTTTTTTTTTTTTGCAAGAAAATTACTTTGAACCCCCCAAACATTATATATTTTTTTAAAGCAAATGCCCTACAGATTAAAATGGTGGGTGTTTCATTTTTTTTTTTCACACAGTATTTGCGCAGCGATTTTTCAAACGCATTTTTTGGGGAAAAAACACACTTTTTTTAAATTTTAATGCACTAAAACAAACTATATTGCCCAAATGTTTGATGAAATAAAAAAGATGATCTTAGGCCGAGTACATGGATACCAAACATGACATGCTTTACAATTGCGCACAAACATGCAGTGGCAACAAAATTAATACATTTTTAAAAGCCTTTAAAAGCCTTTACAGGTTACCACTTTAGATTTACAGAGGAGGTCTACTGCAAAAATTACTGCCCTCGATCTAACCTTCGCGGTGATACCTCACATGCATGGTGCAATTGCTGTTTACGTTTGACGACAGACCGCCGCTTGCGTTCGCCTTAGCGCGAGAGCAGGGGGCGACAGGGGTGCTTTTTTTTTTTTTTCTTTATTATTTTTTTGCTTTTTTATCTTATTTTTAAACTGTTCCTTTCATTTTTTTTTTTTTTTAATCATTTTTATTGTTACCTCGGGGAATGTAAATATCCCCTATGATAGCAATAGGTAGTGACAGGTACTCTTTTTTGAAAAAATTGGGGTCAGCTCTATGGTCAGCTGACTGAATCACCGGCTGCATTTTCAGGTTCCCTGTTGAGACAGGAGAGCCAGAGAAAAACACGGAAGACGGTGGGGGGGGGCATTCCCTCCCACGGCTTGTAAGAGCAGTCTAGAGGCTAATTAGCCACTAGGATTGCTTTTACATGAAAGCCGACCGCTCCCTGAAAAGAATGATATCAAGATGATACCTAAACCTGCAGGCATCATTCTGGTATAACCACTCAAAGTTGTGAATGGCGTACCTGAAGACAAAAAAATGGTTAACAATAAAGCACAGTAAACGGTAAAGTATAAAAAATTGCATACCTGAAAAGCAAACATGATAAAACATAATAACAATAAAACATTGCAGAATAGAATACAGTAAAAAAGAGCAGAACAATAGAGAGAATAGAGAGAGAGAGAACAATAAAACGACAACAATTTTTTTTTTTTTTTTTATATATATATATTTTTTTTTTTTGTAACTAACTTTTATAACTGTAACCGGTTCCAGGTTCGGGTCTCTCAAAATGCGATGGCATCTTGGGAGACCCTGTGAAAGTGTGCCTAGTCTGTGCAATGCTGTACCCTACGCTAATACTCAACTAGTGCATAGTAGCGTTCAGAACATTCACCAATGCAAAGACCAGGATTGTCAGGACAGGAGGGACAATAATAGCGCGTGTCATGCCTATATCCGCGCTTGCTGCAGACACAACATCTTTTTTGGAGGGGTTCGCTGGGTAGGGGTACTCGGGAGGACATAAAGAAAATGCCTCTCATGCAGCCGACTGCATTTGGTTGGGGATGTGAATGGGGGAAGTACGGGCGCTGCAGAAGTGGTGGGTTCCCAATTAGGATTGGCGAATGCAGCAGGAAGGGCATTATGGGCACGACGGGCCTGTGTTTGTCTTTTTGGTGGCAGCGGGACACTACTTGTGCTTGCCACCTCACCAGCTTGAACTGCACTTATGGGACTCGCCACGTCACCAAGTGTTACTGCAGTGCTGGTTTGACTATGACCGGGGTGTACTAGGCCGCTGGTGCTTGCCAGTTCACCAAAACGCTACAAAAAAACCTGTTAGCGATCGCAGGGATCAGGCCTGACTCTGAGAACGCTGCAGTTATGCGTTTAGTCTTTTGTAAGTGACAGTGATCGATCGATACTGCACTTGGGTGGGCTGGGCTGGGCCGGGCGGAGGGGCAAAACGCAGGTGCTAGTAGGTATCTGTGCTGATCCCGCTAACACTGCGTTTTTGGGAACCCTAAACTGCTGGGGACGCTAGTATAGATCTGATCGGATCAGATATTGATCCGATCAGATACTATACCACTAAGGGAGGTGTATGCTGCAGGCGTGGGTGTTAGCGCTACTGGCGCTAACCTGACGCTGCCTGGGGCTGGTGCTTGCCAGTTCACCAAAATAATACCAAAAAAACTGTTAGCGATCGCAGGGATCAGGCCTGACTCTGCAAACGCTGCAGTTATGCATTTAGTGTTTTGTAAGTGTCAGTGATCGATCGATACTGCATTTGGGTGGGCTGGGCTGGGCCGGGCGGAGGGGCAAAACGCAGGTTTTAGCAGGTATCTGGGCTGATTCTGCTAACACTGCGTTTTTGGGAACCCTAAACTGCTGGGGACGCTAGTATAGATCTGATCGGATCAGATATTGATCCGTACAGATACTATACCACTAAGGGAGGCGTATGCTGCGTGCGTGGGTGTTAGCGCTACTGGCGCTAACCTGACGCTGCCTGGGGCTGGTGCTTGCCAGTTCACCAAAATACTACCAAAAAAACTGTTAGCGATCGCAGGGATCAGGCCTGACTCTGCGAACGCTGCAGTTATGCGTTTAGTGTTTTGTAAGTGACAGTGATCGATCGATACTGCACTTGGGTGGGCTGGGCCGGGCGGAGGGGCAAAACGCAGGTGCTAGCAGGTATCTGGGCTGATCCCGCTAACACTGCGTTTTTGGGAACCCTAAACTGCTGGGGACGCTAGTATAGATCTGATCGGATCAGATATTAATCCGTACAGATACTATACCACTAAGGGAGGTGTATGCTGCGTGCGTGGGTGTTAGCGGTACTGGCGCTAATCTGACGCTGACTGGGGCGACGCATATCACCGCCGGGCGATCAGGGGGCTAAACCTTTATTCGGTAATAAACGGCGGGTGCCCTGACACTATAAAAAATAAACGAACTAACCCGCATCACCCGTAACACTTATACGGTGATCAGTGGTGAAAGGGTTAACTAGGGGGCCATCAAGGGGTTAAAACATTTATTCGGTAGTATATGGGGGTCCCTGTCGCTATAAAACGCTGACGGCGAACCTCAATATTTACCTCCCTAACTAACGTCACCAGCGACACTAATACAGCGATCAGAAAAATGATCGCTTAGTGACACTGGTGACAGGGGGTGATCAAGGGGTTAAAACTTTATTAGGGGGGGTTAGGGGGGTACCCTAGACCTAAAGGGGGGTAATACTCACTGTCCCAACACTGTAACTGTCACAAACTGACACCAATGCAGTAATCAGAAAAAAAAAACCTGCTTGGTGTCAGTTTGTGACAGGGGGGGGTGATCGGGGGGGGGGGGATCGGGGGGCGATCGGGGGGGGGGGGGATCGGGGTGTTTTGTGTGCCTGGCATGTTCTACTGTGTGTGTGTAGTGTTGTGCACTCACATACCTGTCTTCTCTCCTCGGGCCGGAACGGAAATTACCGAGCCGAGGAGAGATGACATAATTTCCTTTGCTGCTGTTTAGCATACAGCAGCAAAGGAATGATTCGATTGGCCGGCGGCGATCGCGAGGGGGGGCCACGAATGGATGGTCTCCCCCTCACCTCTGATCGCCGCTGGACAAAAGACGACCGCCTCAGGCACCGGGGGGGTCCGATCGGACCCCCCACCCGCGGAAGGCAAATCACGTACATGTACGTGATTTTGCCTGTCCGTGCCACCTTGCCGACGTACATCGGCGTGAGGCGGTCGTCAAGTGGTTAAAGGATCACTAAAGATTATTATTATTTTTTTTTTTTTTTTAAATAACAAACATGTTTTACCTACCTCCACTGTGCAGCTCGTTTTGCAGAGAGTGAACCTGAACCTTGTCTTCTGGGGTCCCTCGGCGGCTGTCTCGGCTCCCCCCGCAAGGACTCAACACTTTCATGCGAGCTCCCTCGCATGGTGTTGAGTGCTTGTGGGTGTGCTCCCGTGATACAGCAAGCGGCCATAGCCACTCACTGTATCAGTCGGCCCCGCCCCCCCCGGAGCGCCACGTCATTGGATGTGATTGACAGCAGTGTGAGCCAATGGCTGCGCTGCTTTCAATCCATCCACTGTAACCAATCAACGGCCAGGCTGAGTGGCGAAGAGGATGTCAGGGGCGAGCGCGGGACTTTCGAGGTGTCAGGTAAGTAAAACAGGGGGGCTGCATTAAGGATGCATTAAGGTGAAAAAACTTTTACCTTTACAACCCCTTTAAGGTCGCAAAAGTGCAAATGGGGCCTTATTCAAAGGTGTTATCAATTAATCTCATTAGGTTACTTTTACACTTGGGTGACTTTTCATGCGGCTTTGGACCTCAGAGTCACATGAAAAGTTGTCCCCCATGATTTCCATTCATATCTATGCAACTTCACCCATGATCACATAGCTCTGAATTGACAGCAATGGAACTGTCCGAATTGGTGCGACGCCACAGCGATTCCCAAAATAAGTTCCTGCACTACTTTGGGCGAGTTCTGGGGGCGATTTCTTACCTCCTAACTTTTTGAAATAGGTATAAGGGAGACCTATTAGCAAAAGTATGTAGGCATAGGACACACCTCCTAAAACACCTTCTTAAAGGAGAATTATTCCAAAAAAAAAATATTAGTTACACTGCCAAGTGCTTTTTTTCTTTATCGTACATCATAGGACACAGAGCCTCAAGTAATTACTTGGTGGGTTATGGGCCTACCTTCAGGTGTTGACACTGGTATAACCAATACAGGAAGTTATAAACAAGAATAAAAGTGTAGCGCTATGTGCTTAAATAGGATAAATAATATTAAAGGATTGCCATGGTGAAGTGAAATATATAATTAATTAATAATCATACATAACATATCAATGAGTATATCAATAAACTCCACAAATGGGTATAAACTACCATGCTGTGAAAATAGACCAGACGGGTAGGTCTTATAAAATTGAGTCCTTTATTACATGCTCTACGGAATGTGTAGTATATTTAATTCAGTGCCCATGTTCTAAACAATACATCGTACGAACAAAAAGAGCCCTGCATGTACGCCTGGAAGAACATGTAGGAAATATTAGACGGGGTTTCACTAAACACAATCTTTCTAGGCATTATGCCAAATACCATGACAAAAAGATTAAAGGCACCTTATTCTTAGCTATAGATAAGATCCAGCCCCATTGGAGAGGTACTAATAAGGTGAGGTCTGTCTCTCGTCTTGAAACTAAGTGGATTTTTAATATGAAATCTTATGTCCCATTTGGCTTGAATGTCGACTGGGACATTAATTGTTTTCTTAATAATGCCTGATTTTTATTTTCAATTTTTAATTTAAAATTTTTATTTTTATCTTTAATTTTAATTTTTTATAATCTATTTTAATTTTCATATACATTTTTTTAGATTATCCTTTATGCTTTTTCACAAATAAGCTTAATATAAATTTAATTAAAAATCTTTTTTACCATTAGGATGTATTATTCATAATTTAAAGTATGTGAATGTAATATAAATAATTTCGTGCTTGATGTAAGATACGGCTTCTCTTTTAAAAAGAACTTCCGGAGTCACCTTACCGCTGTTCGATCTCTTTAGAATATACTTTACATCTGTTAGCCACTAGAGGGAGTTTCCCTTTCTAGTTTGTTTACTTTTTCCTTTGCGTTCCGCTGTTTTGGGCTTTGCCACTACTTAAAATGGAGGCGCCCATCTAACTATTATGTCAGTGTCCGGATAGCCCATAGTCAAAATGGCGCCGCGACACTATATATACGATCTGCGTGATGACGCCGGGATTGCAGCCAATCCCCAGACGACGTCCGTTAGTGACGAAACGCGTTGGAAAGAGCCTGCATCTCTGACGTCATCACGCTTTTCTCTCCGGAGGAGACGGTCCTACAGTGGTCCGCGTGCAAAGGAAGCCTCTTGAGAAGCCGCCGTTTGGAGCTTTGACCTTGCTGTTATGCCGGTTCTTGATTGCTTCGATTCAGCTACACTCTTGTAAGCGCAATCTTCGTTTGTTTTCAATAAATACATTTACATACTGCACTATGGGAGCTCTCTTTACTTTTTTTGAGTGATACCACCTAACTTAAGACGGATGAGCTCTGGCCTTTTTTATATCTCCTGGCGATATAGAAGCCCCATCTTCCATCCATCCATATGGTCTTTCGGGAGACCCTAATTCCTTGGGCCTGGTGAGACCAACGTATTGGTCTTTCTATTCGGTAAAGAGCCAATTTATTCACCTTGGGTGTTCCGTTTTTCACTGGATAAGGGATCTTCTCCTCTCATCACGGAAACACATTCCCACTGATGGATTCTCTTTTAGGACTTATTTTTTTAACAATTATAATAATCTTTTTCACCATAATCACTTTGATATTCTATTAATTTTGACATATCTGGTTTAAATTGGCGCTCATATGCGCATACTAATTTAAATATACCTTTTTTCATTGAGTGAATTTTAATAGTACTGGTACTTTCACATTTGTTTGTGGGGTCTATTTTCACAGCATGGTAGTTTATACCCATTTGTGGAGTTTATTGATATACTCACTGATATATAATAAATTAACAATCATATATAACATATGGCACCATGGCAATCCATTAATATTATTTATCCTATTTAAGCACATAGCGCTACACTTTTATGCTTGTTTATGACTCTGGGTTTTTGTATTGTAACTCTCAGTGTGGCTGCTTAATTTTTGATTTTTTGGTAAATCTCTATTTAGTTTTTTAGCGCAGCGTTTGGCCATTTGGCCTTTTTTTCTATACAATACAGGAAGTTGACTCCCCTATATAACCCCTCCTCCTTCCAGTTTTTTTGCCAGTGTCTAAGGTGTTGGTCACGAGTAGGGATGAGCTTCGTGTTCGAGTCGAACCCATGTTCGACTTGAACATCGTCTGTTCGCCCGTTCGTCGAATTGCGAACGATATGGGCCGTTCGCGCCAAATTCGTGTGGCGTGTCACAGCCCATAATTCACTGCGGCATTGCAGTGCATTGCTGGCTGATGATTGGCCAAGCATGCACTATGACCCGCATGCTTGGCCAATCACAGCGCCGTCTGAACAGAGAGCAGTAATTGGCTAAAGCCAAGGAGGCTTTGGCCAATTATGGCTCAGGGGATTTAGTACACGCCCCACACTATAAAATGCACGGCGGCCCTGTGTAGTGTGTGTTCCGGCGTTGAAAGAGATAGACAGAGAGACAGTGTCATTTGATTTGAGTTAGATAGATTAGGCAGAACAGTCAGTCAGTTAGCTGCACTTACAGTGTATTGTGTATATATATGCATCCCAGGTGTTGCGCATATATATATATATATATATATATATATATATATATATATATACACTGTATTCAGTTTAGCTAGATCCGTTCCTGTTATCTTCCTACTGACAGGCAGGCTTGTCTTGTTACAGTATTTACAGCTACCTGAAGAAAATTACTGGTGTTCTTTTGATCCTATCAGTACCACAGTCAGGCAGCTAGACTATTTACAGTTAGTGCAGTGCGTCCTGCTCACAGTGTTCAGCTAAACCTACAAGTTAGTGCGGTGCGCCCTGCTCACAGTGTTCAGCTAAAACTACAAGTTAGTGCTGTGCGTCCTGCTCACAGTGTTCAGCTAAAACTCCAAGTTAGTGTGGTGCGTCCACCTCACAGTGTTCAGCTAAACCTACAAGTTATTTTTTTGCAAGCTCTGCACAGTGTTCACCTAAAGCTACCTGTAGAAGGTTGGTGGTGTTTTCCTGATCCTATCACTACCGCAGGCAGCTAAAAAAGCTACAAGTTATTTTTTTGCGAGCTCTGCACAGTGTTCAGCTAAAGCTACCTGTAGAAGGTTGGTGGTGTTCTCATACTACAGGCAGGCAGTTGATTTTGCTAGCTGCAGTATCAGTATATATATATATATCCATCCTAGCTTAGTGCAGCTACAGGCCATTAGTATGTCTGGAAGGCCAAGAAGGAGAGGCAGACAGTCACAAGCCAATAAGAGAGGGCAAGCAGGCTCTGTGTCTAGTGCTGGTCGTGGAGACGGTGCATCCTCATCAGCACGTGGCCGTAGGACATGCTTGGCCTTTTTTTCGGCAGCTGGCCGTGTTGAGCCGCAACATGCTGAAGACTTGGTCGAGTGGATGACCAAGCCGTCCTCATCCTCCTCATCCTCTCTCACCCATGCCCAGGGTACTTTGTCTGGCAAAGCAGCGGCCTCTTCCCTCGGCTCAATGTCATCAGTGACTCCTTCCCTAGCCCCACCATGTCCTCCTGAGGAGTCCCTCGAACTGTTTGACCACAGTGTTGGGTACATGCTCCAGGAGGATGCCCAGCGTTTGGAAGGCTCTGATGATGATACTGAGCTCGATGAAGGCAGTAACATGAGCACGGACAGAGGGGGTGCCCAAGAAGGACAGCAATCTGGCAGTCATGCTCCCCCATACTGCCAGGTTTGTTCCAGTGATGAGGAGGGAGGGGATGATGAGGTCACTGACTCAACGTGGGTGCCTGATAGGAGAGAGGAGGAGGAGGAGGAGGAGGAGGAGGCGGCACATCACCAACGAGGCAGGATGCCCTCCAGGGGCCAGCCTAAGGGCAGTACATTGACTGCATCACACCCCAAAGCTCCACATGTGCAGGGCGCTGCAGTCTCTGCGTGTTTTTCAAAAAGTTCTTTGGTGTGGGCCTTTTTTGAGACGCGTGCATCAGATCGCACCGCTGCTATTTGCAACATATGTCTCAAGCGTATCTCGCGTGGCCAAAACATCTCCCGCTTGGGTACCACATGCTTGACCAGACATATGTTGACCTGCCATGCAGTTCATTGGCAAACGTATCTAAAAGACACACCAAAGAACAAAGAGGACCTCTCCTTGCTCCTCATCAGCTGAGATCTCCAACCCCACTATACCTTCAGTCCTCTCTGAGACCTGCACTGAGGAATGAAGGTGTAGAATTAGGTGTGTCACAGCCAAGTACTTGTGGGCAATCTGCTTTTGGTACACCGACGTCAGATTGTACCAGGCAAATTTCCCTGCCCCAGCTGCTGCACCGTCGAAAGAAGTTTGCTCTCAGCCATCCACAGCAGCGGTTGAATGCTAGCTTGGCAAAATTGCTAGCACTTCAACTGCTGCCTTTTCAGTTGGTAGACTCTGCCCCCTTCCGTGAGTTTGTGGAATGTGCGGTTTCTCAGTGGCAGGTACCCAAACGCCACTTTTTCTCACGGAAGGCGATTCCGGCTCTCTACCGGCATGTGGAAGGCACTGTCCATGCCTCGCTGGACAGGGCGGCCAGCGGTAAGGTGCATATTACCGCTGACTCATGGTCCAGCAGGCATGGACAGGGACGTTACCTAAGTTTCACGTCGCATTGGGTGACTCTGCTGGCAGCTGGGAAGGATGCAGGACAAGGTGCAGTAGTGTTGGAGGTTGTTCCGCCACCACGCCTCCAAAATGCTAATGATTGTGACACACCTCTCTCCTCCACCCCCTCCTCTTCTTCTTCCTCCATGGCCTCTTCCTGTGCTTTGTCCTCGGAACCAGCGGTGCTCCGTAGCCGTTCAAGGGGCTACGCAAGTACACAGGCCAAAAGATGCCATGCGGTGCTTGAGCTGGTGTGCTTGGGGGACAGGAGTCACACTGGGGCAGAGGTTCTGTCAGCTCTGCGGGGCAGGTTCAGAGGTGGTTGACGCCACGCCAACTTAAGGCAGGAATGATGGTTTGTGACAATGGCACCAACCTCCTCTCTGCCTCCGACAGGGACAAATGACCCATGTGCCCTGTTTGGCTCACGTCCTTAACTTGGTGGTGCAGCGGTTCTTGGGCAGGTACCCGGGCTTACAGGATGTCCTGAGGCAGGCCAGGAAAGTCTGTGTGCGTTTCCGCCGGTCATATAATGCCAGTGCTCGGCTGACGGACCTCCAAAAGGAGTTTAACCTGCCCAAGAACCGCCTAATCTGTGACATGCCCACCAGGTGGAACTCAACGTTGGCCATGCTGCAGCGGCTACACACGCAGCAGAGGGCCATCAATGAGTACCTGTGCGACTATGACACCAGGACAGGGTCAGGGGAGCTTGTTTTTTTTTCCCCACGCCAGTGGGCCATGATCAGGGATGCATGCACTGTCCTGTCACAATTTGAGGAGGCCACAATGATGGTGAGCAGTGACAGTGCATGCATCAGTGACACTGTCCCCCTTGTCCACCTGTTGGAGCACACACTGCGTGGAATAATGGACAGGGCACTTGAGGCAGAACAGAGGCAGGAAGAGGAGGACTTCCTTAGCTCTCAAGGCCCCCTTTATCCAGACAGTGTTCCTGCGTGCCCGCCGATCACACAGGAAGAGGACGAGGGGGAGGAGGAAGATTGTGTCAGTATGGAGGTGGAGCCTGGCACTCAGCATCAGCAGCAGTCTTTAAGGGATCAGTCCCAAGAAACACATGGACTTGTACGTGGCTGGGAGGAGGTGGCTGCGGACCATGTCATCCTTAGTGACCCAGAGGACTCCGGACAGAATGCCTCAGCAAACCTACGCTGCATGGCCTCCCTGATCCTGCAAAGCCTGCGTAAGGATCCTCATATTCGTGGTATCAAGGAGAAGGACCAATACTGGCTGGCAACCCTCCTTCATCCACGTTACAAGGGTAAGGTTGCGGACCTTATCTTGCCATCGCAGAGGGAGCAGAGGATGAAACATCTTCGGGAGGCCTTGCAGAAAGGTCTGTGCAACGCGTTCCCAGAGACTGGGAGGTTACAAACTCCTGTTTCTGGACAACGTGTTGCTGAGGCTTCGGTCAGTCAAAGAAGGAGCGGTGGAGAAGGTGGCCGTCTGACCGATGCGTTCAGACAATTTTTTGGTCCGCAGCCCCAAGGTATGATCGGTTCCAGCAACCATTGCCAGCGTCTGTTTTACATGGTGCAGGAATACCTAGGGGCAAGATCTGACTTGGACACCTTTCCCACCGAAAATCCTCTGGGTTACTGGGTCTTGAGGATGGATCACTGGCCAGAGCTTGCACAGTATGCAATTGAGCTACTGGTCTGTCCTGCATCCAGCGTTCTTTTGGAATGCACATTTAGTGCTGCTGGAGGCTTTGTAACCGATCACAGGGTGCGTCTGTCCACCGACTCGGTCGATCGACTGACCTTCATAAAAATAAATCAGTCTTGGATCACCACCAGCTACCAAGCACCTGATGCTGATGTAACCGAATAATTTTTTTTGAAATCTCAGATCCCTTCAAAGACTGCCTATACTGATGCTAAATGACTATCCCTGAGAAATTATCCTCTTCCTCCTCAATCATCACGCTGATAGCTTGTAAGAACATTTTTGGTTCTGGGCGCCACCACCAGTGCCTAAGGCCCAATTTTTCAGCCCCTGTTTAACAGGGGCATGTAATTATAATTTTTGATGCAATACTTTGCAGCAGGGCTCGTTCCTGCATTCCAACTAGAGTGTCTGTGAGGGGTTGCAGTGTTGTGGCACCAGCACCACCACCAAAGGCCCAATTTTTATGCCCCTGTTCAACAGGGGCATGTAATTACAATTCTTGATCTAATATTTCACAGCAGGGCCTGTGAAGGCTTACAGTATTGTGGCCACAACAACACCTAAGGCCCAAATTTCTGCTGAGTATATAGGGCAGGCCCCTACTTTCAAACATCTAACTTACAAACGACTCCTACTTGCAAACGGAAGGAGACAACAGGAAGTGAGATGAAATCTACCCCTAGGAAGGGAAATTCTCTCCTGTAAGAGTTAATATGGGAAAAACATTTCTCCTTTCCACTGATGCTTTCCAATCCTTGTTCCACAAAAAAACCCAAATTTTCAAAAAACATTTGTCATTGGGACAAAAAGTGAGGTGAAATCTTCTGAAGAGGAGGACAGACAGCAAAACAAATGTCACAGGGGTGATAACCCTTCCCTATGTTTTCCAAAAAGCTTAAAAAAGATTTTTTGGCTGGAGCTAAACACGTTAAAAATGTACCCGTTCAAAAATACAAAGAGATTCTACTTAACAACAAACCTACAGTCCCTGTCTTGTTTGCACCGCCTGTATACTGCTGTTCAGAGTATATAGGGCCTGGTGGCCCCACACCTTTCCTTATTTTAATTTGGGTGCGGGGTTCCCCTTAATATCCATACAAGACCCAAAGAGCCTGGTAATGGACTGGGGGGTACCCATGCCGTTTGTCTCACTGATTTTCATCCATATTGCCAGGACCCGACATTACATTAAACCCGCAAGCAGTTTTAAATGAGATTTTTTCCTTTTAAAAATGACATTTTGTGCAGGGACTGTTCTAAACACGGGAAACACGCGCCACTTTACAGGCATACTATAGACACACCCCAGGTACGATATTTAAAGGAATATTTCACTTTTTTTTTTTTTTACTTTAAGCATCATTAACCACTTGAGCCCCGGACCATTATGCTGCCTAAGGACCAGAGGTCTTTTTCCAATTTGGCACTGCGTCGCTTTAACTGCTAATTGCGCGGTCATGCAATGCTGTACCCAAACGAAATTTGCGTCCTTTTCTTCCCACAAATAGAGCTTTCTTTTGATGGTATTTGATCACCTCTGCGGTTTTTATTTTTTGCGCTATAAATGGAAAAAGACCGAAAATTTTGAAAAAAAATGATATTTTCTACTTTTTGTTATAAAAAAAATCCAATAAACTCAATTTTAGTCATACATTTAGGCCAAAATGTATTCGGCCACATGTTTTTGGTAAAAAAAATGTCAATAAGCATATATTTATTGGTTTGCGCAAAAGTTATAGCGTCTACAAACTAGGGTACATTTTCTGTAATTTACACAGCTTTTAGTTTATGACTGCCTATGTCATTTCTTGAGGTGCTAAAATGGCAGGGCAGTACAAAACCCCCCCAAATGACCCCATTTTGGAAAGTAGACACCCCAAGGAAATTGCTGAGAGGCATGTTGAACCCATTGAATATTTTTTTTTTTTCCCAAGTGATTGAATAATGACAAAAAAAAAAAAAAAAAAAAAATATTTACAAAAAGTTGTCACTAAATGATATATTGCTCACACAGGCCATGGGCCTATGTGGAATTGCACCCCAAAATACATTCTGCTGCTTCTCCTGAATATGGGGATACCACATGTGTGGGACTTTTTGGGAGCCTAGCCGCGTACGGGGCCCCGAAATCCAATCACCGCCTTCAGGATTTCTAAGGGCGTAAATTTATGATTTCACTCTTTACTGCCTATCACAGTTTCGGAGGCCATGGAATGCCCAGGTGGCACAAAACCCCCCCAAATGACCCCATTTTGGAAAGTAGACACCCCAAGCTATTTCCAGAGAGGCATATTGAGTCCATGGAATATTTTATATTTTGAGACAAGTTGCGGGAAAGTGACACATTTTTTTTTTTTTTGCACAAAGTTGTCACTAAATGATATATTGCTCACACAGGCCATGGGCATATGTGGAATTGCACCCCAAAATACATTCTGCTGCTTCTCCTGAGTACGGGGATACCACATGTGTGGGACTTTTTGGGAGCCTAGCCGTGTACGGGACCCCGAAAACCAATCACCGCCTTCAGGATTTCTAAGGGTGAAAATTTTTGATTTCACTCTTCACTGCCTATCACAGTTTCGGAGGCCATGGAATGCCCAGGTGGCACAAAACCCCCCCAAATGACCCCATTTTGGAAAGTAGACACCCCAAGCTATTTGCTGAGAGGCATGGTGAGTATTTTGCAGCTCTCATTTGTTTTTGAAAATGAAGAAAGACAAGAAAAAACTTTTTTTTTTTTCTTTTTTCAATTTTCAAAACTTTGTGACAAAAAGTGAGGTCTGCAATATACTCACTATACCTCTCATCAAATAGCTTGGGGTGTCTACTTTCCAAAATGGGGTCATTTGGGGGGGGGTTTGTGCCACCTGGGCATTCCATGGTCTCCGAAACTGTGATAAGCAGTCAAGAGAGAAATCAAAAATTCACGCCCTTAGAAAGCACCAGGCGGTGCTTGGTTTTCGGGGTTCCGTACGCGGCTAGGCTCCCAAAAAGTCTCACACATGTGGTATCCCCGTACTCAGGAGAAGCAACAGAATGTATTTTGGGGTGTAATTTCACATATCCCCATGGCATGTTTGAGCAATATATCATTTAGTGACAATTTTGTGCAAAAAAAAAAAAAATTGTCTCTTTCCCGCAACTTGTGTCGCAATATAAAATATTCCATGGACTCGACATGCCTCTCAGCAAATAGCTTGGGGTGTCTACTTTCCAAAATGGGGTCATTTGGGGGGGTTTTGAACTGTCCTGGCATTTTATGCACAACATTTAGAAGCTTATGTCACACATCACCCACTCTTCTAACCACTTGAAGACAAAGCCCTTTCTGACACTTATTGTTTACATGAAAAAGTTTTTTTTTTTTGCAAGAAAATTACTTTGAACCCCCAAACATTATATATTTTTTTAAAGCAAATGCCCTACAGATTAAAATGGTGGGTGTTTCATTTTTTTTTTTCACACAGTATTTGCGCAGCGATTTTTCAAACGCATTTTTTGGGGAAAAAACACACTTTTTTAAATTTGAATGCACTAAAACACACTATATTGCCCAAATGTTTGATGAAATAAAAAAGATGATCTTAGGCCGAGTACATGGATACCAAACATGACATGCTTTACAATTGCGCACAAACGTGCAGTGGCAACAAAATAAATACATTTTTAAAAGCCTTTAAAAGCCTTTACAGGTTACCACTTTAGATTTACAGAGGAGGTCTACTGCAAAAATTACTGCCCTTGATCTAACCTTCGCGGTGATACCTCACATGCATGGTGCAATTGCTGTTTACGTTTGACGACAGACCGCCGCTTGCGTTCGCCTTAGTGCGAGAGCAGGGGGCGACAGGGGTGCTTTTTTTTTTTTTTTTTTTTTAATTTATTATTTTTTTGCCTTTTTATCTTATTTTTAAACTGTTCCTTTCATTTTTATTTTTTTTAATCATTTTTATTGTTATCTCGGGGAATGTAAATATCCCCTATGATAGCAATAGGTAGTGACAGGTACTCTTTTTAGAAAAAATTGGGGTCTATTAGACCCTAGATCTCTCCTCTGCCCTCAAAGCATCTGACCACACCAAGATCGGTGTGATAAAATGCTTCCCCAATTTCCCAATGGCGCTATTTACATCCAGCGAAATCTAAGTCATAAAATGCTCGTAGCTTCCGGTTTCTTAGGCCATAGAGATGTTTGGAGCCACTCTGGTCTCTGATCAGCTCTATGGTCAGCTGGCTGAATCACCGGCTGCATTTTCAGGTTCCCTGTTGAGACAGGAGAGCCAGAGAAAAACACGGAAGACGGTGGGGGGGGGCATTCCCTCCCACGGCTTGTAAAAGCAGTCTAGAGGCTAATTAGCCACTAGGATTGCTTTTACATGAAAGCCGACCGCTGGCTGAAAAGAATGATACCAAGATGATACCTAAACCTGCAGGCATCATTCTGGTATAACCACTCAAAGTTGTGAATGGCGTACCTGAAGACAAAAAAAATGGTTAACAATAAAGCACAGTAAACGGTAAAGTATAAAAAATTGCATACCTGAAAAGCAAACATGATAAAACATAATAACAATAAAACATTGCAGAATAGAATACAGTAAAAAAGAGCAGAACAATGGAGAGAATAGAGAGAGAGAGAACAATAAAACGACAACTATTTTTTTTTATTTTATATATATTTTTTTTTTTCTTTTTTACACTTTTTTTGTAACTAACTTTTATAACTGTAACCGGTTCCAGGTTCGGGTCTCTCAAAATGCGATGGCATCTTGGGAGACCCTGTGAAAGTGTGCCTAGTCTGTGCAATGCTGTACCCTACGCTAATACTCAACTAGTGCATGGTAGCGTTCAAAACATTCACCAATGCAAAGACCAGGATTGTCAGGACAGGAGGGACAATAATAGCGGGTGTCACGCCTATATCCGCGCTAGCTGCAGACACGACATCTTTTTTGGGGGCGTTCGCTGGGTAGGGGTACTCGGGAGGACATAAAGAAAATGCCTCTCATGCAGCCGACTGCATTTGGTTGGGGATGTGAATGGGGGAAGTACGGGCGCTGCAGAAGCGGTGGGTTCCCAATTAGGATTGGCGAATGCAGTAGGAAGGGCACTATGGGCACGACGGGCCTGTGTTTGTCTTTTTGGTGGCAGCGGGACACTACTTGTGCTTGCCACCTCACCAGCTTGAACTGCACTTATGGGACTCGCCACGTCACCAAGTGTTACTGCAGTGCTGGTTTGACTACGACCGGGGTGTACTAGGCCGCTGGCGCTTGCCAGTTCACCAAAACGCTACCAAAAAATCTGTTGGCGATCGCAGGGATCAGGCCTGACTCTGCGAACGCTGCAGTTATGCGTTTTAGTCTTTTGTAAGTGACAGTGATCGATCGATACTGCACTTGGGTGGGCTGGGCTGGGCCGGGCGGAGGGGCAAAACGCAGGTGCTAGCAGGTATCTGGGCTGATCCCGCTAACACTGCGTTTGTGAGAACCCTAAACTGCTGGGGATGCTAGTATAGATCTGATCGGATCAGATATTGATCCGTTCAGATACTATACCACTAAGGGTGGTGTACAGTGCGTGCGTGGGTGTTAGCGGTACTGGCGCTAACCTGCCGCTGCCTGGGGCTGGTGCTTGCCAGTTCACCAAAATACTACCAAAAAAACTGTTAGCGATCGCAGGGATCAGGCCTGACTCTGCGAACGCTGCAGTTATGCATTTAGTGTTTTGTAAGTGTCAGTGATCGATCGATACTGCACTTGGGTGGGCTGGGCCGGGCGGAGGGGCAAAACGCAGGTGCTAGCAGGTATCTGGGCTGATTCCGCTAACACTGCGTTTTTGGGAACCATAAACTGCTGGGGACGCTAGTATAGATCTGATCGGATCAGATATTGATCCGTTCAGATACTATACCACTAAGGGAGGTGTACGGTGCGTGCGTGGGTGTTAGCGGTACTGGCGCTAACCTGACCCTGCCTGGGGCTGGTGCTTGCCAGTTCACCAAAATACTACCAAAAAAACTGTTAGCGATCGCAGGGATCAGGCCTGACTCTGCGAACGCTGCAGTTATGCATTTAGTGTTTTGTAAGTGACAGTGATCGATCGATACTGCACTTGGGTGGGCTGGGCTGGGCCGGGCGGAGGGGCAAAATGCAGGTGCTAGCAGGTATCTGGGCTGATTCCGCTAACACTGCGTTTTTGGGAACCCTAAACTGCTGGGGACGCTAGTATAGATCTGATCAGATATTGATGCGTTCAGATACTATACCACTAAGGGAGGTGTATGCTGCGTGCGTGGGTGTTAGCGGTACTGGCACTAATCTGACGCTGCCTGGGGCGACGCATATCACCGCCGGGCGATCAGGGGGCTAAACCTTTATTCGGTAATAAACGGCGGGTGCCCTGACACTATAAAAAATAAACAAACTAACCAGCGTCAACCGTAACGGTTATACGGTGATCAGTGGTGAAAGGGTTAACTAGGGGGCAATCAAGGGGTTAAAACATTTATTAGGTAGTATATGGGGGTCCCTGACGCTATAAAACACTGACGGCGAACCTCAATATTTACGTCCCTAACTAGCGTCACCAGCGACACTAATACAGCGATCAGAAAAATGATCGCTTAGTGACACTGGTGACAGGGGGTGATCAAGGGGTTAAAACTTTATTAGGGGGGGTTAGGGGGGTACCCTAGACCTAAAGGGGGGTAACAGTAACTGTCCCAACACTGTAACTGTCACAAACTGACACTATGCAGTAATCAGAAAAAAAAAAAAAAAAAATAACTGCTGGTGTCAGTTTGTGACGGGGGGGGGGGGGGTGATTGGGGGGGTGATCGGGGGGCGATCGGGGGGGGGGATCGGGGTGTTTTGTGTGCCTGGCATGTTCTACTGTGTGTGTGTTGGTGCACTCACATTGATGTCTTCTCTCCTCGGGCCGGAACGGAAATTTCCGAGCCGAGGAGAGATGACATCATTTCCTTTGCTGCTGTTTAGCATACAGCAGCAAAGGAATGATTCGATTGGCCGGCGGCGATCGCGAGGGGGGGGCCACGAACGGATGGTCTCCCCCTCACCACCGATCGCCGCTGGACAAAACGGGACCGCCTCGGGCACCGGGGGGGGGGTCCGATCGGACCCCCCACCCGCGGAAGGCAAATCACGTACCATGTACGTGATTTTGCCTGTCCGTGCCACTTTGCCGACATACATCGGCATGAGGCGGTCGTCAAGTGGTTAAAATCACTGCTCCCGAAAAAATGGCCGTTTTTAAAAGTTTTTTTTGCATTGATACATGTCCCCTGGGGTAGGACCCGGGTCCCCAAACCCTTTTTAGGACAATACCATGCAGATTAGCCTTTAAAATGAGCACTTTTGATTTCGAACGTTCGAGTCCCATAGACGTCAATGGAAAAAATTCTAAGAAAAAGCGCCTGTGCACAGTGGAGATACGTCCCCTCCTTCTCTTTAATTGGTCCAGATCAGTTTTTGTCTCTCACATAGAGCTCTTTAAGCTTCCTGGTTTGCTGTCCCATACACACTTGATAAAGGAGCGCGCATGCCCGTTACGAGCTTCGCGCATGCTCAGAAACGCGTAGTGGACCCCTGTGAATCTGAACTACCCGAGTGACGTCATCACCCATGTGACCTGTTGGAACGCGGAAGTGACTTCTCCACTTCACCGCACACACAGCCGGTGCTTCCGAGCGGAGGTCCGCGGCCATCCGCCCGGCATCCATCCAGCCCCACACCATTGGAGTTTTGACGATACCGGGTCTAGTTCTCTATGGAAGCTGTCACTCCTCAGCCTTAATGTAAGTGCTCATGTATGCTTTTAATATTTGAATAAATCATTGATACCTAAGAGGCGCTTTCTCTTTGAATTTTTTATGTCTATATGGAGAGCTGACTTCACTCAACAGGAAGCTGCCCTGGGTATTTTGGTTGCATAGATCCCCCTGGCTCCCACATCCATCTACATTTCGGATGATCCACACATCATAGACTCTTTTTCTGGACTATTTTTATGGGAATATTTTTATGTGATTACTGTTTATTTTTAACATCATTCACTTTTATACCTACGGACTTGAGCGCTGCTACATTATACATCTCATAGACGTCAATGGGGTTCTAAAGTTCGTGAAAATTTTCGGTCCGTTCGCAGGTTCTGGTGCGAACCGAACCGGGGGGTGTTCGGCTCATCCCTACTAGCGAGTACCCTCTCATCTTGGTGTCCATCTCCACAGCATGTGGCACTGGTACTCAAGAGGTAGGGGTGGTAAAGAACTGGGTACATGATGTTATAATAGGATGGGACTGTCCATTATTTGCAAAACTGTGGGGACAAGGAGAACTACCTGAACGGTCCAGAGACTGGGGAGAAACTAGTCCCTCTGTTTCTGCTATTGAGGGGAATAACCCTGAAATGCCACATGTTCTTAATGTGGATCAAGTTGATGAAAATGCTAATTTGGTTAATGGTGATGAAAGTAGTGCTGATACTGTTAAGGATGTCAAGATGTGTGGTTCACAGACCTACCTGAACACTGAGGGGGGGAACCTTCCCCATTTAAGGTAATGCTGGGGGAAGAGGATGAGGAAGTGGCCTCTACCCCTGCCCTTCCGGATTTGGGTGTTTCCCAGGGGGCATTTGGTACTGCCCAGACGCAGGACCCCACTTTAGCCTGTGCATGGAAACAGGTTGTAGTAGTAAATGGGGTTCCCCAAGAGCCAGGTGCGACTGAGCGGTGGCCACACTTTGCAATATGTAATGAATTGCTTTATCGGGTTACCAAAGTGAGAGAAAATGTGGTAGAACAATTATTTTTACCCCAACAGTATAGACGCAAGTTCCTGGACCTGGCCCATGACGATGTTTTAGGGTACACCTGGGAGTTGAAAAGACAGAGACACGGATCACCGACCGGTTTTACTGGCCAGGGCTGAAAGCAGAGGTAAGGAGATACTGTACCTCTTGTCCCACTTGTCAGTTGACCGCTCCAATGACCCACTTCCTGAGCCCTTTGGTCCCCCTGCCCATAATTGAGGTACCATTCGAGAGGATAGCTATGGATATAGTTGGTCCCTTGGTAAAGTCAGCTCGAGATCACTCCTACATACTTGTGATCCTCGACTATGCCACCCAATATCCTGAGGCACTACCCCTGCGGAATACTTCCTCTAAGGCTATTGCCTGGGAATTATTCCAGTTTACACGGACTGGTTTTCCCGAGGAAATACTCACGGACCAGGGAACCCCATTTATGTCGAGGGTTATGGCCGATGTATGCAAGCTGTTCTGGATTAAACAGCTGCGCACATCGGTCTACCATCCCCAAACGGATGGGTTGGTGGAACGTTTTAATAAGACACTTAAGTCTATGCTCAAGATAGTGGTATAAAGGGATGGGAAAGACTGGGACTGCCTGTTACCAGCTCTCCTGTTCGCTGCCCCAGGCCTCCACTGGGTTTTCACCCTTTGAGTTGGTATATGGGCAGAGACCTTGCGGACTACTGGACTTTGTTAAAGAGGAATGGGAAAGTGAACCTATTCAGCATGAGTGTTCTTGAATATGTCTCCCAAATGTAGGAGAGGATCTGAACTGTGATGCCACTAGTCCAGGAACATTTGCAAAAAGCCCAGGAGGCTCAACAACAGGTCTATAATAGGGCTGCTAAAATAAGGCACTTCCAAGTGGGCGATCGAGTAGAGGTGTTGATTCCCACTGTGGAAGTAAATTCTTGGCCAGATGGCAAGGCCTTTTTGAAGTTGTAGAAAAAGTGGGAGAGGTAAATTCTAGAGTCCACCAGCCAGGCAAGAGGAAATCATATCAGATATATCATGTAAACTTGTTAAAGCCCTGGACAGACAGGGAACCGGTGACCTCCCTGGCTAGTGCAAGACTTGAGCCTCGGGTTGGGGTGGAGAGTGTTCAAGTAGCAAATACCCTGTCTAAAATCCAAAGCCAGCAGGCAAAGGAGTTCTTGCAGAGAAATAAAGAGAAGTTTTCAGACTTGCCAGGGCTCACTGGTGTCATAGAGCATGATATTATCAAGGAACCAGAAGTCAAAGTTTTTGTCCGGCCCTACCACATTCCAGAGGCTCAAAGTCAGGCTGTTTCAGAGGAAGTGAAAAAGATGTTAGACCTGGAGATTATTGAAGAATCACAGAGTGAGTGGTCGAGCCCGATTGTGTTGGTACCGAAGCCCAACGGGACTCTGCGTTTCTGCAATGATTTCCTGAAACTTAATAAAGTTTCACGGTTTGATGCCTACCCCATGCCTCGGGTAGATGAGCTTATTCAGAGACTAGGTCCAGCCAGGTATATCAGTACATTAGACCTTACCAAGGGGTATTGGCAAATCCCGTTGACTAAGGCAGTTTTAGTACAATAGAATGCCTTTTGGATTGCAAACTGCTCCAGCCACGTTCCAGCGAGCAATGGATAGGATTTTACGACCTTACCGGGAGTATGCCTCAGTGTGCTTGGAGGACATAGTAATTTTTAGCAGAGACTGGGAATCACACTTGCCCAAAGTCCAGGCAGTGCTGGACTCTCTTTGGAAGGAGGGGTTTACAATATACCCTGAAAAATGTGCTTTGGGAATGGAGGAGGTGAAATACCTGGGCTATATTGTGGGTAGAGGGGTGGTGAAACCTCAGGTCAGCAAAGTAGAGGCTATACAGAATTGGCCCCATCCCCTCACAAAAAAGCAGGTACGTGCATTCCTGGGCATGGTGGGATACTACAGGAGGTTTGTACCTAACTTTGCCATGTTGGTGGCTCCATTGACTGAACTGACTAAGGGTCAGAAATCGGTCATGGTGGAGTGGAATGCAGATGCTAAGAAGGCTTTTTTTGGAGCTCAAGTCGGCACTGTGCCAACACCCTGTATTGGTAGCACCCAATTTTTCAAAAGAGTTTGTTGTCCAGACTGATGCTTCCGATGTAGGATTGGGAGCAATGTTGTCACAGGTTGTTCATGGCGAGGAGCACCCGGTAGTCTTCCTCAGTAGGAAGTTGACACCAGCGGAGAGAAATTATGCTATAATTGAACGAGAGTGTCTGGCCATTAAGTGGGCTCTGGAATCCCTCAGATATTACCTCTTGGGGAGGAAGTTTAAGCTGATTTCTGACCATGCCCCTTTAACATGAATGAGACAAGGTAAAGGGACTAATGCCAGGATTACTTGGTGGTTCACTCATGGAATTTAAATTTGTAGTGGAGCATAGGCCCGGGAGACTGCATCAAAAGGCAGATGCCCTCTCCCGAGTCCATTGTTTTAGCTCCACTGTTGCCTCCACCTCCTTGGCATTGGGGCACGGGGGGGGGGATATGTACAGGGCACCGAGGCTGGGTCCTGGAAGGATGCTATATTTCCCCTCTGTTTGGACTGTGATCACTTTAAGGGAACAAAAAGGGTTAAATCTCCTGTCAGAGGAAGTGAGTTTAAAATAAGACAGGAAGTTGTAGGTGGGTGTGGAGGAGTGTAGAGGAGACTGTGGATGGTGGTTTTGTGTGCAGCAACAAAAGTGAACGGCAGTATGCTGCGTGGAAGCCTCCTGGCAGGGAAAGTTACCTGCGAAAAAACCCAAGGATTGTTTAACTGCAATAGCAGCTCTGGATATGCAAGTTGGTGAGATTGAAATCTCTTTCTTTTGTTTTGCTGCTGTGAAGCTATTTAAGTTTAATAAACCTCCTTTTGACTGAAAAGCCTGTCCTGCGATCTATTTTTGGTTCCCCGAACTTTTCAGTATACATAAAAGGTTTACAATATTGTTCCAAGACAAGTCAACACATATTTATATTCTGAATGATCTTTATTAAGAAAGTGATATTTGTTAACACAATTTAACACAGAATGATGCAAAATAACATCGCTGACTAGCACAGCTGCTGTGATTTCTGACTGCCATTAGTAAGTTATTATATAATTCTATTTGGCTCTTGACTGTTGTATAACAGATGTGATTACCCATTTTCTAAAACCCCAACCTCTTAACCTTATTCTACACAATTAAAACCAGACCAAAGGGTTGGAGTTATAAAAGGCCGTAGCAGCCTACTTTATTAAACAAATAAATATCATAACAAAAACACATCTGTTATTCAAAGATTCCTCATCTATCTAGCGTTGGTCTTTGCAGGAGATTCGTAAAACATCAGTAACATAACCATATTGCACTGTGGCCCTTCTCTTAATGTAATAATAGGCCTCAAGCCGACAAGCTGGCTGAGAGACAACCAATGACCGCAGTGCCCCCATTAACATTTTCCGTCTAACCTCCATTATCCGGAAACCACCATCAGTACCATCCGGACCATAGCAACGCTAGTTCCCGAAATTCTCATTGTGCCATATCTTCTTTCCCCTGCAAAGACCAAAACGCCCGCCACAGCACCCAAAGGTAACAACCTTACCCTTGGGTGCACCTCCACACCCGAAGAGCTCTCTGGATACCGTCCTGCAGTCCCAACGCCCACAGATCAATACCCACATCATTTAAATGAACGCCATCTCTCCTCAAGTACCTCCAAGTTTCGAACTCTAGTTCCAAATGCCTAATAGCCAATCCCCCATTCTTCACCATGAACTTACTCACCTCCCGGTTAATCTTCCTCCGTGCCCTATTCACACCCTCAACCGACCTGGCCATCCTCCATGTTGTCCGAGCCACCATGTCCGACCAAACTATAACCATCTTTGGAAACTCCTGCATCAAACGCCAAACATCAAATTTGATGTCCCGCGATATATCCACCATAGATCTCACCCCCAAATCATTGCCCCCTTAGTGCAAAACTAAAACATCCGGTGCCCTGTCCCTAAGCGCATAGCGACACACCTCGGAAATCAATCTTCCCCACAACATACCCGGGAACCCAAACCACTTGATGCAGGCTTCCTGCCTATCAAAACCCAGCTGCCTACCTTCATATCTCACATCTCCCCTCCTGGCCACCCAGCTCACAAAGAAATGGCCCATTATTGAAACCAAGCCTGCCGCCGAACCTATAAAGAAAATAACACAAAACAATAACCATGACCACCAGTATTCTGCAAACCTACCCTCCAACATGAACAAAATTCTTCCCAACTAACATTTTACAGCCCCACCACCAGATGCGGCCTAACATATATCTGGAACCTCCGCGATTCCCACCGCCATATGCGTTTTACAGTCTCTGCATCCATCCCATTTCTAGCCGCCTCTGTCGCAGCCCCAATCTGAAAGGAATGAGACGAAAATTCCTTCTCATTCAAACCCAAAGCCCTTAAACATTTCCTAAATACGGCCACAAATTGATAACGCGATAACGGAACCCCATCCAAATGCACCAAAAAGGGCCCCCCCCTACCCATAAATCCCTTAACCGCTTCCACTGGGCACAATGCCGAACCCGGCACTGGGAAAACATGCACCAACCTTCCTTTTCCCATTCGATCCGTCTTTGACCTACGAAAATATAATAACAAAACGTCCTTTTTGCATGTTACCTCCTGTATCCCAATTCCCCCTTGCACTTTCTTTGACGGACTAACCAATTCCCCAATACGAAATGCCCCGAAGAAAGCCAGCAAAAATGCCGCCGTAAACATGGTGCACTCATAGTCAGAGGAACAAACCCCTGCCAACTGTGCTACCATACCTGTAAAAATCTGAAAGGTTATCGGTCTCCTGGCGTCCGTACGAACCACCGATCGCCGATAGCCTTTCATCGCCTGCCTTACCTTTGTAAAGTCAGGCTGGCCTTGTAATTTGAACAAAAACGCTAAACCCGCTAACTTCTTATGCAGTGCCGATGCAGACACTCCCTCCTCCATCATTCTCGCACCAGGAGCCCCACTGCACCATCCACCGACTCATCACCCACCTCTTGCACAAACGCCTGCCACTCATGCCATACTTTCGAGTATGTTGACCATGTCACCGAACTTACCGACTTCCTGATCCATCCAGCGACCAGGCCAATGCTATCCCCCACAACCATTCCGGACAAGGCACTCCGTGCCGCTCCGCCTCCGGCGCCAACTCGCGGGACCTGTCCCACTGGAAGCGAGACAGCGCATCAGCGATAACATTCTCGACACCTGGGAGGTGTACTACATGAATGAAAGCATTCAACTGCAAACATCTCAAAACCAAGTGTTGTAACAACCTAATCACTGGCGGAGATGATGCAGTAATCCTGTTAATCACTTGCACCACACCCAAATTGTCCCCACGAAATCGCACTTTTCGATCCCTAAACGCCACACCCCACAATTCCACTGCTAACATAACTGGAAACAGTTCCAGCAGCACTAGGTTTTTTGTAAAACCCGCTTCAATCCATTCCCGCGGCCATGGACCCGCACTCCACTGCCCATGAAAGAACGCCCCATAACTTGTGGAACCGGCCGCATCCGTGAACAGTTCGAGGTCTAAGTTGCTGACTGGCTCCGACATCCATAGCGCCCGTCCATTAAAGGATTCCAAGAAGGTATGCCATACCCTCAAGTCCTCCCTGTGTTCTTTTCCCAATCTTACATAGTGCCTTAGGGACTGAATACCAGCTGTGCTTGCCGCAAGCCTGCGGCAAAAAACCCTCCCCATTGGCAAAATGCGGCACGCAAAATTCAGCTTACCCAATAGCGATTGCAACTCTCGAAGCTGAACTTTGCGCAACCCAATCATACCTGCGATCTCCCTTTTTAGGTCTGCCAACTTATCCTCTGGTAACCTGCATTCCATTGCCATCGAGTCCAGGACAATGCCCAGGAAACTGATGACCGTACTAGGTCCCTCTGTCTTCTCGGGCGCCAATGGAATGCCAAACCTATCCGCTATGTGCTCCAGCATTGCCAGGAGCACCGCACAGATTCTGGAAGCAGCTGGTCCTATGCAAAGGAAATCGTCCAAATAATGGATGACCGAATTCATGCCTGACACATCCCGTACTACCCATTCGACAAAAGAACTGACTTGTTCAAATAATGTGCACGATACGGAGCAACCCATCGTCAAGCATTGATCAACATAGAATTGGTCATTCCAATGGCAACCCAGCAACCGGAAACTATCCGGGTGAACCGGAAGAAGCCGAAAGGCTGACTCCACATCTGCCTTAGCCATTAACGCACCATTGCCGTAACACCGAACCCACCCCACCGCAGCATCAAATGATGTATAAGACACTGAACAAGCTGCCTGATCAATTGCATCATTCACCGATCCCCCTTTCGGGAAGGAAAGGTGATGAATAAGCCTGAACTTATTCCATTCCTTCTTTGGCACCACCCCCAACGGGGATACTACCAAATCGACAAAAGGCGGTAATGGGAAAGGACCCCCCATTCTCCCCAAAGCAACCTCCTTATTTAGTTTCTCTGAAACCACTTCCGGATGTTGCATTACTGACCTCAAATTGCGCGGAATGGGGGGGAACAACCTCTAAAGAACACGGGATGCCAAAACCTACTGTAAAAACTGACTCTAACAACCTCGCCGCCTCCCTGTCCGGATACCTACTTAGAAACGGCCTCATTCTGTCCACCTTCACCAGAGTCCTCCCTCTTGTTTCCAGCCTCTCCAGCGCGGCCCTTCCCCTGTTTAAAACATCTGGACCCCGGATGAGTTCCTCCACACCCAGAACATTCGTGCTTGTACCTACATGCACCTCCAAACTTACAGGTCCCTGAATTATATTGCCAACATACCCCTTTTTTTTTTCCGGCCGATTGTCCCTGGGCCGAAGGTCCACCGGCCCCTCCTGGAAAAAACTGGCTAGGAGCCCTCGGTGACGTCATCAGGCGCATCCACAAGCTGATGTCCTTGTGGTCCCATCTCAATTCTGGCCTTACCGCTCTGCGTTGACGAAACTGCTCATCATACCGCAGCCATCCTGTACCGCCATAAACCCTGTAGGCCTCCCCTATAGCATCCTGGTAGCAGAAGAGCCCCGAACAATGTTCGGGATTCTTTTCCCCTATGACACTCGCCATTATCGCGAACGCTTGCAACCAGTTAGCAAATGTCCTCGGGATAAACCGGTACCTTCTTTTTTCCTCGTCCTCCCTCTTTGAAACATCCAGTTTTACCCTGTCCAGGTTAAATTTTTCTAAAGGCAGCAGGGAAAATATCTCAACGTACTCACCTTTCCACAGCTTTTCCTGCACCTCCTGTTTCAGATGAGCTCCCAGCGGTCCCTCATAGCAGACATATACCTCACATTTTGCTGCATCTCCCAACCTGACAATGTCCTGCCTCCCCTCTGCCTTTGACGTCCCCTGCGGGAAACTACCCACTGTTGACACCACAGCAGGCGCAGGGACTTCAGGCGCAACGACCAGCACCACTGAGCTCCCTACAGCCCCACTGGCATCCCCGGCACTCCCAACTTGCGAGACCCATGCCGACGCTGGCCCAGCTGCGGCTCTTTCCGCATTCTCAAATTTCTGTACCAGTTCCTTTATACCTGCCAAAAACCCCAGTAACCCAGCAGACCCCCCGGACGGTCCCGCAACCCCCGCACCCGGAGCAGTCCCATTTAAGCCACTACTAACCCCAACAGTATCAGACATTCCCACAACAGGCATAGATGGAGGTAACTTACCGGGCTGCACAGGCGTGGACCCATCAGCCGATCGTCCGTGTTCCTCCGACCGCACGCTCCCGGTTAATGGCCCCGCCTCCTTATCAGATCCGGACTGTTCTCCTGGGGACCTCAGCTCCAATCCTTCATCCTCCTCAGATGACGGCCCACCAGGCGATACAGCCCTGGTTGCCGCTGGAACTGCCGACCTCCGACCCGGCCTCCGCGCAGCATAGCCATCTGATGATTTTTGGACAGCCTTGCCAGGACCAGTGCATTGTACCTCAGTCCTGCCAGCCTCCGCTCTCCCATGCGCCAATCCTGATCTCCTCCCACGATCGTTCCCTTTTCGGTCCCCTGCTGCAGTGTTAGAAAGCCCGGGGACTGCCGCCATAGCCCTCTGCGCTGTGTGTCTTGTCCCCAGTGTCGCAATCCTCCTCTGCGCAGCGTGTCCGGTCTCCTGTGACTGTCTCCTGGGGGTGGGGGAGGGGCCCACACTCACACTGTCCCTGCGCCTTGTAGGCCGCACGTTCCCCCCAGGGGCCTGCAGTGAGCTCATCGATCCCCCCTGCTGTGCTGGAACACTAACCGGGCTCCCCTTGGCCACTAACGCTGCACGCTTCGCCGCTGGACCCGACAGGGTCCCAGCAGCATCACCACCCCCCACCCTCCGCTGCGGTCTCGCATGGCAGTCCGGGGAGAACCGCTCCGGCGGTCTGAACCTCCGTCCCCGCATACCTGGCAAAGGCTCAGAGCCTTGTAACACAGTCCCCAGAGTGTCCTGCAGCCAAGAAGCCCCCCGCACCGCCGCCTCCTCCCTAAGCTGGGCCAAGATCCTCTCCACATCAGCCATGCTGTCAGCTCACTGGAACTTTCCCCCACGCTTGTTATGACTCATCAGGGCGGGGACAGAATTTAACACCTTCTATGGCCCCTCCCCCTCGGCACCAAACATTTCACCCTTTCTCATGATACCATCTCCCTGTTAACCCTGTCATGTCAGCCCTTCGCCTATGTATTTCTTACTTTGCTCCGGGTTTCTCTATTTGGCTCCAGTCATCTACTCCCCTTTGCGTCCTACAATGAATAGAACAGCTTTATAATCAACAAGATCGCTGACATTGCGTCTCCTCTGCACTGCATGGTAATCGATGACTAAACCCAGTTTGCCAAAGGTGTTTTTCACAAACTCCTCATTATATTTAAAACAATGGAACCGTTCTGCTCCAGCAAACCAGTAAGTTTCATTTAATAATGCAATAAGTAACAGTTGGCCTCCGGGTTTTAGCAGCTTTATGATCTTCTCCAGATTCTTCATGTATTCATCTTGATTTTTACTAATCATTTCCAGTATCCACGCACTGATAATACAATCAGCGAGTGGTAGTAGCACCGGGCAAGTTATGTTTTGCTGTTCAAAATCACATTTCAAAGTCTGCATGATGGACGACCTTAGGCGCATTTCTTTCTCCTGAGGTTGATCTCTGAAAGAAAAATATATATAATATGGAAATTACAGGAAATATTTCAATATACAGTGATATGGTGTGATAAGCAATTCTGCCAAAATTCAGTTAGACTGTAATTTGAAAAGTTAAAATAAAATTGCCTTACTAGTGTAGCACTACCCCCGTAGGAATTGCTAATGGCAGGGTTCCCCACTACTGCACAGCCAGTCACACAGCATTTCCTTCTTGTATCCAGACACAGTGATCAGACCTTGGCTTTTTTTTTGTTATTTTATTAGGGGACAGGGATGAGATTTCTGTTCGGGTCGAACATGAGTTCGACTTGAACATTGGCCGTTTGTCGAAAACCAAACATTATGGGCCGTTCGCGGCAAATTTGAGCAGCGCGTAATGGCCCATAATGCACAGTGCATTGCTGTATGATGATTGGACCATGACCTGCATGCTTTGGCCAATTCCAGCGCCCTCAGCTAAGAGAGCCATAATTAGCCAAAGGCAGGGTGCCTTTTGCCAATCGTGCCTTTTGCCCGCATGTCAGCCCTGTGTAGTGTGTTGTTGGCGTGGACGGAGAAAGAGTGTCATTTAGACTGAGCAGGCAGGCAGGTTATTCAGTTAACTGCAGTGTAATATATATATATATATATATATATATATATATATATATATATATATATATATATATATAATACACTGCAGCTAACTGAATAACCTGCCTGCTCAATATATATATATATATATATATATATATATATATATATATATATATATATATATATATATATATATATATATATATATATGTATATATATATATATATATAGACAGTCTTGTGTGTGTGTGTGTATGTATGTATGTATGTATGTATGTGTATATATATATATATATATATATATATATATATATATATATATATATATATATATATATATATATATACACTTTATCTGACTGCAGGCCATTCCTGGTGTACTTTTTCTAATATACTTCAGGCGGTGTACACAGTATACAGTACTGTGCACCCATAGTGCAGTTGCTACTACTTTTCTGGTGGTGTACACAGTACACCTATAGTTGTTACACTTCTGTTGGTGTACACAGTACCGTTCACCCCTAGTGCAGTTTCTACTACTTTTCTGGTGGTGTACACAGTACACCTATAGTTGTTACACAGTACCGTGCACCCCTAGTGCAGTTGCTACTACGTTTCTGCTGGTGTGCACAGTACACAATACATACAGTGCACCCATAGTTGCTATTCTACTCCTGGTGGTGTACACAATACCGTTCACCCCTAGTGCAGTTGCTACTACTTTTCTGGTGGTGTACACAATACATTACACCCATAGTTGTTATTACACTTCTGTTAGTGTACACTGTACCGTGCACCCCTAGTGCAGTTGCTACTACTTTTCTGGTGGTGTACACAATACATTATACCCATAGTTGTTATTACACTTCTGTTGGTGTACACAGTACCGTGCACCCCTAGTGCAGTTGCTACTACTTTTCTGGTGGTGTGCACAGTACACAATACATACAGTGCACCCATAGTTGCTATTAGACTTCTGGTGATGTACACGATACCGTTCACCCCTAGTGCAGTTGCTACTACTTTTCTGGTGGTGTACACAATACAGTACACCCATAGTTGTTATTACACTTCTGTTGGTGTGCACAGTACCGTGCACCGCTAGTGCAGTTGCTACTACTTTTCTGGTGGTGTACATAGTACACAATACATACATTGCACCCATAGTTATTGAACTTCTGTTGGTGTCAGTGGTGTACTTAGGTTTTGTGCTGCCCTAGGCCTGACTAAACTCATGCACCCCCTAATTTAAATACGACCCACCCCTTCCTGCCAAGGCCACACCCCTTCCTTTTTAAGACCCACGCTATCACCTGTAAACCACACTCCTTCCTCCTTAGGCTCATTTGGCACCTTTCAGGGGGAGGGGAGAACGGGTACTTGTTTTTGACAGGTACCTTTCCCCACTCCCGGGACACTGAGCTGCCCCCTCTGAAGTTCGGCCCCCCTCCTCCTTCCTCCACTGGGCCATTCAGAAAGTGCAACGCGCTTCGCACATGTGCAGTAGGGAACCGGACGTTTTCCCTTACCATGAATGATGGTGGCAAAACCCGAGAGCCAATCCAAAAATCGGCTGAGGTGTCGACATCGCGGTATCCCTGGACAGGTAAGTGTCCTAATATTAAAATTCAGCAGCTACAGTATTTAGTTTTAATGAGTTTGCATTGATTTCAGCATTGATGGAGCAATTTATTGCAATATCATGATCTGCATATTAATGAACTTTCACTAAATGTGAACAGTTTAATGGGTTTGCATTGATTTTAGCACTTTGCAAATGCCAATGGCGGCTGATGCTTTTTTGGGGGGAGCAAACAAACTAAAAAATTCAGAAAAAAACCCATCAATTACAGCCTCACTGTGCCCCATCAAATGCAGCCACTGTGCCCATCAAATGCAGCCACTGTGCCCATCAAATGCAGCCACTGTGCCCATCAAATGCAGCCACTGTGCCCATCAAATGTAGCCATTGTGCCCATCAATTGCAGCCATTGTGACCACCATTGTGCCCATCAAATGCAGCCACTGTGCCATCAAATGTAGCCACTGTGCCCATCAATTGTAGCCACTGTGGCCATCAATTGCAGCCACTGTGGCCATCAGTTGCAGCAACTGTGCCATCAAATGCAGCCACTGTGCCCATCAATTTCAGGCACTGTGCCCATCAATTTCAGGCACTGTGCCCATCAATTTCAGCCACTGTGCCCATCAATTGCAGCCACTGTGCCCATCAATTGCAGCCACTGAGCCCATCAATTGCAGCCACTGTGCCATCAAACACAGCCACTTTGCCCATCAATTGTAGCCACTGTGCCATCAATTGTAACCACTGTGCCCATCAATTGTAGCCACTGTGCCCATCAAATGCAGCCACTGTGCCCATCAAATGCAGCCATTGTGACCATCATTGTGCCCATCAAATGCAGCCACTGTGCCATCAAATGCAGCCACTGTGCCATCAAACACAGCCACTGTGCCCATCAATTGTAGCCACTGTGCCCATCAATTGTAGCCACTGTGCCCATCAATTGCAGCCACTGTGCCCATCAATTGCAGCCACTGTGCCCATCAATTGCAGCCACTGTGCCCATCAATTGTTGCCACTGTGCCATCAAACGCAGCCACTGTGCCCATCAATTGTAGCCACTGTGCCCCATCAAACACTGCCACTGTGCCTACAAATGCAGCCACTGTGCCCTCCACTGTGCCCTCAAATGCAGCCACTGTGCCCATAAACGCAGCCACTGTGCCCATAAACGCAGCCACTGTGCCCATAAACGCAGCCACTGTGCCCATAAACGCTGCCACTGTGCCCATCAAATGCTGCCACCGTGCTCATCAATTGTAGCTATTGTGCCATCAAATGTCACCACTGTACCCATCAAATGCTGGTACTGTGCCCATAACACTGATATAATTTATTCAATAAATTTTACCTGCTGCTGTCCTGGAGGATTTCCTCGTGCTCCTCTCTCTCCCCTCCTCCTGACGTCACAGCCAGACCCCGCCCTAGTGCCGAGGAGAAGGAAAGCAGTGAGGAGGAGGGTAGGCGGAGCATATGGCTCCACCTCTGCCAGTCACCGGCCGCTTATGGGGGCGTGGGATTCCACGCCCCCCCACACTCTACCAAGCACACCCATACACAGCGGCGCCGCTACAGAAAGCCGGCCGCCGTTTGCTGCAGGTGTGCGGGGGGCGGCCGCGGGAGCCTGGAATTGGAAAGATAAGCCAAAAAACAGCCTCGGTTGGTGTACACAGTGCCGTGCACCCCTAGTGCAGTTGCTACTACTTTCCTTGTGGAGTACACAATACATACAGTGCACCCATAGTTGTTATTACACTTCTGTTGGTGTACACAATACCGTGCATGCCTAGTGCATTTGCTACTACTTTTTTGGTGGTGTACATAGTACACAATACATACAGTGCACCCATAGTTGTTATTACACTTCTGTTGGTGTACACAATACCGTGCACCCATAGTGCACTTGCTACTACTTTTCTGGTGGTGTACACAATACATACAGTGCACCCATAGTTGTTATTACACTCCTGTTGGTGTACATAGTACCGTGCAACCATAGTGCAGTTGCTACTACTTTTCTGGTGGTGTACACAGTACACAATGCATACAGTACACCCATAATTGTTATGTAGCGCTGACAACTGTTGTTTCTAGCTTTATGTGTATTATTCAGTACAATAGTTGTGTTAGTGCCATCTTGTGGACAATTGATAAAGCACAATAAGTTTATGTCTCAGGATTAAGTGACATGGAAGTGATTCACTGTTTACTTCGGAACTGTAGCTCTGACCCACCCACAATGCTCCTGGACAAAGTCAGAACTGAACTGGATTGTGGGAAGATATAAAAGGGTAAGCAGTGGCCATTTTAGGTCTCTTGTTCCTGGGACGCGTGACCTGCCAGCAGAACTCTGTGGGTGTGTGTGCCCCACAGGGTTGCGGCCTACCTTGCGAAGTAGCGGAGCAGCTGCAGTATCCTGCGATCACATTGCAGTGAGCCGGACAAGAGAAGTGATTGTTACGGAGGACCCGTGGGGAGTTAACCGAGGACTCCTGGTTGTTTGTGGATGGAACAGTGTGACGGCGTGGTGGTGCCTCTATACGGAACTGAGAACTGCTGAACTGGAGACATCCACCTGCCTGGATCCCATGTGGTGAGAGGGTTGATACCCAGAAGTTTAATTAAGTATTACACACACATCTTTAGAACTGTACAGAGTGTTGCTGGGACTGATAGTCCCACGGAACAAGTTAAGTCTGAGAGTATTACATCCAAATAGACTTCAGCGTTCAAGAGTGGATGTTAGATGTTTGTTTCTTCACATAAAAACACCTAGTCATTCTATTGGATTACAATTGTTTTAGTGTGTTATACTACAATGCGCAACACCCAGGAGGAACCCTTTGCGGATTACAATTATAAGAGCTAGCGAAGACTGAAGACGTCTGGACTACCTTTTTCATTGCAGGGCCCTGCATTTTAGTATAGTGACTTTAAAGTCTAGAGCAGGGGGAGCTCCTGGGTATAGGTTCATATCAATATACATATATATATTTCTGTGATTGTTATTGATTGTAATCATTTCTTATACTATCCCACTACGTTGGTGTGATAGTATATTCATTGAAATAACTCTTTATATAAAAATATTACTTACTCAAAGAAAGAAGTTATTTTTGGTCATTCTTGAAGTTTGCGTGAAGTGTTGTCATTTCTCCTACAGGTGGAGCTACCAGCACCCAGGCAGAGGTAACCATAATTGTAAGTGTATATTGTGGGTTAAAGTTAATGCTCATATTGTTACAACACTGCACTACAGTTGTGTCAAGGGGAGTGAACACTTTAAGAAGGGTGTAGAGCAAAGAGGACAGGCCCGCTTAAATCAGTAGCTCCACCGTGAGTTATTGCTACAGTTATTACACTTCTGTTGGTGTACACAGTACTGTGCACCCCTAGTGCAGTTGCTACTACTTTCCTGGTGGTGTACACAATACATACAGTGCACCCATAGTTGTTATTACACTTCTGTTGGTGTACACAGTACCGTGCACCCATAGTGCAGTTGCTACTACTTTTCTGGTGGTGTACACAGTACACAATACATCTATTATTGTTATTACACTTCTGTTGGTGTACACAGTACTGTGCACCCCTAGTGCAGTTGCTACTACTTTCCTGGTGGTGTACACAATAGATACAGTGCCCCCATAGTTGTTATTACACTTCTGTTGGTGTACACAGTACCGTGCACCCATAGTGCAGTTGCTACTACTTTCCTGGTGGTGCACACAATGCATACAGGGCTCCCATAGTTGTTATTACACTTCTGTTGGTGTACACAGTACCCTGCACTTGCTACTACTTTTCTGGTGGTTTACACAGTACACAATACATACAGTACACCCATAGTTGTTAAACTTCTGTTGGTGTACACAGTACTGTGCACCCCTAGTGCACTTGCTACTACTTTTCTGGTGGTGTACACAGTACAAAATACAGTGTAGTGTGGTTTTGCTAAACAAAATTTACAGCATGTCCGGAAGGCCACCAAGGAGAGGCAGACGCTCACAGGCCACTTAAAGAGGGCAAGCAGGCTCTGTGTCTACAGTGCTGGTCGTGGACATGGTGCATCCTCAGTACGTGGCCGTGGGGCACACTTGTCCTTTTTTTCTCCAGCTGGCCGTGTTATTGAGCCACAACATGCAGAAGAGTTGGTGGAATGGATAACAAAGCCCTCCTCATCCTCTGTCATCCAGGCTCAGAGCAGTTTGCCTGCCACTGCAGCTTCCAAAGCGGTCTATTCTATTGGCTCCATGTCAACAGTTGCTCATTCCCTAGCCTCACCATCATGCACGGAGGAGTCCCCCGAACTATTCGACCACAGTGTCGGGTACCTGCTGCAGGAGGATGCACAGCAATTTGAAGGCTCCGATGATGGCACCCAGGTTGAGGAAGGGAGTAACGTGAGTCTAGAGAGAGGGCGTGCCCAAGAAGGTCAAGAAACTGGCAGTCATGTTCCCAGAGCTGCAGCATACTGCCAAGTTTGCTCCAGTGACGAGGAGGGAGGGGTTGATGAGGTCACTGACTCTACTTGGGTGCCTGATAGAAGAGAGGAGGAGGAAGAGGCACATCTCCAATGAGGCAGGATGCCCTCCAGGGGGCACCTTAAGGGCAGCCACTCTACTGCATCACACCACAGACCTAAGCAGGTGCAGGGCACTGCTGACTCCCCACATATTTTGAAAAGTTCTTTGGTGTGGGCCTTTTTTGACACGTGTGCAGCAGATCGCACCGTTGCTGTTTGCAACATATGTCTGAAGCGTATCAAGCGTGGCCAAAACAGCAGCCGCTTGGGCACCACATGCTTGACCAGACATATGACGACCTCCCATGCAGTCCGTTAGCAACAGCACTTAAAAGAACCACATCAAAGAACAAGGCGGACCTCTCCTTGCTCCTCATCAGCTGGGATCTCCAACCCCACTATACCTCCAGTCCTCTCAGAAACCTGCACTGAGAGGAATGAAGGTATAGAAATAGGTGTCCCCAATACTTGCAACCAATCTTCTAGCTGTACACCAACATCGGATTTTAGCAGGCAAATGTCCCTACCCCAGTTGCTAAACTGTCGAAAGAAATTCGGTCCCAGCCATCCACATGCTCAGCATCTGAATGCTAGCTTGGCCAAATTGCTAGCACTGCAACTGCTGCCTTTTCAGCTGGTAGACTCTGCCCCCTTTCGTGAATTTGTGGAATGTGCGGTACCTCAGTGGCAGGTTCCCAAACGCCATTTCTTTTCACGGAAGGCCATTCCGGCTCTCTACCAGCATGTGGAAGGCAATGTGTTGGCCTCGTTGGACAGGGTGGTCAGCAGTAAGGTGCATATTACTGCTGACTCATGGTCCAGCAGGCATTGACAGAGACGTTACCTTCCTTTCACCGCGCACTGGGTAACTCTGCTGGCAGCTGGGAAGGATGCAGGACAGGGTTCAGTATTGTTGGAGCTTGTTCTGCCACCACGCCTCCAAAATGCTAGTGGTGATTCTGCCACAGCTCTCTCCTCCACCCCCTCTAATTCTTCTATTTCTATGGCCTCTTTCTCTGCAGATTTCTCCTCTGAACCAGCAGTGCTCCGTAGGCGTTTAGGGGCTACGCAAGCACTTAGGCAAAAAGATACCATGCGGTGCTTGAGTTGGTCTGCTTAGGGGACAGGAGCCATGCTGGGGCAGAGATTCTGTCAGCTCTGCAGGGGCATGCTCAGAGGTGGTTGATGCCACGCCAGCTTCAGCCAGGAATGGTTGTATGCGACAATGGCACCAACCTCCTTTCCGCCCTCTGACAGGGACACTTGACCCATGTTCCCTGTTTGGCTCATGTCCTGAATTTGGTGGTGCAGCGGTTCTCGAGCAGGTACCCTGGCTTACAGGATCTGCTGAGGCAGGCCAGGAAAGTCGGTGGTCATTTCCGATGGTCATATAATGCCAGTGCTCGGCTGGCTGACATCCAAAGAGAATGCAACCTACCCAAGAACCGTCTCATTTGTGACATGCTCACCAGGTGGAACTCAATGTTGGCAATGCAGCAGCGGCTGCACACGCAGCAGAGGGCCATCAATGAGTACCTGTGTGAGTATGGCACCAGGACAGGGGGGAGCTTGGTTTTTTTTCGCCACACCAGTGGCTACTGATGCACTGTCCTGTCACCATTTGAGGAGGCCACGAGGATGGTGAGCAGTGACAGTGCATGCATCAGTGATACTGTCCCTCTTGTCTTCCTGTTGGAGCACAGGCTTTGTGGAATAATGGACAGGGCACTTGGGACAGAACAGCGGGAGGAAGAGGAGGACTTCCTTACCTCTCAAGGCCCCCTCTATCCAGATACTAGTATTCCTGTAGGCCCGCTGATCACACAGGTAGAAGAAGAGGAGGAGGAGGAGGATTGTGTCAGCATGGAGGTGGAGGATAACACTCAGCATCAGCAGCAGTCCTCAAGGGATTGTTTACAGTCCCCAGAAACCCATGGAGTTGTACGTGGCTGGGAGGAGAAGGTTGAGGATCCTGTAATCCTTAGTGACCCAGAGGACTCAGGATCGAATGCCTCTGCAAACTTAAGCTGCATGGCCACCCTGATCCTGCAAAGCCTGCAAAAGGACCCTAGGATTCATGGTATCAAGGAGAGGGATCATTACTGGCTGGCAACCCTTCTTGATCCACGTTACAAGGGTAAGGATGCAGAACTTATCTAGCCTTCGCAGAGGGAGCAGAGGATGAAACATCTTCGGGAGGCCTTGAAGAAAGGTTTGTGCAATGCGTTTCCAGAGCCTGGGAGGTTACTATTTCCTGGTGCTGGACAATGTGTTGGTGAGCTTTCGTTCAGTCACAGAAAGAGCGGTGCAGAAGGTGGCCAGCTGACCGATGCCTTCAGACAATTCTTCAGTCCTCAGCGCCCAGGTCTGATCGGTTCCAGCAACCATCACCAGCGTCTGAATTACATGGTGCAGGAATATCTAGGGGCAAGATCAGACTTGGAGACCTTTCCACCAGAACATCCACTGGAATATTTGGTCTTGAGGATAGACCACTGGCCAGAGCTTGCTCAATATGCAATCGAGCTACTGGCCTGTAATGCATCAAGCGTTCTTTCAGAATGCACATTCAGTGCTGCTGGAGGCTTTGTAACCAATCACAGATTGCGCCTGTCCACGGACTCTGTTGATCGGCTCACATTCATAAAAATGAATCAGTCTTGGATCATCAGCTACCAAGTACCTGATGCTGATGTAACCAAATAATTTTTCTATGGATGTGGGATCTCTTAAAGACTGCATATGCTGAGTAGGGATGAGCCGAACACCCCCCTGTTCGGTTTGCACCAGAAAATGCGAACAGGGAAAAAGTTCGTGCGAACACCGTTAAAGTCTGTGGGACACGAACATGAATAATCAAAAGTGATAGTTTTAAAGGCTTATATGCATGGTATTGTCATAAAGTGTTTGGGGACCTGGGTCCTGCACAGGGGACATGGATCAATGAAAAAAAAGTATGTCTTACAATGTAAAGGGTCTGGGCTCCATTAGTAAGCGCTGGATGGCCCTGAAAGATTTCAGGGCTTCAGGCACAGATGTGGTAATGATCCAGGAGACCCATTTTCGGGCAAGAGGATCATTCAAATTTGCCTCAAGGTTTTTTCCCACCTCCTACCTTGCCTCTGATTCTACGGTCAGGGCAGGAGTGGCAATTCTGATCAGAAAAACATGTCCTATTAAAGTTCGGAGGTCTCATGCGGACCCTCACGGGAGATTTCTTGTTCTAGAATGTGAATACATGTCTACCTCTTTTACACTGGTTAATTTGTACGCCCCGAACACGGGCCAGATTGATTTCCTCAACAAACTTTTTGATACTCCCCAATATTGCTCACAACCTTTTATGATAGTTGGTGGGGACTTCAATCTGGTCATGTCACCCACTAGAGACAGACAAACACTTTTTAGTCCTACCCCATCTAAAAGAGTACTGTCTCGAGCTAATGCCTTCCGTAAATGTATTAGGTTACATACCCCTCTGCTAAACAATTTACGTTTTACTCATCAGCTCATAATATGTATTCCCGTCTAGATCATTTCTTTATTTCAGCCCCACTTATTCCCTATTTAGTTGATTTAGATATTTCTCCCATTACATGGTCAGACCATGCAGCCATCATGCTAGATCTAATGTTATCTCAGACCTACACCAAATCCTGTCATTGGCGTTTCAATGATCACCTTTTGCAGTCTGAAGTTTCCGGCTCTACTCTAGCAAATAGCTTGAAAGAGTATTTTTTTTTTTTTTTTGATAAATATTTTTATTGGTTTTTAAACAAAAGTAACAAGGAGAAAGACAAAAAAGGGAGAATACAGCATAAAGGTAATTTAAATACATTACAGTATGCACTTGCGGACGCAGCCGCTGATCTTGTGAGGGAGAAAGTTAAGTTATTATATATAAACCGTAATAGAAGATTATATAGTTAGGGTAAATATTCTGTGAAGCATTAAAGAATCAATACGTTAGAGATTTTGTTACTGAGTCATAGAACTCTAGCTTTGCATTTTATCATGGATGATGATTGATATAGGGTAGGTGGGGGTATGAATTATCTAGTCATGAGGTTCATCTGGTAGAGCTTGTTTTTAAGCTCGGTTCGGGTGGTTATAAACGTAGGTAGGTGTTGGTAGAAGGGATTTGTAGGGGATGAATTGGGAAAGTATTAGTGTGTGGGCTGTTGTGAGTACTGTCAGCAGAAGGTATAACTTTTGTGAGTGTCATCTTGAGTTTGGGGGTTTTAGGATTCATCAGCAGTGGAAAGGGAAATGAAAGGAACAGTGTATATCCAGGGTAAGGTAAGTATACGTTATCCTAGGCATCGTCACAGCATCTATACTGCTTCTATTTGAAGTATTGTTTGTATTCATCAGTGGTAGTAAAGTGTATCCAGCATGTCCATGTTTTGTTGAACTTAGGTTGTGCTTCTTTGGCCTGATGTATGAGGTCTTCCATGACCATTGTTTTTTGTATGCGTGTAAACCATTCTGCGATGGATGGCTGGTCCGTTGAGCGCCATTTGAGGGGGATGCATAGCTTGGCAGCGTTCACCATGTGCATGGCCAGAGATCGGAAGTAAGTCGACATTGGCAATGTGGAGTGATGGAGTAGGAATAATGCAGGGTTGAAGTCTAACGTGTATGTAGTTATTTGGCTGATCAATTTGTGTACTTCTTTCCAGAAGGGTTGGATTTTTGTACATGACCACCAGACATGTAAGAACGATCCAATCTCTGTTTTACACCTCCAACATGTTTGGGTAATTGACGGGTCAATATGGTGCAGCGTCATTGGTGGTCTGTACCATCTTGACAGTATTTTAAAGGCGTTTTCCTGTACTTGCACATTGATTGATCCTTTTGTGGGTCAAGGTATATATTTTCTCCCATTCTGCGTCGGTAAGGTTTATCGAGAGATCTTGTTCCCATTGTCTGGTGGTCCAGTGTTTCGTTGGTGTGCGGGCTGTGAATAGGAGTGCATATGTCTGGGATATCAGGTGTTTTTGGGGTTCCCCACTGGAGCATAGGCTTTCAAATGTGGTGGTCTGTCTGGACCAGTCTGGTCTGGGTTTAGGTTTGTTAAAAAAGTGTCTCAGTTGGACATATGTCCAGAATGGGAAGGATCTCATGTTCATTTTTGACGCAAGCGCTGGTTGGGTTAAGAAATGTTTTCCTTCGAAAAAGTGCTCTGCTCGTACAGTAGGGTGGGGCCAGTGGTCTGCTAAGAAGGTGGAATGCATCCCTGGTAAAAAATCTGGGTTCATCCGTAGTGGGGTCATTGGGCCATTAGGTGAAAAGATTTTGTGGAGGTTACAGGTGGTGTGGAAGGAAGCCAATGTTGGATTAATTAATGGGTGATGTTTGGATTCAGGGGGGATATTAGATTTAGTGATCCAGGGGAGATGAGACAGTGGGAGGTCTGAGAATGATTGCTCTATGTGGATCCAGTCTTTATGTTCAGAGTGTATGTTCCAATCTACAATTCTTGTAAGATGGCACGCTTGTTGGTATTTGCGTAGATCAGGAAGACCTATGCCCCCTAAGAGTTTAGGGGTGGTCAGTCTCAGGAAGCTTAGTCTCGGGCGTAGTTTGGCCCATACGAATGATGTACAGGCTTTTTGATAGGTTAAGAAGAATGTCTTCGGGAGTTTAATGGGGATAGTTTGCAAAATATATAAGATTCTGGGCAGAATATTCATTTTGACTATCGCGGCTCTACCGAACCAAGAAAAAAGTCCTGTGGACCATTTTTTTAAGTCTAATTGTATTTTCTGTAAAATTGCCGCCTGGTTTAGGGTGTATAAGTCTTTCAGGGAGGTCGGTAAGAAAATACCTAGATATGGGATTGCTCTAGCGTTCCATGAGAACGGATAGTTGAGTTGGCATTGTTGACAAATTTCTGGGGCGAGGGAAATATTCAGGGCTGTCGATTTTGAGTAATTTATTTGGAGGTTAGAAAGGGTATGAAAATTTTGAAAGTCTTTAAGGAGGTTGGGTATTGTCGTGAGAGGGTCAGTGAGAAAGAGGAGTATGTCGTCCGCGAAGGCAGCTACTTTGTATGTGCGTCGTTTGATGGTAATTCCCTTAATGTCTTTATTGGCTCTTAGGCGTCGCAGGAAGGGTTCCAGGGATAAAATAAAAATTAAAGGGGAGAGCGGGCATCCCTGACGGGTTCCATTCGACACGGAGAAGGCGTCCGACAGGTGGCCGTTTACATGGACCTTAGCAGTAGGGTTAGAGTAAAGGGCCGATATGAAATTGAGCATCGTTGGGGGAAGACCTATCATCCGTAGAGTTTCTGACATATAGTCCCAGGCCACTCTGTCAAATGCCTTCTCCGCGTCGAGAGAAAGCATAAATCCGCTAGAGTGGCTGGATGTAAGCCAATGGTGTGTGTATATTAAGAGCTTTTAGAGTGTTATCTCTCGCCTCTCTTCCCGGAACAAAGCCAACTTGGTCTAGATCTATAAGTTGGGGCAATAGTGGTAGTATACGGTTCGCTAAAGTCTTCGCATACCATTTTAAGTCCACATTAAGAAGCGAGATGGGCCGTAATTGGTAACTAGGGATGGGTCTTTGTCTAGTTTTGGAATTACAGCTATATGGGCAGTTAGAAGGTCTCGAGGCGGTGTCGTGAGGGTTGTGAAGGAGTTGAAGGCTTTCAAGAAGAAGGGGGTGAGTGTTTCTGCGTAAGTTTTATAGTAGCCGACTGTCAAGCCATCGGGGCCGGGGCTTTTACCTGATTTCAGTTGTTTCAAAGCTAGGTCTATTTCTTCTCTGGTTAGGGGGGAGGCCAGATCTTGGGCCACGGAAGCCGAGATTGGGGTAGGACCATATTGTTGTACAAAATCGACTATCATTTCAGTTCTTTTGTTTTTATCTATGGAGGAATGAGATGGGTGAAGGTTATATAGTTTACTATAATATTGGACAAACTGTTGTGCGATGTCTGGGGTTTTGGTAAATTTGCATCCTGTTGGATCAGTGATGGAGTGAATCGTTGTGTGAGCTTTTGTCACTTGTAAAGCCCGAGCTAGCATTTTACTGGCTTTGTTTCCGTATTCATAAAACGTTTTTTTGGAAAGGATATATTTGCGTCGAATTTGGGTGTCCAATATATCAAGTAGATCTTTTCTAGTTTGAATCAGTTCTGTCATAGTGGAGAGGGCTTGGGTTTGTTTGTGAGCACTCTCTAGCCTATGGATTTTGTTGATGAGGTCTAGGTATTGTTTTCTGCGTATTCGATTGCGTTTAGCAGCCGCCGCGATTAGGACTCCTCTGATTACACATTTGTGTGTTTCCCAGATGGTAAGTGGGGACGTGTCTGCCGATACATTCTCTTGAAAGAAATGTTTGAGGTTAGATTCGACCTCAGCCATGATGGAAGGGTCATTCAGTAATGATGGATCCAATTTCCATGTTTGTGAGCGGGGTGTCGTGTTTGGGATTTTAAGTGTTAAAGAGGTGGGGTGATGATCTGAGATAAGCATGGGGTCAATTGAAGTGTGGTGGATTAGAGATAAATCTTTTTGTGTCAGAAAGATGTAATCAATCCTTGAATATCTGTCGTGGGGAGCAGAATAAAATGTGAAGTCTTTAACGTTTGGGTTCAGGGTGCGCCAGGAGTCATGTAGTAGTAGCTGTTTGAGTAGCGATTTAATTGTCTTAAGTGCCGAATACGGGAGTGAGGAGGAGCCGGTGGACGTGTCTTGGATAGGGTTAAGTGGAACATTAAAGTCTCCTCCCAAGATGAGGGTTCCTTCCTGGAAGGTCGTGAGTGTATCCGTGATTTTTCTAAAGAAAGGTACTTGACAGCTATTGGGGGCGTATATATTAGCCAATGTGAATTTTCTATTGAGGAGGGATCCTTTGAGAAATAGGTATCTGCCTTCCACATCTATTAGAGAGTCTGTGATTTGAATGGGGCAGGATTTAGCAATGAGTATTGAGACTCCTTTTGATTTGTGCAACGTGTTGGTAGCGTGATATACCGTGGGATACCGGTGATTTTGTAATTTCGGCGTGGAGTTGGATCAAAAGTGGGTTTCTTGAAGGAAAATAATATCAGCCTTATTGCGGTACATGGTGAGGAGTAATTTGGAGCGTTTCTCTGGCGTGTTGAGGCCTTTTACATTTAGTGAGATTAGTTTGAGCATGGTGCTGTGTTTGGTGCTGGATGGATTCGTCATTGTATAGGTGTTTGGATGTATTTAGGAGGATAGTACGTGTTGCGGTAGTGGAGGTGGTGGGATGGGCTGAAGGGTATGTGTGTGTGGGCGAGGTAGGTCGGGGGATAGGGGTAAGGGAGGGTTAACAATATCGGCAATGAATGTGATCTCAATCACCTAATTCAGTGACCAGGATCACAATAATTTACTAGCCGGATGAGGTCAGTGGTGTGTGTAGGTTCGTATATAGGAGATGCTTGATAAGATTTGTTTAACCATTGTGTGGGGGGTGGTCTATCAATCGAGAGATGTCTACAGTAGGTGGGAAAATCTGCCGGTGAGGTCTAGCTCACCAGCAGCCTTATTTTATATATGTGGTGGAACAGGGGGGACAAGTATGTAATACTCATGTTGGGAAACTTGGTGGAATGAGGTCACATAATTGATAGGATGGCCGATAATTTGTAATGATAAGATAATTCGTTGAGTAACGATATCAGTAATTAGTTATACCTTAGATCGTGTGGGGGGGAGAAATTGTTTGGGTGGTGGTTACAGGTAAGGTCGTATCAGCGAGGGGGGAAAGGCACAAAGAAGGATAACCGTAATAAACACTGCTACGCAATTATATTAACATCTATTTCCAGACAACCTGAAAGAGTATTTTTTACTCAACACTGGATCGGTGTCTCAGGTTTCTACACTGTGGGAGGCACACAAGGCCGTTTTCCGAGGTACATGTATTGCTGAGGGTTCTCGACTGAAGAGAGATAGAAATAACCTATTACAGTCCCTAATGTCTGCTCTGGTAACTGCTGAGCGGAGGCTTTTGGGTGGTCCCACAGTGCTGAAAGTACGCAAAGTCATTCAACTCAGAGAACAAATTAGATCAACAAAACTTGACAAAACAGCTAGATCCATGTTGTGGATGAAGCAAAAATTTTATGAATTCTCCAATAAACCCCACAGAATGCTAGTTAATAAGTTATGCCCTCGTCCGTTTAACTCCTTGCCCGACTTTCTTATACAACCAGATGGATCTAGAACTCATTGTCCTCGTGAGATGTCCAAAATTTTTGGCAACTTTTACAATAAACTGTATAATTGCCTGAATCCGGAGAATCAATTTGAATTTACCCAGGGAAATTTTGAGTCCTTTTTTTCCAATATAAAGCTACCGAAACTATCTACAACGGATTTAGAAAGCTTAAATGTAGCAGTTACAGCTGAAGAACTTTTTGCTATAATTAAAAATCTCCCATCACACAAAGCTCCTGGCCCAGACGGCTTGCCTTACTCATACTATAAATCTTTTATTGATATTCTATCTCCTCACATGTTAGCTTTATATGCCTCCTTTCTCAAGGGTAATCCCCCACATTCACAGTTCTCCCATTCATTTATATTGGTTATCCCAAAACCTGGAAAGGATCCCTCCCTCTCGGATAACTACAGGCCCATAGCCCTCCTAAACTCAGACTACAAGATATTTACTAAAATTCTTGCTACCAGACTTTCTGTATTCATCCCCAAACTGATACACAGGGATCAGGTAGGTTTCGTCCTTGGGAGACATGCGGGAGATAACACCCGGCGTACAATAGATCTGATAGATCTCCTGGACAGAACCTCCCGACCGGCAATGATTCTGAGTTTAGATGCACAAAAAGCTTTTGACAGGCTAAGTTGGCCCTATATGTTCGCCACCTTAAAGATATATGGTTTTGTTGGCCCTTTTTTAACAGCTTTAGAAGCCTTATATTCAAATGTCTCTGCGCAAGTACAAATGTCGTCCTTCCTGTCTCCTGGCTTTCCCATGACAAATGGAACTCGACGGGCCCTTTCGCCATTGCTTTTTATTCTGTGCCTAGAACCCCTGACTGAGTTTATCCGTGTTCACCCGGATATCAGTGGGGTGGTGATGAGACAGGGGGAATATAAATTATCGTTATTTGCAGACGACATTTTGCTCACAACCACTAACCCGCTGATATCCCTTCCCTCACTACATAAAGTATTGAACTCTTTTAGTGCTATTTCCGGGTACAAAATCAACACCTCTAAAACTGAAGCCCTTCCTATACACATTCCATCGCCATTATTATCTCAACTCAAAGAATCTTTCCCCTATAAATTGTGTAATACCTCTCTTAAATACTTAGGTGTATTGCTTACCCCTTCTTATTCCTCCCTATATGACACCAACTTCCCTCCCCTGATACTAGATATTAATAAATCTCTGTCGAACTGGACCAAATACCCCCTATCTCTCTTAGGCAGAATTAATGTTTTGAAAATGTCTATACTGTCTAGATTACTTTATTATTTTGAAACCCTCCCAGTAGCTGTACCTGCCACACAATTAAAAGCACTTCACAGAACTTTCCTGAAGTTTATATGGAATGGCGGAGCGCACCGTATAGCAAGCTCAGTGTTGTTTGCCATTAGATCCAGAGAAGGTTTAGGAGCTCCTGACATCACTAAATATTATTATGCTACACATTTGAGGGCCATTACCTCTTGGTCTTCCTTACATGCACCAAACCAATGGTCTGCTATTGAACTTTACCCGGTCCACCCGGGGTCCTTGGTTTGGGGCGCTCCCCCTGTTCTAGATCCTATATATAAACGTCAGTGTACTGGACCAATGATACTAACTCTAACTATTTGGCGTAATTGCCTTAAACGCTTTTCCCTTATGTCTCCCTGCTCCCCTTTTATAAATGTATTATTTAACCCTCTCATTCCGGATAGTATGTCCTTGGGCAGGATTTTCCCATGGGTAAATGTTCATCTCTTTCAAATCAGGAACCTTGTTCATCCCATAACAAGGAAACTACATACCTTTAACATTTTAAGTGAGAAATTTGACCTACCACCACATTTTTCCACTTCTATATGCAAATTAGAAATTTCTTTCATTCTAAATCACCATCCCTGACTCTAGATAAGCCTACTACTTTTGAATATCTGTGTGCTCAAGGCCCTCATCAATTGCATTTAATTTCCTGTATCTATAGTATCCTCCATGAGTCGTTTCCCATCACAGAGACATTGCATCTTTATATGCGCAGGTGGTCTCATCTAGTGGGCCGTCCTGTTACAATACAGATGTGGGATAGAATCTGGTCCTCTACATTTAGATCTTCCAAATGTGTCACTCAGAGGGAGACAACCATTAAGATTCTCATGTTCTGGTACAGAACTCCCGATGTAATTCACAAGTATGACCCATCAGTCTCAGAGCGTTGTTGGCGATGTGGAACTGATATAGGTTCACTGTTCCACATTTTTTGGCAGTGCTCCTTGATTCAGCCCTTTTGGTGTGATGTACATTTTCTTATACAAAAGGTGACTGGGTTGTCCCTTCCGGTGGATCCCTTGACCTATCTATTGGGCTTACCTCCATCAGGGATATCTAAAAAGACAAACAAATTAATATCCTACATATTACTAGCCACCAGAAGACTTATCCCGTTATTCTGGTTATCCAATACTCCACCTCCACGGTCCAGATTACTACATTTGGTGGCTGAGATTCGGACAATGGAGTTTTTGACGGCCTCGGTACACGACTGTGTCTCCAAATTTACTGAAATATGGGAACCATGGGATCTTTCGGAATACGGGACCCCCTTGTCGCCAGGTACACCCTAATCTTGATTCAACCCTATACTACCTGTGTATATGGCCTGAACTGATCTCAAGGGTCCAGACTCCCTCCAATATTACGCTTATTATACACACCATAGGGAATTGATCTACTATATTTATGTGTTTTGTTACTGTGAACACTTTTTTGTTACCTATATTTGTTACTTTATACTTTGTTTTCCTTTTTTTCTATTATGATTGCTGTAAAATGCACATACATTGATAATGTAATGCTCATTTGTTACAACTTTGTACTTAATCTTTGAAAACCAATAAAAAAAACAATTATAAAAAAAAAAAACGGCATGGGATGTCCCCATAGGGGAACCCCGAAGCAAAATTTTAAAAATAAAATGTCGTGGGGGTCCCCCTAAATTCAACACCAGGCCCTTCAGGTCTGGTATGGATATTAAGGGGAACCCCGTGCCACAATTAAAAAAAAAAAAAAACGGCGTTGGGTCCCCCCAAAAATCCATACCAGACCCTTATCCGAGCACGCAAACCTGGCAGACCGCAGGAAAAGAGAGGGGACGAGAGAGCGCCCCCCCCCCTCTCCTGAATTGTACCAGGCCACAGGCCTTCAACATTGGGAGGGTGCTTTGGGGTAGCCTCCCAAAACACCTTGTCCCCGTGTTGATGAGGACAAGGGCCTCATCTCCACAACCCTGGCTGGTGGTTGTGGGGGTCTGCGGGCAGGGGGCTCTTTGGAATCTGGAAGGCCCCTTTAACAAGGGGACCCCCAGATCCCAGCCCTCCCCCCTGTGTGAAATAGTAAGGGGGTACAAAAGTACCCCTACCATTTCACTAAAAAACTGTCAAAAATGTTAAAAATGACAAGAGACAGTTTTTGACAATTCCTTTATTTAAATGCTTCTTCTTTCTTCTATCTTCCTTTGGTTTCTTCCTCCATCTTCTTCTTCTGGTTCTTCTGGCTCTTCTGGTTCTTCCTCCGGTGTTCTCGTTCAGCATCTCCTCCGCTGCGTCTTCTTCCCTTCTTCTCCTCGAGCCGCTCCGCATCCATGGCATGGAGGGATGGTCCCGCTCTTCTCTTCATCTTCTTCTGTTCTTCATCTTCTTCTGTTCTTCATCTTCTTCTCTTCTTCATCGTTTTCTCCCTGGGACGCTCTGCATCCATGGTGTCATGGAGGGAGGCTCCCGCTGTGTGACGCTTCTCCTCTTCTGATGGTTCTTAAATAATGGGGGCGGGGCCACCCGGTGACCCTGCCCCTCTCTGACGCACGGTGACTTGTTGGGACTTCCCTGTGGCGTCACGGGGAATGCCACAGGGAAGTCCCGTCATGTCCCAGTGCGTCAGAGGGGGCAGGGTCACCGGGTGGCCCTGCCCCCCGTTATTTAAGAACCGTCAGAAGAGAAGCGTCACACAGCGGGAGCCTCCCTCCATGCCACCATGGATGCGGAGCGGCCCGGAGAAGAAGATGAAGAAGAGAAGAAGATGAAGAAGAGAAGAAGATGAAGAAAAGAGCGGGAGCCTCCCTCCATGCCATGGATGCGGAGCGGCCCGAGGAGAAGAAGGGAAGAAGACGCCGCGGAGGAGATGCTGGAGGAGAACACCGGAGGAAGAACCAGAAGAGCCAGAAAAACCAGAGGAAGAAGTTGGAGGAAGAAACCGAAGGAAGATAGAAGATAGAAGAAAGAAGAAGCATTTAAATAAAGGAATTGTCAAAAACTGTCTCTTGTCATTTTTAACATTTTTGACAGTTTTTTAGTGAAATGGTAGGGGTAATTTTGTACCCCCTTACCATTTCACACAGGGGGGAGGGCCGGGATCTGGGGGTCCCCTTGTTAAAGGGGGCTTCCAGATTCCGATAAGCCCCCCGCCCGCAGACCCCCACAACCACTGGCCAGGTTTGTGGGGATGAGGCCCTTGTCCTCATCAACATGGGGACAAGGTGTTTTGGGGGGCTACCCCAGAGCACCCTCCTAATGTTGAGGGCATGTGGCCTGGTACGTTTCAGGAGGGGGGTCGCTCTCTCGCCCCCCCCTCTTTTCCTGCGGCCTGCCAGGTTGTGTGCTCTGATAAGGGTCTGGTATGGATTTTTGGGGGACCCCACGTGTTTTTTTTTTATTTTGGCGCGGGGTTCCCCTTAATATCCATACCAGACCTGAACGGCCTGGTATGGAATTTAGGGGGACCCCCACGTCATTTTTTTTTAAATTTTGGTTCGGGGTTCCCCTGTGGGGAATTCCCATGCCGTTTTTATCAATGAACTTCTATGTGTATTGTCGGACCGGCAATGCATTAATAGTCGCGAGTAGTTTTAAATGACTTTTTTTCCTTTTGAAATGTCATTTTGCTGTCAGACTGTTCTAAACAGGGGAAACATGCGCCCCTTTACAGGCATACTATAGACACCCCCCAGCTACGAAATTTAAAGGGATATTACACTTTTATTGTTTCACTTTAAGCATTATTAAAATCACTGCTCCCGAAAAAACGTCCGTTTTTAAAACTTTTTTTTGCATTGATACATGTCCCCTGGGGCAGGACCCAGGTCCCCAAACACTTTTTATGACAATACCATGCATATAAGCCTTTAAAATTAGCACTTTTGATTTCTCCCATAGACTTTTAAAGGGTGTTCACGGCATTTGATTTTGCCGCGAACACCCCAAATTGTTTGCTGTTCGGCGAACTTGCGAACAGCCGATGTTCGAGTCGAACATGAGTCAACTTGAAGCTCATCCCTAATGCTGAGTGACTATCCTATTCCTCCTCAATCTTCATGATGATAGCTTCTAGGAATATTTTCACCACCACCAATGCCCAAGGCCCAATTTTTCTGCCCCTGTTTAACAGGGGCGCGTAATTACAATTTTTGATCTAATATTTCACAGCAGGGCCTGTTCCTGCGCTCAACAAAAGTATCTGTGAGGCTTTACAGTGTTGTGCCACCACCACCACTGCCTAATGCCCAATTTTTCTGCCCCGTTTAACAGGGGCATGTAATTACAATTCTTGATATAATATTTCACAGCAGGGCCAGTTCCAGCGCCAACCAAGAGTAACTGTGAGGGCTTACAGTGTTCTGGTGCCACCAACACCTAAGGCAGAGTGTATAGGGCAGGCTGTATAGTATATACAGGCGGTCCCCTATTTTTAAACATCCCACTTACAAATGAGTCCTACTTAGAAACGGAGGGAGACAACAGGAAGTGAGAGGAAATCCACCCCATGGAAGGGAAATTCTCTCCTGTAAGAGTTAATATGGGAAAAAGGTGTCTCCACTGATGCTTTATCACCAATCCTTGACATTGGGACAGAAAGTGAGGTGAAATCTTCTGAACAGGGGCACAGACAGCAAAACAAATGTTACAGGCGTGATGATAACCCTTCCATATGTTATTCAAAAAGCTTAAAAACTGATTTTTTTGGCTGGAGATACACTTACAAAATGTACCTGTTCCAAATTGCAAACAGATTCAACTTAACCACTTGCCGACCGCCTCACGCAGATATACTGCTGCAGAATGGCACGGGCAGGCAAAGTAACGTATGGGTACGTTACTTGCCTCCCACGGGTGGGGGTCCGATCGGACCCCCCGGTGCCTGAGGTGGTCGGCTTCTGTCCCGTAGCGATCAGAGGTGAGGGGGAGGCCATCCATTCGTGGCCACCCCCTCACGATCGCTCCCAGCCAATGACATTCTTCCTCTGCTGCTGTAATGTAAACAGCGGCAGAAGAAGTGATGTCATCTCTCCTCGAGCCGGTCTTTTTGTTTGACATCAAGTAAGTGCACCAAACACTACACTAACAGTAGAACACTCTAGGCACACATTTCACCCCCTATCACCCCCCGATCACCCCCCGATAACCCCCCTGTACCCCCTGTCACTGTGACACCAATAGCAGTTTTTTTTCTTTGCATTGGTGTCAGTTTGTGACAGTTATAAGTGGTAGGGCAGTTAGTGGTAGCCCCCTTTAGGTCTAGGATACCCCCCTAACCCCCCCTAATAAAGGTTAACCCCTTGATCACCCCCCATCACCAGTGTCACTAAGCGATCGTTTTTCTGATCGCTGTATTAGTGACACAGGTGACGCTAGTTAGGGAGGTAAGTATATAGGTTTGCCGTCAGTGTTTTATAGCGACAGGGACCCCCATATACTACCTAATAAAGGTTTTAACCCCCTGATTGCCCCCTAGTTAACCCTTTCACCAGTGATCATCGTATAACTGTTACGGGTGACGCTGGTTAGTTAGTTTGTTTATTATAGTTTCAGGGCACCCGCCGTTTATTACCTTATAAAGGTTTAACCCCCTAATCGCCCGGTGGTGATATAAGTTAGGTTTTAGGGTCAGATAAGGTCTGCGTCGCCCCAGGCAGCGTCAGGTTAGCGCCAGTACTGCTAATACCCACGCACGCAGCATACACCTCCCTTAGTGGTATAGTATCTGAATGGATCAATATCTAAACTGATCAGATCTATACTAGCGTCCCCAGCAGTTTAAGGTTCCCACAAACATAGTGTTAGCGGGATCAGCCCAGATACCTGCTAGCACCTGCGTTTTGCCCCTCAGCCCAGCCCTGCCCAGCCCAGCCCACCCAAGTGCAGTATTGATCGATCACTGTCACTTACAAAACACTAAACACACATAACTGCAGCGTTCGCAGAGTCAGGCCTGATCCCTGCGATCGCTAACAGTTTTTGTTGGTAGCGTTTTGAATCAGTCGCCAACAGTCAGGAGCTTTTTTGCCTGTGAGTCTCACTAGTGTACCACTAAATTTAGAGCCCAAAATAGCAAATCGATGGTACACTAGTGAAGAGGCCTACACGTTTCTGAGCATGACAGATAGTGAAGAGGAAGTCACTCATCTGTCAGATTCAGGCTCATAATACGATCCTGTAGAGGACAGCGGCTCCATGACAGATAGCTCTGACGACAGAGTTGTAGTCCCTGCCAAGGTCAGGCGTACCAGACCCCAAACTTCTTCTGTCCTTGATGTGCAAGAACCGCAGGTCCCTCGTATGGAGCAGAGCAGTACTAGAGCTGCTATTCCTTCTGGTGGACTGGCAAGCACCAGAGGCCTAGTACACCCTGGTCGTACATCCAGCACTGCAGTAACACTTGGTGACGTGGCGAGTCCCATAAGTGCAGTTCAAGCTGGCGAGGTGGCAAGCACAAGTAGTGTCCCGCTGCCACCAAGAAGACAAACACAGGCCCGTCATGCCCATAGTGCCCTTCCTGCTGCATTCACCAATCCTAATTGGGAACCCACCACTTCTGCAGCACCCATACTTCCTCCATTCACTGGCCAACCCGGCATTCATGTGGAAACATTTACGCCATTTACGCCACTGGATTTTTATTCGCTGTTTTTCACCGAAGATCTCTATAGATCTATTGTGGACCAAAGCAATTTGTACGCTGGTCAACACATCGCCACTATTCCCCAGTCCTCCCTTGCCAGAGATTGGAGACCAATTACGGTCTCCGAATTTAAGCTCTTTCTGGGCCTTTCCCTCAACATGGGCATAACTAAAAAGATTGAGTTGCGGTCATATTGGTCCACTGACCCAATTCACCATATGCCCTTGTTCTCTGCCTCCATGACCAGGGCACGATACGAGCTGATTTTGCGGTTCATGCACTTCAACAACAATGAACTCTGTCGTCCTCGTGGAGACCCTGAATACGATCGGCTCTACAAAATTCGGCCCCTCGTTAACCACTTCAACAAATGTTTTGCAGACTTGTTTACTCCCCATCAAGTTGTCTGCGTTGATGAGTCCCTGATTAAGTTTTCTGGCTGCTTGTCATTCAAACAGTACCTTCCCAGCAAGCGTGCCAGATACGGGGTCAAGATGTATAAGCTCTGTGACAGGGCCACAGGCTATACATGTAGTTTTATGGTTTACGAGGGCAAAGATAGTCACGTAGAGCCGACAAACTGCCCTGACAACATAGGAAGCGCTGGCAAGATTGTGTGGGACTTGGTGTCACCCTTATTCGGAAAGGGGTACCACTTGTACGTGGACAATTATTGACACTTTTTAGTCACCTTTTTGATCAACAGATTGGAGCATGTGGCACCGTGTGACCGAATCGCCGGGGCTTTCCCCAGCGACTTGTAGATTCCCGTCTTAGGCTGGGGGAGAGAGCCTGCTTCAAGTGTAATAACTTGCTCGCTATGAAGTGGAGGGATAATAAGAATGTTTTCGTTCTCACCTCCCTTCATGCAGACACGACGGTCCAAATTACTACGGCGACTTGTGTTGTGGAGAAACCCCTCTGTGTCCACGAATATAACCAAAATATGGGAGGGGTGGACCTCAACGACCAGTTGTTGGCGCCATACCTAATTGCCCGTAAGGGAAGACGCTTGTACAAGAAAGTGTCTGTTTATTTATTTTAATTGGCTTTGCTGAACGCTCATGTGCTATACAGAGCTTCAGGATGGACTGGATCCTTCCTTAAATTCCAGGATGAGATCGTCAGAGCCCTTCTGTATCCAGACGGTGCTCCACCTCACCTTCCCCAACCAAATGCAGTAAGCCGGCTGCATGAGAGGCATTTTCCGTATGTCCTCCCGAGTACCCCTACCCAACGAGCCCCCCAAAGAAGATGTCGTGTCTGCAGCAAGCACGGATATAGGCGTGACACCCGGTATTATTGTCCCTCCTGTCCTGACAATCCTGGTCTGTGCATTGGTGAATGTTTTGAACGCTACCATTCACTAGTTGAGTATTAGCGTTGGGTACAGCACTGCACAGACTAGGCACACTAACACAGGGTCTCCCAAAATGCCATCGCAATTTGCGGGACCTGAACCTGGTAAAAAGTTATAGTTGCAAAAAAAAGTGTAAAAAAAAAAGTAAAAAAAATATAAAAATATAAAATAAAAAAAAACAAAAATAGTTGTCGTTTTATTGTTCTCTCTCTCTCTCTACTCTCTCTCTATTGTTCTGCTCTTTTTTTTACTGTATTCTATTCTGCAATGTTTTATTGTTATTATGTTTTACCATGTTTTTTTTATACCTTACTGTTTACTGTGTTTTATTGTTAATCATTTTTTTGTTTTCAGGTACGCCATTCAGCTGCAGAGCGGATTTATTTATCTTGACAGCAACAGCGTTTGCTCCCACGATAGATAAAGCCGTGACTCCAGCGCTGTCGGAGGTGATTTCACCACCACAGTTACATACTACAGCATATATGCCGAAGTGTGGGGGCAGCAATGGGTGGAGGAGCGATTTGCTCCTACCTTTTGTGGGAGGATGCCCCCATGCTTCGGCATATATATATTTCAGGCACAGGTTGCGTTAAATGTTTTATTTTTTACTATGTTTTTTTTGTATTTGCTTTGCAGGTATGGTAAGTCTTACTGTTATACTGTAATGTTACTTTGTTTTATTTTATTGTTAACCATCATTTGCTTAGCAGGTACGCCATTCAGTTGCAGCACGGATTTATTTATCTTGACAGCAACAACGTTTGCTCCCACGATACATAAAGCCGTGACTCCAGCTCTGTCAGAGGTGATTTCACCACCACAGTTATATACTTCAGCATATATGCCGAAGCGTGGGGGCAGCAGAGGGCGGAGGAGCGATTTGCTCCTAACTTTTGCGGGAGGATGCCCCCATGCTTCGGCATATATATACGGTGCATGTATGCCCATCATTAGAAGTGGGTGGATGAAGGGAGGTATTGTAATGGTGGGCATACCCACCGATCAATCTTTTTTTCGTTCAGCCCACAGGCTGCATGAAAAAAAAAAAGTTTACAATATATGATCAACAAGGACCAGCAACGTACTGGTATGTTGCTGGACTTTGAGTGGTTATACCAGAATGATGCCTGCAGGTTTAGGTATCATCTTGGTATCATTCTTTTCAGCCAGCGGTCGGCTTTCATGTAAAAGCAATCCTAGCGGCTAATTGGCCTCTAGACTGCTTTTACAAGCAGTGGGAGGGAATCCCCCCCACCGTCTTCCATGTTTTTCTCTGGCTCTCCTGTCCCAACAGGGAACCTGAGAATGCAGCCAGTGATTCAGCCAGCTGACCATAGAGCTGATCAGAGACCAGAGTGGCTCCAAACATCTCTATGGCCTAAGAAACCGGAAGCTACGAGCATTTCATGACTTAGATTTTGCCGGATGTAAACAGCGCCATTGGGAAATTGGGAAAGCATTTTATCACACCAATCTTGGTGTGGTCAGATGCTTTGAGGGCAGAGGAGAGATCTAGGGTCTAATAGACCCCAATTTTTTCAAAAAAGAGTGCCTGTCACTACCTATTGCTATCATAGGGGATATTTACATTCCCTGAGATAACAATAACAATGATTAAAAAAAAAATTAAAGGAACAGTTTAAAAATAAGATAAAAAAGCAAAAAAATAATAAAAAAATAAAAAAAAAAGCACCCCTGTCCCCCCCTGCTCTCGAGCAAAGGCGAATGCAAACGTTGGTCTGGCATCAAATGTAAACAGCAATTGCATGTGAGGTATCACCGCGAAGGTCAGATTGAGGGCAGTAATTTTAGCAGTAGACCTCCTCTGTAAATCTAAAGTGGTAACCTGTAAAGGCTTTTAAAGGCTTTTAAAAATGTATTTAGTTTGTCACCACTGCACTTTTTTAAAGCATGTCATGTTAGGTATCCATGTACTCAGCCTAAGATCATGTTTTTTATTTCATCAAACATTTGGGCAATATAGTGTGTTTTAGTGCATTAAAATTAAAAAAAAGTGGGGGGGCGTGGCTACCGCGCAGCTGAATGGCAGTGTAACTCCATAGCTCCGCTCCAGCTAAGGGAACCGCCGAGCATCGGGACGACACCGACCCACTATCTACCCTCACAGGGAACATAACACTACCGCCGACTCGCCCAGGTGACCCGCAAGCGGAAAGAAGCAGCACAGCTGAAGAAATTACAAGATTTCTTCCAGCCGAAAGACCGCGATCGTATCCAAAATGGCGCCGGCACAGGGAGCGGCTCTCCTTCCCCCACAGGCAGCCCGCGGTCTCAGGCCTCAAGCCCAGGCTCACAATCAGGCCGAACCCACAACTCTCCGGACGCCTCTACACCTCTCTCCCGTAGCCCAGCTAAATCAAAGCCACGACTGGCACAAGACATCCACACCGGGAGCATGTCACAAGACTCCATGGAGGATACAAGGGAGCTGGTGGACCCGTTCACAACATTCCACACAACGGGTAAGCCTGTGTCTGACACCATGCTCAAAGACATGCTTGTTTCCCTCCGCAGTTCAATGCACACAGACATGCTGCAATGTGTCAATAACTTTAAGACAGACCTGGGATCCCTGGGAGGGAGAGTAAATCATATAGAGGAGAAAATGGGAGACTTTGCCTCATCCCACAATACCCTCATTGATGCACACAATGATCAATATGATGAGATTGCATGGCTGAGGTCAAAGGTCGCTGACCTTGAAGATAGGTCACGAAGAAACAATGTTAAATTGCGGGGGGTCCCTGAATCGATTCTTACCCCACAACTCCAACAATATGCCAGAGACTTACTCAAGACCTTCTTACCCGCCATTTCAGAATCTGAAATTCAAATTGACCGCATTCACAGACTGCCTAAACCGTCACATCTGCCAGACAATATACCTAGAGATGTCCTGATGCGGGTACACTTTTACCAAACCAAGGAACAGCTCATGTCCACATTCCGCAAAAATCAACAACCCCCAGAAAGATTTGCACATATTCAACTATATGCAGACCTTTCACAGTTTACAATGCAAAAACGCAAGGCCTTGTTACCAGTGACCAAGGCCTTGCGCAACCATAATATCGTATACCGCTGGGGGTACCCGGTCAAATTAACAGTCACACATGACGGCAACACCACAGTAATTACAGATGTGGAAGAGGGACTCCAACTACTCAGATCTCTGGACATACTACCTGATCACGCACCTGCAGGTCCTTCTCCCCCTGCCAAGCTAAATACCCAGTATGAATGGCAAACGGTGTCAAGCAAAAAAAGCAACAAACAAAATAAACCAAAAACACCCAATTACAAAAAGTAAACTACCTTTCTATCAAGGTTCCCAACAAAACCTGGAGTTTTCAGCTGAGATTTCTCCCCCCTCTGCTACATGGGCAAATGTTTTGCCCCCAAGTTCAAGCTAAAGTTCTCGTTTGACTTAATTTTTTTACTAAAATGTTTTTTCCTCACCTCTCATTCTAATTTTATTTCTCCCTCTACCTCAACCCCATCTCCCTTCCACTGGTCTGACCTCCGGATACAAACCTCCGAGGAAGCACTACCGAACAACCCAAGTCACCTCAACTACCAGCAACATTCCAACATAGAATGGGCTACGCTTCCGGGACTAAGGTACTGTAGACATCTATACCCACACCACACAAATGGCGCTTAAAATAGTCTCTTTCAATGTCAACGGCCTCAACCACCCGGCCAAGAGGGCCTCAGTTTGGAATGAGGCGATCAAGCTCCAGGCTGATGTCCTATGCCTCCAAGAGACACACTTTTTAACAGGCAAAACCCCTTTTTTTAAGTACAAAAAATTCCCTCACATATTTTTTGCCTCAGCCCCTTCCAAACTAAAAGGAGTCCTTGTTGCCATCAGAGACTCTGTGACCTTCAAACTCTTGGAAACACACATAGATCCGGCAGGAAGATATCTCATTCTCCTTGGAGAACTGAATAATAAACCCTACACAATCGTCATCCTCTATGAGCCAAACTCCCATCAACTCTGCTTTTTAAGAAGACTCTATCAAAAAGTCACCGATATTCAAAAAGGATCACTAGTGATATGTGGAGACCATAATTTAACAGTGGATCATTCATTGGATACCACCTCAAAGGCCAAAAGAACTCCCCCATCGCTCCAAGCCCTATTACACTCTCAAGATATCTATGATGTTTGGAGATGCCAACATGCTAACGAGAGAGACTTCACCTTTCATTCTACCAGACATAACTCATACTCCAGACTGGATCTGATACTGGTGGACAAAGTACTCTTACAGGCGGTGTCTTCCTCCACCATACATGATATAACATGGTCTGACCATGCTCCTGTATCTATCACTGTGGTGGAGGGACACACCCCAAGTCCTACATATATTTGGAGAGCTAACTCTCGTATTTTTCAGATGCCACAACATGTTAGAAATATCCATGATAAATTGTCTGAGTTTTTCAAGATAAATACTAACTCTGTATCTGACCCAGCAGTACTATGGTGCTCACACAAGGCTTTTATTAGAGGGATAATACTTCAGATATGTGCAAGGGAGAGAAGGCAGAGGACACATAGGCTAGACTTAATTATTAAAGAAATCAAAAACCTGGAGACTTTAAATAAACAAAACTCCACTTATCATACGGCCCACAAACTTTCCTAACTCCGCTCTGATCTCAGACTCCTTCTAATTGAACGATACGACAAACACATACAATCTTTAAATCTGACACATTACTCATCTGGCAACCGTGCTGGCAAATTTCTAGCCCAGAGATTCAAAACAGCTAGGACCAAATCTAAAATTCCATTTTTACTACATCCAAAAGACAAACATAAAATATACAACCCCAAAGCAATAGCCAATTCCTTTGCAGAATACTATTCAACACTATAAAACCTAAACAAAGACCCCAACACTCCACAACCAACAGAGGAAAACATACAGACCTTTTTGTCTAAACTTAAACTCCCCTCTCTCTCACAATCACAACTGTCACATCTTAATGCCTCGATTACGGAGTCTGAGATCCAGAAAGTGATACGAACACTCCCATTGGGTAAATCTCCAGGCCCAGATGGCCTGCCCAACGACTATTTTAAAACATTTTACCCCAAACTAACCCCGTCTTTACAGGCGGTCTTCTCAGCCGCAGTGTCCTCTGCCTCATTTCCCCCCGAGATGCTAAAGGCCTACGTTGTAACTATCCCTAAACCTGGCAAGGAGCCCACATCCCCACCCAATTTTAGGCCGATATCATTACTCAACACGGACGTCAAGATCTATGCAAAAATCCTGGCACATAGATTACTCCCTATCCTTCCCTTTCTTGTGGAATCTGATCAATCGGGCTTCACAATGCCACTAGAAGAGTTATCTATGTCATGCAATACGCTCGGTCCTGTCGGGTGCCTTCTCTGCTCCTCTCTTTGGACGCGGAGAAGGCATTCGACAGGATCCACTGGGGCTACATGAGACACACACTGCAGAGGTTTGGCTTCTGTGGGCCCATATTATCAGCCATATTGGCTCTATACTCCTCCCCCTGTGCACAAGTGTTCACATCTAATCTACTATCAGATACCTTCAGCATATCGAACGGAACAAGGCAGGGGTGCCCCCTCTCTCCCTCCATTTTTAATCTACTAATAGAACCCCTCGCAGAAAGAGTTAGAACTCATCCCAATATCTCGGGCTTTTCCATACAAGGACAGGCCCACAATATAAATCTATTTGCTGACGATATTATCCTCTTTTTATCATCACCCGATGTATCACTGCCACACGCACATGATACACTTAACGAATTCAGTAAGATCTCATATTACAAAGTCAACTTCACAAAATCAATTATATTGGATATGGGCATATCACCCTCCTCAAAATCCCACCTACTTTCGTCCTATCCCTATACTTGGAGTAACTCAACCATCACCTACTTAGGCCTAACACTAACTAAAAACCCCCAAGACTTAGCAGAAGCCAACTATCCAGCTTTAATCACCAAACTATCCAAAGAAATAAAAAAAAATGGCCAACATAGAGTTAACATGGACAGGACGCCTGGCCTCATTTAAAATGTTAATCTTGCCCCAAATACTTTATGTTTTCCGTACCTTACCGGTCCCAATACACACCACATACATCAAAGCACTAAACACCCTACTCTCTAGCTATATCTGGAAAATTAAAAGACCAAGATGCTCTAAAACACTGTTGGGTAAACATAGAAAGGCGGGGGGTATGGGACTGGTAGACATTAAGGATTACCATAGGGCAGCCATCCTCACGCAACTTAAGGAGTGGTTCAACTCGACACCTAAAACTCTGTGGTGTGACATTGAACAAGCTCTGATCCCGCCTGGTAATCTGAAATGCCTCCTTCTCCTAGACGTTTGGAGACCCCTTCCCATTACCAAACTACCACTCACTATCCAAACATCGATCTTAGCATGGAGAGACCTCTACAACGTCCCAATCCCAAAACTCAACCAAAATGATATCCCTATACCCATAGCAATCTTCTCTCATGCTATTCCAAATCTTCAGATCAAAGAATGGCAAGACAGAGGGATTGAGACGGTTGATGATCTACACCGTAATAATTCCCTTATTCCCTTCCCTGTGCTTAAGAATAAGTACAATCTTTGCTCTACTGACCAATACAAGTACAACCAAATAGCTCACCTCCTACACACCATTAAATCTTACCAGATTTACCTTCCGAAAGAAGTGTGGGAATATTTCACCGAACAACCAACTCCACCCAAAGGTATCTCTTTGTTTTACAACCTTTTCCAACACAAATTAGAATTTATAAAATCTCCTCCCTACCAAAAGTGGGAAACAGATCTGGGTATACATATTACAACTGTACAATGGCAACACGCATTTGGATCACTGCATAAAGCATCCAGATGCGTTAACCACTGGGAACTGACCCAAAAAATAGCACTTAGATGGTACCTCACCCCATATAGAATCTCCAAGTTTGGAAATCGCGGTTCTCCACTATGTTGGCGAAATTGTGGTTCCATAGGCAACCTACTGCATATGTTCTGGACCTGTAAACATTTAACTAGCTTCTGGAACTCTATCTTTCGGGCCATTTCAACTATTACAGGGATCCTAACCCGTCCAAAGCCAAGCTTGGCAATACTAAATATAGGTATAGAATTGTTCCCTCCCGAATTTAGAACAGTGATCACCCACATTTTCCTAGTAGCTAGAGCCTTGATAGCCAGGCACTGGAGAACAGACAAAGCCCCAAATGTGTCCGAAGTCTTTACAACCACCCAGACTCACTATGTGTATGAATCTCTACTAGCTAGCAGAGGTGGACAAAAGGAAAAGTTTGATAACCAATGGAAGATATGGACAGCATGGTTTAAAAGTAATTAAAGTTGAACAATCTTTGAGATAAACTCACCTTACTGTAACTATATATGTTATGCTTACGTAAAGACCAGACCAGGGGAAAAAACCCTGTCCCCTTTCCTCCCTCCCACTCCCACCTTTCCCTTCCCCTACCCCCCCCTCTGCAAATCCCTTACTCCCTTCTGTTTCTTTCTACATCCCTACAGTTCTATCTATGTTGACTGAGTATATATACACCTTTGGAGATAACATTCTTATGGTACTTTCATAGCAACCTGGAAAATGCAGAAACCTTTGTATTAGCCCTTTCATGTATTTTTGAACATTTTGCTGATTTATGATTGTATCCCATGTATACTCTGTGAAAAAAAAACAATAAAAACTATTTGAAAAAAAAAAAAAAAAATTTAAAAAGTGTGTTTTTTCCCCAAAAAAATATGTTTGAAAAATTGCTGCGCAAATACTGTGTGAGAAAAAAAATGAAACACCCACCATTTTAATCTGTAGGGCATTTGCTTTAAAAAAATATATAATGTTTGGGGGTTCAAAGTAATTTTCTTTCAAAAAAAATAATTTTTTCATGCAAACAAAAGGTGTCAGAAAGGGCTTTGTCTTCAAGTGGTTAGAAGAGTGGGTGATGTGTGACATAAGCTTCTAAATGTTGTGCATAAAATGCCAGGACAGTTCAAAACCCCCCCAAATGACCCTATTTTGGAAAGTAGACACCCCAAGCTATTTGCTGAGAGGCATATCGAGTACATGGAATATTTTATATTGTGACACAAGTTGCGGGAAAAAGACACATTTTTTTTTTTGCACAAAGTTGTCACCAAATGATATATTGCTCAAACATGCCATGGGAATATGTGAAATTACACCCCAAAATACATTCTGTTGCTTCTCCTGAGTACGGGGATACCACATGTGTGAGACTTTTTAGGAGCCTAGCCGCGTACAGGACCCCGAAAACCAAGCACCGCCTTCAGGGTTTCTAAGGGCGTAAATTTTTAATTTCACTCTTCACTGCCTAGCACAGTTTCGGAGGCCATGGAATGCCCAGGTGGCACAAACCCCCCCAAATTACCCTATTTTGGAAAGTAGACACCCCAAGCTATTTGCGGAGAGGTATAGTGAGTATTTTGCAGACCTCACTTTTTGTCACAAAGTTTTGAAAACTGAAAAAAGAAAAAAAAAAATTTTCTTGTTTTTCTTCATTTTCAAAAACAAATGAGAGCTGAAAAATACTCACCATGCCTCTCAGCAAATAGCTTAGGGTGTCTACTTTCCAAAATTGAGTCATTTGGGGGGGGTTTGTGCTATCTTGGCATTTTATGGCCTTAGAAACTGTGATAGGTGGTGAGGAGTGAATCAAAAATTTACGCCCTTAGAAATCCTGAAGGGGGTGATTGGTTTTCGGGGCCCCTGTATGCAGCTATGCTCCCAAAAAGTCCCACACATGTGGTCTCACCATACTCAGGAGAAGCAGCAGAATGTATTTTGGGGTGTAATTCCACATATGCCCATGGCATGTTTGAGTAATATATAATTTAGTGACAACTTTGTGCAAAAAAAAAAAGTTTTTCATTTTCCTGCATCTTGTGTCAAAATATAAAATATTCCATGGACTCAACATGCCTCTCAGCAAATATCTTGGGGTGTCTACTTTCCAAAATGGGGTCATTTGGGAGGGTTTTGTGCCATCTTGGCATTTTATGGCCTTCAAAACTGTGATAGGTAGTGAGGCGTGAAATCAAAAATTTACGCCCTTAGAAATCCTGAAAGCGGTGCTTGGTTTTCGGGGCCCCGTACGCGGCTAGGCTCCCAAAAAGTCCCACACATGTGGTATCCCCATACTCAGGAGAAGCAGCTAAATGTATCTTGGTGTGCAATTCCACATATGCCCATGGCCTGTGTGAGCAATATATCCTTTAGTGACAACTTTTTGTAATTTTTTTTTTGTCATTATTCAATCACTTGGGACAAAAAAAATAATATTCAATGGGCTCAACATGCCTTTCAGCAATTTCCTTGGGGTATCTACTTTTCAAAATGGGGTCATGTGGGGGGTTTTGTACTGCCCTGCCATTTTAGCACCTCAAGAAATGACATAGGCAGTCATAAACTAAAAGCTGTGTAAATTCCAAAAAATGTACCTTAGTTTGTAGACACTATAACTTTTGCGCAAACCAATAAATATATACGCTTATTGACTTTTTTTTACCAAAGACATGTGGCCAAATACATTTTAGCCTAAATGTATGACTAAAATTGAGTTTATTGGATTTTTTTTATAACAAAAAGTAGAAAATATCATTTTTGTTCAAAATTTTCGGGCTTTTTCCGTTTATAGCGCAAAAAATAAAAATCGCAGAGGTGACCAAATACCATAAAAAGAAAGCTCTATTTGTGAGAAGAAAAGGACGCAAATTTCGTTTGGGTACAGCATTGCATGACCGCGCAATTAGCAGTTAAAGCAACGCAGTGCCAAATTGTAAAAAGTGCTCTGGTCAGGAAGGGGGTAAATCCTTCCGGGGCTGAAGTGGTTAAGAACAAACCTACAGTCCCTATCTTGTATACTGTATACTGCTGCTGTTCAGAGTATATAGGGGCCTGGGGGCGGGGTTCCCCTTAATATCCATACCAGACCCAAAGGGCAGGGGGGGGCAACATTACATTACAGCAGCAAGCAGTTTTAAATGACTTTTATTCCTTTAGAAATGTCATTTACAACATCATAAGACTCCATACTACTGGGGATTTCCTTTCCTCCTTATTGTATCCAAAGATGGAGTTCAGTAAACCCTGCCTGAACTGCAGGAGGGCGAAGCATTCTTGAAAAATCTTGGCCTGCCTCCTCTTCCAGAAGAAGATTTGATTCCTCCTTCCGCTCAGGACCGTCCACCTTCTACTACTCCCAGCCGCATCTGGACCCCCATGAGGGGCAAATCTAGGAAACATCTCTCTACACCTCAGCGTCCACGTACCTCTAAGAAACCTCCTTGATCCTTTTGCACATCCCTCCTTGGATCCATACTTCATTGCTCTTTACCTTTTTCATTTATCCATAGTTCAAGAGAAATACGCTGCTCTGGTTTACAAAGTTCTATGTCTACCCTGTTTCCTGTTCGAGGTTGAATTTTTCCTCAACCCATGGGGTATTGTTGTTGTCAGTAGTTTTATTTGGTCATCGTACCTCAGTTGACAGTTGTTCCTGTTTATCTGCTGACCATCTACTTACACTAGTAACAGGCCTCCTACTGTCGGACTTGTATTAGACGCTATCGGGCTCATAAGGCGAGCAGTCGGCCCTTCCCGTCTCTCTACTCAGAGTCTCCTGATGGAAGTCCGCATTTGTCCCTATCTGGCCCTGGACTATATTCAGGACCTCCTGAGACGCAAATGCCTCTCAGGTCTTCAAAAACTTAAGTTCTTTTTTTCTCTCTCTTTTTTTCTGTTTGCTTTTTTTCTTATGTCCATTTTCATGGGTCAGCTCTGCAGGTTGAAATTGCAATGTTCTTGTTTTCCTAACCCACTGCAGTTCCTTTACAGGGTATATTTGTTAATACTCAGGTACCGAAGGGTTCTTGCTACCAGCAATATTTATAAACAGCTCTGCATTTATTTTTATGGGTTTTTTTTTTTTAATATTTACTGTTTTTGCACAAGCTTATCTGAATGGTTTGCATACATGGCTTTGAGGATCGTGTCATATAATATAAAGGGTCTAGGTTTCATTCGTAAGCGTTGGATGGCCCTGAAGGATTTCAGGGCCTCAGGCGCAGACGTGGTAATGATCCAGGAGACTCACTTCCGGGCAGGTGGTTCATTTAAATTTGCCTCAAATTTTTACCTCGCCTCTGATTCCACGGGCAAGGCGGGAGTGGCAATTCTGATTAAGAAGTCGTGCCCTATTAGGGTTAAAAACTCCCATGCTGATCCTCATGGGAGATTCCTCATTCTAGACAGTGAGTGTATGACCACTTCTTTCACTCTTGTCAATCTCTACACCCCCAATACAGGTCAGATTGACTTTCTTAAAAAACTTTTTGATTCCCCTCAATACTGTTCACAACCTTTTATGGTCATTGGTGGGGATTTTAATCTGGTTATGTCACCCACTAGAGACAGACAAACTCTCCTTAGTACTACCTCTTCTAAAAAGATTACATCCCAAGCCAATTCTTTCCGCAAATGTATTAGGTCTTGACAGCTTTTTGACTCATGGAGGATCAAGCATCCTTCCGCTAAGCAGTTCACGTTTTATTCCCCAGCTCATAAAATGTACTCACGTCTTGATCACTTTTTTATTTCAGCCCCACTCATCCCCTATGTGGTTGAATCTGACATGTCACCCATTACATGGTCAGACCATGCTCCCATCATCTTAGACCTTATGCTTTCTCAGACTTTCACCAGATCCTGTCATTGGCGTCTTAATGGTCACCTCTTACAATCTGAAGTTTCATGTTCCACTTTAGCAAAAGGTCTAGAGGATTTTTTTTCAGTTTAACATAGGGTCGGTTTCTGAATTTTCTACACTGTGGGAGGCACACAAGGCGGTTTTTCGTGGTGCTTGCATAGCTGAAAGCTCTCAGTTGAAGAAAGATACAAATGTATTTATACAATCTTTGATATCCGCTCTGGTAACCGCAGAGCGGCAGCTGTTGTGTGGTCCCACGGTGATGAAACTGCGAAAGGTCACCTCCCTCAGAGAACAAATCAAATTAATACAGCTTGGCAGGGCAGCCAGATCCTTACTCTGGACGAAACAAAAATTTTATGAACACTCAAATAAACCCCATAGAATGTTAGTCAACAAACTATATCCACGTCCATTCAATTCATTCCCTGACTTCCTTCTCCAGGCTGAGGGATCTAGAACACACTGCCCCCATGAGATGTCAAAAATTTTTGGCAAATTCTGCCATAAATTGTATACTTGTTTGACTCCGGAGAATCACTTCAATTTTACCCAGGAAAATTTTGAGACATTTTTCTGTAACTTAAAACTTCCAAAATGATCTTCAGCGGATTTAGCTAGCCTGAATACGGCTATAGCAGCTGAAGAGCTTTTGACTATAATTAAGGGCCTTCTATTACATAAATCACCTGGCCCTGATGGCTTTCCCTATTTTTATTACAAAACTTTCTTTGATATTTTGTCTCCACACATCCTGACCTTATACGATTTGAATTCAGATTATAAAATATTTACAAAAATCCTTGCATCCAGACTATCTAGACTTGTTCCCAAACTGATCCATAGTGATCAGGTGGGTTTTGTCCCTGGCAGGCATGCGGGGGATAACACCCGCCGTACAATAGATCTGATAGATCTCTTGGACAGGTCTTCCCATTCGGCCTTGGTTCTAAGTTTGGATGCACAAAAGGCCTTTGATAGGCTGAGTTGGCCTTATATGTTTGCTACCTTAAATGCATATGGTTTTAATAGCCCTTTTCTAAAAGCTTCATCGGCCCTTTACTCGACAGTCACAGCCCAAGTTCAGATGTCTTCCTTCCTGTCGCCTGGCTTCCCCATGACAAACGGTACTCAGCAGGGGTGTCCCCTTTTACCATTACTTTTTATTTTGTGTCTAGAACCCCTGGCCGAGTCCATCTGCATTCATCCGGATATCCGTGGTGTGGTGATGCGATAGGGGGAATATAAACTGTCGCTTTTTGCAGATGACATCCTGCTCACTATTACCAACCCATTAATATCTCTCCCTTCACTGCACAAATTATTGTCCTTCTTTAGTGCCATTTCCGGTTATAAGATTAACACTTCTGAAACTGAAGCTCTCCCCATACACACCCCATCCTCCATGTTATCTCAGCTTAAAGATTCATACACTTACAAATGGTGCACTACCTCCCTCAAATATTTAGGTATTCTTCTTACCCTCTCTTACTCTTCCCTTTATCATGTTAATTATCCCCCTCTGGTTCTAGACATTAACAAATCCCTGCTGACCTGGATAAAGTATCCCCTGTCTCTGTTGTGTAGGATTAATGTCCTAAAAATGACTATTTTACCCAGGTTACTATATCACTTTGAAACATTACCAGTTGCCATGCCTTCCTCTCACCTAAAAGCACTTCAGAGGAGCTTTCTAAAGTTCGTATGGGGTGACAGGGCTCACCGCATAGCGAGTTCGGTGGTACTTGCCCCAAGATCCAGGGGGGATTGGGCGGCCCGGACATTATTAAATATTATTACACCTCACATTTGAGGGCTATTGTTTCATGGTCCTCCTTACACGCACCAAATCAATGGACAGCCATTGAAAAGGGAGTGTTATATCCAGTTCACCCGTGTTATTTAGTTTGGAATGCCCTCCCATCCCTAGATCCCTTCTTTAAACGTCAATGTACTGCTCCAATGACCTTCACTTTAACCATCTGGCGTAAATGCCTTAAAGGCTTTCTTCTTGCTTCACCTTGCTCTCCTCTTGTGACTGTGCTGTTCAACCCAATCATACCAGACAGTCTGTCTCCGGGCAAGGTTTTCCCATGGCTTAATGGCCCCTCTTCCAGCTCCGAAATTTGGTTCATCCTATCACGTGGGGATTACATACTTTTGATACTCTACGTGAGAAATTTGATATACCCCCCAACTATTTCATTTTTATTTACAGGTTTGACATTTCTTTCACGCCAAATCCCCAACCCTGACTCTTAATAAACCAACCGCTTTCGAGTATTTATGTGCCCAGGGTCCTCACCAACTACATTTAATATCCTCCATTCACCGTATCCTCCATGAGTCGACCCCTCTTACTGAGACCACACATGAGGAGATGGTCCCATTTTATAGGTAGACCTATTTTGGTCCAGGTATGCGATAGGATCTGGTCCTCTACTTTCAAGTCCTCCAAATGTGTAACCCAAAGGGAAACATCCATTAAGATTCTCATGTTTTGGTACAAAACCCCTGATGTCATTCACAAATATGATTCCTCAGTTTCGTCACACTGTTGGCGCTGTGGGACTGATACAGGTTCTTTATTTCATGTTTTCTGGCACTGTTCTATGATCCAACCCTTTTGGCATGACGTAAGGCTCCTGATACAAAAGGTGGTGGATATGTCCCTTCCGCTCGATCCCTTAAATTATCTACTAGGTCTCCCTTTTTCAGGCATAACCAAAAAAGTCAATTGGCTATTTCCTATATTTTGTTAGCTGCCAAAAGGCTTATTCCATTGTGCTGGTTGTCTAATAAACCTCCTCTGGGGTCCAGATTTCTTCACCTGGCGGCTGAAATTCATAGGGGGTTTCCCCTTAAAATCCATACCAGACCTAAGGGCCTGGTATGCTCTTAGAGGGGAACCCATGCCGGTTTTTTATTTAAAATTTGGCATGGAGTTCCCCCTTATGATTCATACCAAACACATGTCAGAATTGCTTGTCGCTCATCGGGAAAGGAAAAAACACATTTCACCTTTCCCCATGAAAGGGAAAGGAGCTCGGTGCTGGTAAATTATTTTCTTTTTCCTGTAAAGTTGCCTCATTACGAACGGGGATCCGACTTGGAGGCGACTTCCAATGAAATCAATGTACAAGTCACCTAGAAGTCGGATTGAAGTAGTACAGGAACCTTTTCTGAAGTCGGAGCGACTGCAGTAGTGTGCATTAAGACAGACCCATTCACTTACATTGATTTTTTCATGTAGCGCGACTTGAGGCGACTTGGGGCGACTCCAAAGTTGCCCCTGTGTGAATGGAGTCTAAAGCTTTATCTAATTATAGTAATAACTAATCATTAGTTATTACTACATATATAAACACATTATAGAATCGAAAAAGTATAAAGTAAAGAAAGTCACCTTTTGTGATAATGTAAACATTTACTTTTTAATTTCTATGATGTGTATATTTAATTAATATTCAAAGTAATTTATTTGGCATGCTATTTACAAAACGTAATTTATTTATTATATTTATACACTGTGATATTGGAGCCGGAGCACCTTAGTAAAAGCAAACAGTCCCTTTTACGGTCAAAAACAGGCCAACAGAAAAAACAACTGGTCCTCCGGAAGCAAAAAATGTACAATTGTTGGTACAAAACATAAACGCTCGGCTCACTGCCAGTCACACTTCTACTTTAACAGGGTGTTTGAAATCTCCCGGATGCCTAAGGGGTCCCAAAGAGAAGGTCATCAGAGTTCAGCAACCTTGTCTCAGCCACGCACTAGCCCACATTGCTCATTTTGTTGTGTTTCTTCTCTACTTCACCTCACAGACAGGCACTGAGTGTTTCCTCCTCCTTTTCTAGACTCTGATGCAAGTGGGTGAACCCTTTCAGGGTAAAAGTCCCTGTAATGAGGGTTGGAAGTTCTTTCTCACCCAAATATCTCTCTGAAACTCCAAATTTCGGGTCCCAAATGAGGACTTTCGATCCAGAGGGGACCATAAGTCAGTCCTCTTCTCTCCCTCGGGTTCAGACTCATTGATCACAGTTTGGGGTAAAGGGCCAATCACAGTGGTCCTTTACCACATGATCAGCTGTGTCCAATGACAGCTGATCATGGTTGTAAACACAAGCCGGTTATTTGTGTTTCTTTCCTCACACTGACAGTGCTAGGAGAGAAGAAGGAAGCCAAAAACCGGCTTGTGTTAAGGGACATCAACACTAACAATAAGGGCACCGAGTATCAGTGTACTGATTATTAGGGATGAGCTTCAAGTTCGAGTCAAACTCATGTTCGACTCGAACATCGACTGTCGCCAGTTCGCCGAACAGCGAACAATTTGGGGTGTTCACGGCAAATTCGAAAGCCGCAGAACACCCTTTAAAAGTCTATGGGAGAAATCAAAAGTGATAATTTTAAAGGCTTATATGCATGGTATTGTCATAAAAAGTGTTTGGGGACCTGGGTCCTGCCCCAGGGGACAAGGATCAATGCAAAAAAAGTTTTAAAAACGGCTGTTTTTTCGGGAGCAGTGATTTTAATAATGCTTAAAGTGAAACAATAAAAGTGTAATATCCCTTTAAATTTCGTACCTGGGGGGTGTCTATAGTATGCCTGTAAAGGGACACATGTTTCTCATGTTTAGAACAGTCTAACAGCAAAATGACATTTCAAAGGAAAAAAAAGTCATTTAAAACTACTCGCGGCTATTAATGAATTGCCGGTCCGACAATACACATAAAAGTTCATTGATAAAAAATGGCATGGGAATTCCCCACAGGGGAACCCCGAACCAAAATTAAAAAAAAAAAATGACGTGGGGGTCCCCCTAAATTCCATACCAGGCCCTTCAGGTCTGGTATGGATATTAAGGGGAACCCCGGCCAAAATTAAAAAAAAAAAAAAATTGCATGGGGTCCCCCTCAAAATCTTTACCAGACCCTTCAGGTCTGGTATGGATTTTAAGGGGAACACTGCGCCAAAATTTTTTTAAAAAATGGCGTGGGGTCCCCCCAAAAATCCATACCAGACCCTTATCCGAGCACGCAACCTGGCAGGTCGCAGGAAAAAAGGGAGGATGAGAGAGCGGCCCCCCTCCTGAACTGCACCAGGCCACATGCCCTCAACATTCGGAGGGTGCTTTGGGGCCATGTTGATGGGGACAAGGGCCTCATCCCCACAACCCTTGCCCGGTGGTTGTGGGGGTCTGTGGGCGGGGGGCTTATCGGAATCTGGAAGCCCCCTTTAACAAGGGTACCCCCAGATCCCGGCCCTCTCCCCTGTCTGAAATGGTAAGGGGGTACAAAAGTACCCCTACCATTTCACAAAAAAACTGTCAAAAATGTTAAAAATGACAAGAGACAGTTTTTGACAATTCCTTTATTTGAATGCTTCTTCTTTCTTCTATCTTCCTTCGGTTTCTTCCTCCATCTTCTTCTTCTTCTGGTTCTTCTGGTTCTTCCTCCGGTGTTCTCGTCAGGCATCTTCCTCCGCGGCGTCTGCGTCTTCTTTCCTTCTTCTCCTTGGGATGCTGCGAATCCATGATGGCATGGAGAGAGGCTCCCACTGTGTGACGCTTCTCCTCTTCTGACAGTTCTTAAATAACGGGGGGCGGGGCCACCCGGTGACTCCGCCCCCCTCTGATGCACGGGGACTTGACGGGGACTTCCCTGTGGCATTCCTGTGATGTCAGAGGAGAGGAGAAGCGTCACACAGTGGGAGCCTCCCTCCATGCCATCATGGATGCGGAGCGGCCGAGGAGAAGAAGACGCCAATGCCGCGGAGGAAGATGCCGGACGAGAACACCGGAGGAGGAACCAGAAGAACCAGAAGAAGAAGAAGATGGAGGAAGAAACCAAAGGAAGATAGAAGAAAGAAGATAGAAGATAGAAGAAGCATTTAAATAAAGGAATTGTCAAAAACTGTCTCTTGTCATTTTTAACATTTTTGACAGTTTTTTGTGAAAAGGGACATTACACTTTTATTGTTTCACTTTAAGCATTATTAAAATCACTGCTCCCGAAAAAATTGCCATTTGTAAAACTTTTTTTTGCATTGATCCATGTCCCCTGGGGCAGGACCCAGGTCCCCAAACACTTTTTATGACAATAACTTGCATATAAGCCTTTAAAATGAGCACTTTTTGATTATTCATGTTCATGTCCCATAGACTTTAACGGTGTTTGCATGTTCAAACAAATTTTTTGCCTGTTCGCAAGTTCTGGTGCGAACCGAACAGGGGGGTGTTCGGCTCATCCCTACTGATTATCAATGCAGTCCCAACAGTGCCCATCAGTTCTGCCAATGAGTAGCCATCAGTGCCACCTATCAGTGTTGCCTACCAGTGCCACCTATCGGTGTTGCCTACCAGTGCCACCTATCAGTGCTGCCTATCAGTGCCATCTGCCAGTGCCACCTATCAGAGCCCATCCGTGCCACCTATGAGTGCCCATCAGTGCCACCTATCAGGGCAGCCGCATCAGTGCCCACCAGTGCTACCTATTAGTGCCCATCAGTGCACATCAGTGCCATCTATCAGTTCCCATCAGTGCCTCCTCATCAGTCCCCATCAGTGCAGCCTAATAATGCCCATCAGTGAAGGAGAAAAATTATGTTTGCCAAATTCTATAACAAACTATGAAAAAAAAAATATTTTTGAAAAATGTTCGGTCTTTCTTCGTTTGTTTAGAAAAAATTTTAAAAGCCCAGTGGTGATTAAATACCACCAAAAGACTCTATTTGTGTGAAAAAAATTATAAAAATGTCATATGGTTAAAGTGTAGCATGACCGCGCTGAATTGTCATTCAAATTGTCATTCAAACTGTGACAGTGCTGAAAGCTGAAAATTGCCTGGGCAGAAAGGGGGTAAAAGTGCCCAGTAAGCAAGTGGTTAAAGGGACCACAACCCAAATAGTGGGGAAATATAACTGCCATCCAGGACCCATCCCTGCCGTCCTGTACAACACTTAACACTCAATTTAATCTCCTATATTTTTTCTCCTCACAAACTTTTAATAATGTTTAAGTATTGAACCTGATAATGCTATTTTTTTTTGTTTTCTAATATATTATCCATACACTGTATCTGATATTGTATTTTTACATAATCTTTATCCTTATTCTGATGAAAGGCACACAGTAAATGTCCTGAAATGCGTTGGTTATCAATAAATAGATAAAAAGATATATTGTATACATAAAAGGTTTACAATATTGTTCCAAGACAAGTCAACACACATTTATATTCTGAATGATCTTTATTAAGATAGCGATATTTGTTAAAACAATTTAACACAGATTAATGCAAAAAAACATTGCTGACTTTAGCGCAGCTGCTGTGATTTCTGACTGCCATTAGTAGGTCATTACATAATGCTATTTAGGTTTATTTGGCTCCAATCATCTACTCCCCTTTGCGTCCTACAATGAATAGCATAGCTTTATAATCAGCGAGATCGCTAACATTGCGTCTCCTCTGCACTGCACAGTAATCAATGATTAAACCCACCTTACCAAAGGCGTTTTTCACAAACTCCTCATTACATTTAAAACAATGGAACCGTTCTGCTCCAGCAGACCAGTAAGTTGTATCTAATACCGCAATAAGTAACAGTTGGCCTCCGGGTTTTAGCAGCTTTATGATCCTCTCCAGATTCTTCATGTATTCATCTTCATTTTTACTGATCATTTCCAGTATTAATGCACTGATAATACAATCAGCAAGTGGTAGTAGCACCGGGGAAGATATCTTTTCCTGTTCAAAATCACATTTCAAAATCTGCTTGATGGATGACCTTAGGCTCATTTCTTTCTCCTGAAGTTGATCTCTGAAAGAAAAAAAAAACATAATATGGACATTACAGGAAATATTTCAATATACAGTGATGTGGTGTGATAAGCAATTCTGCCAAAATTCAGTTAGACTGTAATTTGACAAGTTAAAATAAAATTGTCATACTAGTGTAGCACCACGCCTGTAGGAGTTGCTAACGGCAGGGTTCCCCATTACTGCACAGCCAGTCACACAGCATTTCCTTCTCACATCCAGACACAGTGATCAGACCTTTGGCTTGTTTTTTGTTGTTTTATTAGGGGATGAAAATTTGGATGGGGTAATGGCAGGGCCGTCTTAATAGCATCATGGGCCCCTGGGCAAAGTAATGCTCTGGGGCCCCTACCAGCTTGCCTCAATTTACGCACCTACTTTCAAGAAATAAAGTATAAATAGTTCATAGAATTAAACATATATTCGTACTTTAAATAAAATCAATTTAAAAAAATCAAAGACTAATCAACACAAAAGGCACAGTACACTGGGGAATGCAGAAGGGCACAGTACTGGAGGGGTCAGACGGGCACAATATTAGGATCAGGAGGGCACAGTATAGGTTCTGGTACTCTTGCCAGGACACGGCCATCTTGGGACAGTTTAGTAAAAAGCACGACTGTCCCAGCAAATCCAGGACAGTTGGCAAGTATGATGCCAAGGAGTGCCCTTGTATTAGGATGGCCCTGGGTAAGGGATTATGGGATACCCAACTTGAAAATGTCCAACAATTAAAACCAGGGACAACTTCCTCCCGATTGACAGATTTCTCTTCTTCCTTCCACCTGCACAAACTTGGTTCCCTTGTACAGCTATTGCTGGTTCACTCCTGGGGAAACTAACAGTCTTTAGTTAGTTCAGCAACAGCCCGTTACAGGCTAGAAATAGGGATGAGCTTGATGTTCGGGTCGAACATACAGTAAGTTTGACTCGAACATTGGGTGTTCGCCCGTTCGCTGAACAGCAAACATTATGGGGCGTTCATGGAAAATTTGAGCGCCGAAGAATGCCCCATAATGCACTGCGAGATCGCAGTGCATTGCTGTATGATGATTGGCCAAAGCATGGACCTGACCTGCATGCTTTGGCCAATCACAGCACGCTCTGCTGAGAAAGTCATAATTGGCCAAAGGCAGGGTGCCTTTGGTCAATCATGGCTCAGGGGGACTAAGTCCACACCCCACATTATATAAGGCTGCCTACGTGGCGGCCCTGGGTAGTGTTGTTGGTATGGACAGAGCGATAGCTTGATTTAAATTAAGCAGGCATGTTATTCAGTTAGTGGCAGTGTATTTGATCTCTCTCTCACACAGACACAGACACACACACACACACCACACATACACACGCTGCATCCAGTGTAGCCTATATCTACATTGCATTCTGTGGTGTACTGTTTCCAATACACTTCAGGCGGTGTATTAATATATACAGTATCTCACAAAAGTGAGTACACCCCTCGCATCTTTGTAAATATTTTATTATACCTTTTTATGTGACAACACCGAAGAAATAATATTTTGCTACAATGTAAAGTAGTGAGTGTACAGCTTGTATAGCAGTGTAAATGTGCTGTTCCCTCAAAATAACTCAACACACAGCCATTAATAAGTCTAAACCACTGGCAACAAAAGTGAGTACACCCCTAGGTGAAAATGTCCAAATTGGGCCCAATTAGCGATTTTCCCTCCCCGGTGTCATGTGACTCATTAGTGTTACAAGGTCTCAGGTGTGAATGGGGAGCAGGAGTGTTAAATTTGGTGTCATCACTCTCACTGTCTCATACTGGTCACTGAAAGTTCAACATGGCACCTCATGGCAAAGAACTCTCTGAGGATCTGAAAAAAAGGAATGTTGCTCTACATAGCCTATAAGAAGATTGCCAAGACCCTGAAACTGAGCTGCAGCACAGTGGCCAAGACCATACAGTGGTTTAACAGGACAGGTTCCACTCAAAACAGGCCTCGCCATGGTTAACCAAAGAAGTTGAGTGCACATGCTCAGCATCATATCCAGAGGTTGTCTTTCGGAAATAGATGTATGAGTGCCACCAGCATTGCTACAGAGGTTGAAGGGGTGGGGGTTCAGCCTGTCAGTGCTTAGACCATACGCCACACACTGCATCAAATTGGTCTGCATGGCTTTTGTCAAGATGATGCACAAGAAAGCCCAAAAACAGTTTGCTGAAGACAAGCAAACTAAAGGCATGGATTACTGAAACCATGACCTGTGGTCTGATGAGACCAAGATAAACTTTTTTGGTTCAGATGGTGTCAAGCGTGTGTGGCGTCAACCAGGTGAGGAGTACAAAGACAAGTGTGTCTTGCCTACAGTCAAGCGTGGTGGTGGGGGTGTCATGGTCTGGGGCTGCATGAGTGCTGCCGGCACTGGAGAGCTACAGTTCATTGAGGGAACCATGAATGCCAATATGTACTGTGACATACTGAAGCAGAGCATGATCCCCTCCCATCTGAGACTGAGCCGCAGGGCAGTATTCCATCATGATAACGACCCCAAACATACCTCCAAGATTACCACTGCCTTACTAAAGCAGCTGAGGGTAAAGGTGATGGACTGGCCAAGCAGGTCTCCAGACCTAACCCCTATTGAGTATCTGTGGGGCATCCTCAAATGGAAGGTGGAGCAGTGCAAGGTCTCTAACATCTACCAGCTTTGTGATGTCATCATGGAGGAGTGGAAGAGGACTCCAGTGGCAACCTGTGAAGCTCTGGTGAACTCCATGTCCAAGAGGGTTAAGGAAATGTTGGAAAATAATGGTGGCCACACAAAATATTGACACTTTGGGCCCAATTTGGATATTTTCACTTAGAGGTGTACTCACTTTTGTTGCCAGTGGTTTAGATATTAAATGGCTGTGTGTTGAGTTCATTTGAGGGGACAGAACATTTACACTGTTATACAAACTGTACACTCACTACTTTACATTGTAGCAAAGTGTTATTGCTTCAGTGTTGTCACATTAAAAGATATAATAAAATATTTACAAAAATGTGAGGGGTGTACTCACTTTTGTGAGATACTGTATATACAGTCGGGTCCATAAATATTGGGACATCGACACAATTCTAATCTGTTTGGCTCTATACACCACCACAATGGATTTGAAATGAAACAAACAAGATGTCCTTTAACTGCAGACTTTCAGCTTTAATTTGAGGGTATTTACATCCAAATCAGGTGAACGGTGTAGGAATTGCAACAGTTTGTATATGTGCCTCCCACTTTTTAAGGGACCAAAAGTAATGGGACAGATTAACAATCATCCATCAAACTTTCACGTTTTTTTATAAGCTTGATTTTTTTTTTTTTTTTTTTTAAGTTTTAGAATTTCAAGTTATACAAACATGCACAACAGATTTGTAATCATTACATCAGGTATAGATAGTTTTACAATGTACTGAACAAATATCAATAAAGATCACGTTTTAGAAATAGCACATCTATACACTTGAAATACAGTCTATACTTAGATTGTTCATGGTAAGCGTAAAGTATGGTGAACACCAATGTTGCTGCCGTACAGCTTAGGAGGGTATTCCTCGGAAATCTTGCACCAGAGTGTCTGGTAAACCAAAGCAAATCGTCCCATATCCCCAACACCGTAGACGGGATCATACTGTGTTAGGGAGGGGCGATTGTAGCTGTTAGAATTTAAATCCATGGTAATGGTATACTCGTTGGCTTAACTGGCCTTCACCATAAGCAAGATGGTTTGGTAAAGTAAGCCGTATATAATGGGCCATCAGAAAAAGTATTTTTACATATTACCTTCAGGTAGTCCCTGCTTAGGAAGGTTGGGGTAATAGTATAAGTTATAATAATAGTATAGTTCTCCTTACTGCATGGAGGGTTAGCATGAGAAATTAGGGATTAGGGATGAGTTTCGAGTTCGAGTCGAACTCATGTTCGACTCGAACATCGGCTGTTCGCCATTTCGCCGAACAGCGAACAATTTGGGATGTTCGCGGCAAATTCGAAAGCTGCGGAACACCCTTTAAAAGTCTATGGGAGAAATCAAAAGTGCTCATTTTAAAGGCTTATATGCATGGTATTGTCATAAAAAGTGTTTGGGGACCTGGGTCCTGCCCCAGGGGACATGGATCAATGCAAAAAAAAGTTTTAAAAACGGCCGTTTTTTTCGGGAGCAGTGATTTTAATAATGCTTAAAGTGAAACAATAAAAGTGTAATATCCCTTTAAATTTCGTACCTGGGGGGTGTCTATAGTATGCCTGTAAAGGGGCACATGTTTCCCTGTTTAGAACAGTCTGACAGCAAAATGACATTTCAAAGGAAAAAAAGTCATTTAAAACTACTCGCGGCAATAATGAATTGCTGGTCCGACAATACACATAAAAGTTCATTGATAAGAAGTCTGGGTTCGCTCTTATTTTGCGTAGCATGGGTTCAAGAGTGAGCACAAAAATTAGGGGGTCGAGGGGGCATCCCTGGCGTGTGCCATTCGAGATGGAGAAGGCTCTCGACAGGCGGCCGTTGACTCTAATTTTGGCTGTGGGAGTAGAGTATAATGCCATTATTAAGTGAAGGAAACCCATAGCCTGTAATGTAGCCAACATGTAGTCCCATGCCACCCTGTGGAACACCTTCTCCGCATCGAGGGAAAGAAAAAAGCCTTGTGTGGAGGTTCTTTGTGAGCCATTGATGAATGTTTATTGCTTTTATGGTGTTATCCCTGGCTTCTCGTCCAAGGATAAAACCTATCTGGTCCAATGAGATCAGTTTGGGGAGTAGGGGTAGTATGCGGTTAGCAAGAATTTTAGCGTAAAGTTTCACGTCCACATTCAAAAGGGATATGGGTTGGTAGTTAGATACTATCGTGACGTCTTTGCCTGGTTTGGGTATGAGTGTTATGTGGGCTTCAAGGATATCTTTGTTAGCTTGAGGAGATGATGATAAAGAGTTAAATGCCTTGGTGAAGTGGGGGGTGAGTATGTTAGAAAAAGTTTTATAAATAGCTCACCGTTAGGCCATCCGGTCCGTGCCTTTTACCCGTTTTTGTTTTAGGGCAGTAAGGGTTTCGTCCGCCGTGATATGGTGATCTATGTTCGCCGAGTCCTCAGTTGAAATGCCCGTTGGACAATATTGTTTTAAAAAAGGCGTTAAGCAGCGCAGTCCTGTCGTTGATGCATCCCATTGTGTGAGGGGAAGGCAGGTTATAGAGTTTAGAGAAATAGTGGACAAACTGGTCTGCAATATCTTCTGTGGTCACGTGAGCACGTCCTAGGGGATCCTTAATCATGTGAGTGGTCCAAGATGCCTTTTTATGTTGCAGGGCTCTCGCTAACAGTTTTCCCGGTTTGTTCCCAAACTCATAAAACAGTTTCTGTGTTAGTAGATATTTGCGTTTCAATGTTTTGCTCAACTCCTCTAAGAGTTCTTTTCTAGTCTGTATGAGGTCAACCAGGATTGTGGTTGCTAGGGAACGTTTGTGAACATGTTCTAGAGCTTGAATGCGTGTGGACAATTCAGATATGCGAGCTTTTCTGAGCTTAGCTCGTTTGACAGCTAAGGAAATCAGTTCCCCTCGAATCACACATTTCTTGTGCAGCCCAAATATTTTCAGGTGTAGTGTCTACTATGTCATTTTCTTTAAAGTAGTTTGAAATGTGCTCAGTTATTTTGTGAGTCGTTTCAATGTCGGTCAGTAAGGAGTTATCTAGACGCCATATTGTGGGTTTTACGTGTGACATCTGGAGGGTCAACGTCATGGGGATGGGGTTATGATCTGAAAGCACCATAGGGTCTATGGATGTTTTTGATAGGAACGTGAGATCATTTTGAGAGAGAAAGAAGTAATCGATTCTGGAATATTTGTCGTGTGGAGAAGAATAGAACGTGTAGTCCCATTCGTTGAACGTACGCCATGTATCATGTAAAGTCAATTCTTTAAGGTGGGTTTTGATAGCTCGTAGAGCTCTATATGTCATGGATGAAGCTCCTGTGGAAGTGTCTCCAGCTGGGGTGAGAGCGATGTTGAAGTTGCCTCCTACAATTAAGTAGCCGGAGTAGAATGTGGTGAGCTGCTGTAAGGTTGAACGAAAAAATGGTACATGATGTTTGTTCGGTGCATATAGGTTAACAAGAGTGATGGGTTTGTTGTGTAATGTCCCTTTAAGGAAGATGAATCTCCCCTTGACATCTCTTTGGACGTCCGTCACTTGTATAGGAAAGTGCTTTGATATAAGTATTGAGACTCCCTTTGAATTTGAGTCTTCATTGGAGGCGTGGTAAACTATCGGAAAATGGGTATTGTGTAGTTTAGGGATATTGTCTGAATGAAAGTGTCTTTCTTGCACAAAGGCTATATGTGCTTTGGCTTTCTGCAATGTGTATAGCAATTGAGATCTCTTTTTAGGGGTGTTAAGCCCGCGTATGTTTAGCGAACATAATTTAACCTGTAAAGAGGGCGCAACATTATCCTGATGTGTTACTTTGATGGCTGTTGATTCCGCCATTGTTAAGGTGGTCTTGGAAGGGGGAGGGTTACCCCAGATTTTAAACCTACTATTTAGGCTGAATATGGTGGGGGGGATTTATCAAGCCTTCTCGATGACGAGATGAGGCAAGACGTTACAGGGAGCTACCAGTGCGGGCCAACTCAATTGCAAGCCAACACTGTATTGCCCTACTGTGTGGGGGTTGAAAATGACCTAGCAGAGAAGAGTCTATAAGAGAGCATGGTGACCCGCCGCTGTCAGGTGTTGGTACTTAGGGGTGGAGGTATGTTTCCTGGGCATGGGAATATTACTGAGTTATGTCAAAGGCGACACATACAAAAAAAAAAAAAAAAGGCAGAAAGAGTGGACACACGTGTGAGCCTTCCCGGTATGGGGATATAGTGTGCAGCCAAGTTATGGAGAGCTGTCTCTAATTCCTTGTTTAGGTACCTAGTCCCGGTTCTCCATCGTGTCCCAAGATCAAAGAGTTAAGGACCGTGTATATTGTGTGTAGTGGGCACCTACTTTCAGGTAGGTGACCCTTTCTGCTAGCTTTCTATGACAGGTAAATTTAGACAGGCTTGTGCTATTACAGCAGGCCTGTTTTTGTTAATTTCCATATTTGAGTGGCAGGTAGTTTATGTGTTGGTCTCGGCCAATCATTAATTTGCTTGGTGATCCCGGGACTCTCATATAAAAGCGGGGTCACTTGGTGTCGGGGAGAGTTGGAGTGTGTATCCGGGCCCAGACCTGCTCTGCGGAGTGAGGGAGCCAGCCTGGTTCCCGGAGGGGAGGGTGGAGGTTTTCACCTTAGCGAGATGGGTGGAGAACCGGTCCTCATGGAGGAACAGACGACATCTTACAGCATGTAGTCGCTGATGTTGTTGGCCGCCCCTGTGGGGAAGGGAGTGGGCCACAAAGGAGAAGAGGAACTCAGAATCATTGCGGGAGAAGTAGAGACAAGCTGAAGGAAACTGGGTGATTGATCGCTTAGGAGCGACACACAGGCTATTGATCAAGTGAGTGAAACGCCCCGGGAGGGGTACTGTCCAGAGGCTGAGGTATGTTGGTACGCAAGTCAGCAAGACAGGTGGTTGTAGCCTGTGACTTTGGGTTCAGCATTACCCCGGGATTCCAATCAGTCAAGCGGGAGAGGTCATTCAGAGTGACTCTTTTTAGCTCAACTGGGAAGTACCATGCGGATGAGAAGTAGTGGCAAAAAGGTAGCGGTGAAGCTGCAAGCACATATATAGAGAAACAGACTGTTCTTAAAAGTATCTGCAGATAAAGATGTTATTCAGAGTGACTCTTTATTGTTTATTCTCTATCAAGAAAATCTACTTCCATCTTCCCTGATAAATTAATCATCCAGTTTTGAATCACTGTCACCCGCAAATGTTATGAGTCTTTGCCAGTGAAACAAAGGAAAAATCTAAAATCAACCCAAGAGTAGGGATGAGCCGAACACCCCCTGGTTCGGTACGCACCAGAACCTGCGAACGGACCGAAAGTTCGCACGAACGTTAGAACCCCATTGACGTCTATGGGACTCGAACATTCGAAATCAAAAGTGCTCATTTTAAAGGCTAATTTGCATGGTATTGTCCTAAAAAGGGTTTGGGGACCCGGGTCCTACCGCAGGGGACATGTATCAATGCCAAAAAAACTTTTAAAAACGGCCGTTTTTTCGGGAGCAGTGATTTTAATGATGCTTAAAGTAAAAAAAAAAAAGTGAAATATTCCTTTAAATATCGTACCTGGGGGGTGTCTATAGTATGCCTGTAAAGTGACGCGTGTTTCCCGTGTGTAGAACAGTCCCTGCACTAGGGATGAGCTTCGTGTTCGAGTCGAACCCATGTTCGACTCGAACATCGGCTGTTCGACCGTCCGTCGAATTGCGAACGATATGGGCCGTTCGCGCCAAATTCGTGTGGCGCGTCACGGCCCATAATTCACTGCGGCATCGCAGTGCATTGCTGGCTGATGATTGGCCAAGCATGCACTATGACCCGCATGCTTGGCCAATCACAGCGCCGTCAGTAGAGAGAGCTGTAATTGGCCAAAGCCAGGGTGGCTTTGGCCAATTATGGCTCAGGGGATTTAGTACACACCCCACACTATATAAGGCCGCCTGCACGGCGGCCCTGTGTAGTGTGTGTTCCGGTGTGCTGAGAGAGAGAGAGACAGTGTCATTTGATTTGAGTTAGATAGATTAGGCAGAACAGTCAGTCAGTTAGCTGCACTTACAGTGTATTGTGTATATATATGCATCCCAGGTGTTGCATATATATATATACACTGTATTCAGTTTAGCTAGATCCGTTCCTGTTATCTTCTATCTAGACTATTTAGTGCAGTGTGTCCTGCTCACAGTGTTCAGCTAGATCCGTTCCTGCTATTTACATTCAGTGCAGTGCGTCCTGCTCACAGTGTTCAGCTAGATCCGTTCCTGGTATTTACATTTAGTGCAGTGCGTCCTGCTCACAGTGTTCAGCTAGATCCGTTCCTGCTATTTACATTCAGTGCAGTGCGTCCTGCTCACAGTGTTCAGCTAGATCCGTTCCTGGTATTTACATTTAGTGCAGTGCGTCCTGCTCACAGTGTTCAGCTACATCCGTTCCTGCTATTTACATTCAGTGCAGTGCGTCCTGCTCACAGTGTTCAGCTAGATCCGTTCCTGCTATTTACATTCAGTGCAGTGCGTCCTGCTCACAGTGTTCAGCTAGATCCGTTCCTGCTATTTACATTCAGTGCAGTGCGTCCTGCTCACAGTGTTCAGCTAGATCCGTTCCTGGTATTTACATTTAGTGCAGTGCGTCCTGCTCACAGTGTTCAGCTACATCCGTTCCTGCTATTTACATTCAGTGCAGTGCGTCCTGCTCACAGTGTTCAGCTAGATCCGTTCCTGCTATTTACATTCAGTGCAGTGCGTCCTGCTCACAGTGTTCAGCTAGATCCGTTCCTGGTATTTACATTTAGTGCAGTGCGTCCTGCTCACAGTGTTCAGCTAGATCCGTTCCTGCTATTTACATTCAGTGCAGTGCGTCCTGCTCACAGTGTTCAGCTAGATCCGTTCCTGCTATTTACATTCAGTGCAGTGCGTCCTGCTCACAGTGTTCAGCTAGATCCGTTCCTGCTATTTACATTCAGTGCAGTGCGTCCTGCTCACAGTGTTCAGCTAGATCCGTTCCTGCTATTTACATTCAGTGCAGTGCGTCCTGCTCACAGTGTTCAGCTAGATCCGTTCCTGCTATTTACATTCAGTGCAGTGCGTCCTGCTCACAGTGTTCAGCTAGATCCGTTCCTGCTATTTACATTCAGTGCAGTGCGTCCTGCTCACAGTGTTCAGCTAGATCCGTTCCTGGTATTTACATTTAGTGCAGTGCGTCCTGCTCACAGTGTTCAGCTAGATCCGTTCCTGCTATTTACATTCAGTGCAGTGCGTCCTGCTCACAGTGTTCAGCTAGATCCGTTCCTGCTATATACATTTAGTGCAGTACGTCCTGCTCACAGTGTTCAGCTAGATCCGTTCCTGCTATTTACATTCAGTGCAGTGCGTCCTGCTCACAGTGTTCAGCTAGATCCGTTCCTGCTATTTACATTCAGTGCAGTGCGTCCTGCTCACAGTGTTCAGCTAGATCCGTTCCTGCTATTTACATTCAGTGCAGTGCGTCCTGCTCACAGTGTTCAGCTAGATCCGTTCCTGCTATTTACATTCAGTGCAGTGCGTCCTGCTCACAGTGTTCAGCTAGATCCGTTCCTGGTATTTACATTTAGTGCAGTGCGTCCTGCTCACAGTGTTCAGCTAGATCCGTTCCTGCTATTTACATTCAGTGCAGTGCGTCCTGCTCACAGTGTTCAGCTAGATCCGTTCCTGCTATATACATTTAGTGCAGTACGTCCTGCTCACAGTGTTCAGCTAGATCCGTTCCTGTTATCTTCCTACTGACAGGCAGGCTTGTCTGGTTACAGTATATAAAGCTACCTGAAGAAAATTACAGGTGTTCTTTTTGATCCTATTAGTACCACGGTCAGGCAGCTAGACTATTTACATTTAGTACAGTGTGTCCTGCTCACAGTGTTCAGCTAGATCCGTTCCTGTTATCTTCCTACTGACAGGCAGGCTTGTCTGGTTACAGTATATAAAGCTACCTGAAGAAAATTACAGGTGTTCTTTTTGATCCTATTAGTACCACGGTCAGGCAGCTAGACTATTTACATTTAGTACAGTGTGTCCTGCTCACAGTGTTCAGCTAGATCCGTTCCTGTTATCTTCCTACTGACAGGCAGGCTTGTCTGGTTACAGTATATAAAGCTACCTTAAGAAAATTACAGGTGTTCTTTTTGATCCTATTAGTACCACAGTCAGGCAGCTAGACTATTTACATTTAGTACAGTGCGTCCTGCTCACAGTGTTCAGCTAGATCCGTTCCTGCTATATACATTTAGTGCAGTACGTCCTGCTCACAGTGTTCAGCTAGATCCGTTCCTGTTATCTTCCTACTGACAGGCAGGCTTGTCTGGTTACAGTATATAAAGCTACCTGAAGAAAATTACAGGTGTTCTATCCCAGCTTAGTGCAGCTACAGGCCATTAGTATGTCTGGAAGGCCAAGAAGGAGAGGCAGACAGTCACAAGCCAATAAGAGAGGGCAAGCAGGCTCTGTGTCTAGTGCTGGTCGTGGAGACGGTGCATCCTCATCAGCACGTGGCCATGGGACACGCTTGGCCTTTTTTTCGGCAGCTGGCCGTGTTGAGCCGCAACATGCGGAAGACTTGGTCGAGTGGATGACCAAGCCGTCCTCATCCTCCTCATCCTCTCTCACCCATGCCCAGGGTGCTTTGTCTGGCAAAGCAGCGGCCTCTTCCCTCAGCTCAATGTCATCAGTGACTCCTTCCCTAGCTCCACCATGTCCTCATGAGGATTCCCTCGAACTGTTTGACCACAGTGTTGGGTACATGCTCCAGGAGGATGCCCAGCGTTTGGAAGGCTCTGATGATGATACTGAGCTCAATGAAGGCAGTAACATGAGCACGGACAGAGGGGGTGCCCAAGAAGCACAGCAATCTGGCAGTCATGCTCCCCCTGCTGCAGCATACTGCCAGGTTTGCTCCAGTGATGAGGAGGGAGGGGATGATGAGGTCACTGACTCAACGTGGGTGCCTGATAGGAGAGAGGAGGAGGAGGAGGAGGAGGAGGTGGCACATCACCAACTAGGCAGGATGCCCTCCAGGGGCCAGCCTAAGGGCAGCACATTGACTGCATCACACCCCAAAGCTCCACATGTGCAGGGCGCTGCAGTCTCTACGCGTTATTCAAAAAGTTCTTTGGTGTGGGCCTTTTTTGAGACGAGTGCATCAGATCGCACCGCTGCTATTTGCAACATATGTCTCAAGCGTATCTCGCGTGGCCAAAACATCTCCCGCTTGGGTACCACATGCTTGACCAGACATATGTTGACCTGCCATGCAGTTCGTTGGCAAGCGTATCTGAAAGACCCACACCAAAGAACAAAGAGGATCTCTCCTTGCTCCTCATCAGCTGAGATTTCCAACCCCACTAGACCTTCAGTCCTCTCTGAGACCTGCAGTGAGAGGAATGAAGGTGTAGAATTAGGTGTGTCACAGCCAAGTACTTGTGGGCAATCTGCTTTTGGTACACCGACGTCAGATTGTACCAGGCAAATTTCCCTGCCCCAGCTGCTGCACCGCCGAAAGAAGTTTGCTCCCAGCCATCCACATGCCAGCGGTTGAATGCTAGCTTGGCAAAATTGCTAGCACTTCAACTGCTGCCTTTTCAGTTGGTAGACTCTGCCCCCTTCCGTGAGTTTGTGGAATGTGCGGTTCCTCAGTGGCAGGTACCCAAACGCCACTTTTTCTCACGGAAGGCGATTCCGGCTCTCTACCGGCATGTGGAAGGCAATGTCCATGCCTCGCTGGACAGGGCGGTCAGCGGTAAGGTGCATATTACCGCTGACTCATGGTCCAGCAGGCATGGACAGGGACGTTACTTAAGTTTCACGGCGCATTGGGTGACTCTGCTGGCAGCTGGGAAGGATGCAGGACAAGGTGCAGTAGTGTTGGAGGTTGTTCCGCCACCACGCCTCCAAAATGCTGATTGTGACACACCTCTCTCCTCCACCCCCTCCTCTTCTTCTTCCTCCATGGCCTCTTCCTCGGAACCAGCGATGCTCCGTAGGCGTTCAAGGGGCTACGCAAGTACGCAGGCCAAAAGATGCCATGCGGTGCTTGAGCTGGTGTGCTTGGGGGACAGGAGCCACACTGGGGCAGAGGTTCTGTCAGCTCTGCAGGGGCAGGTTCAGAGGTGGTTGACGCCACGCCAACTTAAGGCAGGAATGGTGGTTTGCGACAATGGCACCAACCTCCTCTCTGCCCTCCGACAGGGACAACTGACCCATGTGCCCTGTTTGGCTCACGTCCTTAACTTGGTGGTGCAGCGGTTCTTGGGCAGGTACCCGGGCTTACAGGATGTCCTGAGGCAGGCCAGGAAAGTCTCTGTGCATTTCCGCCGGTCATATAATGCCAGTGCTCGGCTGACGGACCTCCAAAAGGAGTTTAACCTGCCCAAGAACCGCCTAATCTGTGACATGCCCACCAGGTGGAACTCGACGTTGGCCATGCTGCAGCGGCTGCACACGCAGCAGAGGGCCATCAATGAGTACCTGTGCGACTATGGCACCAGGACAGGGTCAGGGGACCTTGGTTTTTTTTCCCCACGCCAGTGGGCCATGATCAGGGATGCATGCACTGTCCTGTCACCATTCGAGGAGGCCACGAGGATGGTGAGCACTGACAGTGCATGCATCAGTGACACTGTCCCCCTTGTCCACCTGTTGGAGCACACGCTGCGTGGAATAATGGACAGGGCACTTGAGGCAGAACAGAGGCAGGAAGAGGAGGACTTCCTTAGCTCTCAAGGCCCCCTTTATCCAGACAGTGTTCCTGCGTGCCCGCCGATCACACAGGAAGAGGACGAGGAGGAGGAGGAGGAGGAGGAGGAAGATTGTGTCAGTATGGAGGTGGAGCCTGGCACTCAGCATCAGCAGTCTTTAAGGGATCAGTCCCAAGGAACACATGGACTTGTACGTGGCTGGGAGGAGGTGGCTGCGGACGTTGTTGTCCTTAGTGACCCAGAGGACTCCGGACCGAATGCCTCAGCAAACCTACGCTGCATGGCCTCCCTGATCCTGCAAAGCCTGCGTAAGGATCCTCGTATTCGTGGTATCAAGGAGAAGGACCAATACTGGCTGGCAACCCTCCTTGATCCACGTTACAAGGGTAAGGTTGCGGACCTTATCTTGCCATCGCAGAGGGAGCAGAGGATGAAACATCTTCGGGAGGCCTTGCAGAAAGGTCTGTGCAACGCGTTCCCAGAGACTGGGAGGTTACAAACTCCTGTTTCTGGACAACGTGTTGCTGAGGCTTCGGTCAGTCAAAGAAGGAGCGGTGGAGAAGGTGGCCGTCTGACCGATGCGTTCAGACAATTTTTTGGTCCGCAGCCCCAAGGTATGATCGGTTCCAGCAACCATCGCCAGCGTCTGTTTTACATGGTGCAGGAATACCTAGGGGCAAGATCAGACTTGGACACCTTTCCCACCGAAAATCCTCTGGGTTACTGGGTCTTGAGGATGGATCACTGGCCAGAGCTTGCACAGTATGCAATTGAGCTACTGGCCTGTCCTGCATCCAGCGTTCTTTCGGAACGTACATTCAGTGCTGCTGGAGGCGTGGTAACCGATCACAGGGTGCGTCTGTCCACTGACTCGGTCGATCGGCTGACCTTCATAAAAATGAATCAGTCTTGGATCACCACCAGCTACCAAGCACCTGATGCTGATGTAACTGAATAATTTTTTTCAGATCCCTTCAAAGACTGCCTATGCTGATGCTGAGTGATTATCCCTGAGTAATTATCCTCTTCCTCCTCAATCATGACGCTGATAGCTTGTAAGAACATTTTTGGTTCTGGGCGCCACCACCAGTGCCTAAGGCACAATTTTTCAGCCCCTGTATAACAGGGGCGTGTAATTACAATTTTTGATGTAATACTTTGCAGCACGGCTCGTTCCTGCATTCCAACTAGAGTGTCTGTGAGGGGTTGCAGTGTTGTGGCACCAGCACCAGTGCCTAAGGCCCAATTTTTCTGCCCCTGTCTAACAGGGGCGTGAAATTACAATTTTTGATGCAATACTTTGCAGCAGGGCTCGTTCCTGCATTCCAACTAGAGTGTCTGTGAGGGGTTGCAGTGTTGTGGCACCAGCACCAGTGCCTAAGGCCCAATTTTTCTGCCCCTGTCTAACAGGGGCGTGTAATTACAATTTTTGATGCAATACTTTGCAGCAGTGCTCGTTCCTGCGTTCCAACTAGAGTGTCTGTGAGGGGTTGCAGTGTTGTGGCACCAGCACCAGTGCCTAAGGCCCAATTTTTCTGCCCCTGTCTAACAGGGGTGTGTAATTACAATTTTTGATGCAATACTTTGCAGCAGGGCTCGTTCCTGCGTTCCAACTAGAGTGTCTGTGAGGGGTTGCAGTGTTGTGGCACCAGCACCAGTGCCTAAGGCCCAATTTTTCTGCCCCTGTCTAACAGGGGCGTGTAATTACAATTTTTGATGCAATACTTTGCAGCAGTGCTCGTTCCTGCGTTCCAACTAGAGTGTCTGTGAGGGGTTGCAGTGTTGTGGCACCAGCACCAGTGCCTAAGGCCCAATTTTTCTGCCCCTGTCTAACAGGGGCGTGTAATTACAATTTTTGATGCAACACTTTGCAGCAGGGCTCGTTCCTGCGTTCCAACTAGAGTGTCTGTGAGGGGTTGCAGTGTTGTGGCACCAGCACCAGTGCCTAAGGCCTAATTTTTCAGCTCCTGTTCAACAGGGGCATGTAATTACAATTCTTGATCTAATATTTCACAGCAGGGCCCTGTGAGGGCTTACAGTGTTTTGGCCACAGCAACACCTAAGGCCCAAATTTCTGCTGAGTATATAGGGCAGGACCCTACTTTCAAACATCTAACTTACAAACGACTCCTACTTGCAAACGGAAGGAGACAACAGGAAGTGAGATGAAATCTACCCATAGGAAGGGAAATTCTCTCATGTAAGAGTTAATATGGGAAAACAATTTCTCCTTTCCACTGATGCTTTCCAATCCTTGTTCCACAAAAAAACCCAAATTTTCAAAAAACATTTTTCATTGGGACAAAAAAGTGAGGTGAAATCTTCTGAAGAGGAGGAAAGACGCAAAACAAATGTCACAGGGGTGATAACCCTTCCCTATGTTTTCCAAAAAGCTTAGAAAAGATTTTTTGGCTGGAGCTAAACACATTAAAAATGTTCAAAATTACAAAGAGATTCTACTTAACAACAAACCTACAGTCCCTGTCTTGTTTGCACCGCCTGTATACTGCTGTTCAGAGTATATAGGGACCTTTCCTTATTTTAATTTGGGTGCGGGGTTCCCCTTAATATCCATACAAGACCCAAAGGGCCTGGTAATGGACTGGGGGGTACCCATGCCGTTTGTCTCACTGATTTTCATCCATATTGCCAGGACCCGACATGACATTAAACCCGCAAGCAGTTTTAAATGAGATTTTTTCCTTTAAAAATGACATTTGGTGCAGGGACTGTTCTAAACATGGGAAACACGCGTCACTTTACAGGCATACTATAGACACCCCCCAGGTACGATATTTAAAGGAATATTTCACTTTTTTTTTTTTACTTTAAGCATCATTAAAATCACTGCTCCCGAAAAAACGGCCGTTTTTAAAAGTTTTTTTTGCATTGATACATGTCCCCTGGGGTAGGACCCGGGTCCCCAAACCCTTTTTAGGACAATACCATGCAAATTAGCCTTTAAAATGAGCACTTTTGATTTTGAACGTTCGAGTCCCATAGACGTCAATGGGGTTCTAACGTTCGTGCGAACTTGCGGTCCGTTCGCGGGTTATGGTGCGAACCGAACCGGGGGGTGTTCGGCTCATCCCTACCCTGCACCAAATGTCATTTTTAAAGGAAAAAATCTCATTTAACCACTTCAATACCAGGCACTTAGACACCTTCCCGCCCAGCCCAATTTTCAGCTTTCAGCGCTGTCACAATTTGAATGACAATTGCGCGGTCATGCTACACTATACCCAAACAAATTTTTTATCATTTTGTTCCCACAAATAGAGCTTTCTTTTGGTGGTATCTGATCAGCTCTGGGGTTTTTATTTTTTGCGCAACAAATAAAAAAAGACCGAAAATTTTGAAAAAAAACACGTTTTTCTTTGTTTCTGTTAAAAATTTTTGTAAATGAGTATGTTTTCTTCTTCAATGACGGGCACTGATATGGCTGCACTGACGGGCACTGATACGGCGGCACTGATGGGCACCGATGAGGTGGCACCAATGAGGTGGCACTGATGAGGTGGCACTGACGGGCACTGATGATGGGCACTGATAGGCGGCACTGATGCACACTGATAGGTGGCACTAATGGGCACTGATAGGTGGCACTGGTAGGTGGCACTGATGGGCACTGATAGGTGGCACGATGGGCACTGATAGGCGGCACTGTTGGGCACTCGTAGGTGGAATTGATGGGCACTCGTAGGTGGCGTTGATGGGTAGTTATGGGTAGTTATGGGTGGCACTGATAGTTGGCACAGATAGGCATGGATGGGCACTGATAGGTGGGCACAGATGGGCACAGATGGGCACTGACAGGTGGCACCGATGGACACTGATGGGTGGCACTGATGATACTAATTGATGGCAGTGATGCCCCTAAGTGTGGCATTGCTGGGGATCACTGCAACATAATTGTGCCAATCAGTGCCCATTTGTGGGCACTGATTGGCACAGATTTGGCACTGACTGGGCACATGTGGATGGACATGGGGTACATACCTGGCCATCCACATGTTTCCCTTCCCTGGTGGTCCTAGTGGCGATCCCTGGTGGCCCAGTGTGGTGATCTGCGGGGGGGCTGCGCTGATAAACAATCAGCGCAGACCCCCCCTGCCAGGAGAGCCGCCGATCGGCTCTCCTCTACTTGCGTCTGTCAGAGAATTTCCCTTCCTAGGGGTAGATTTCATCTCACTTCCTGTTGTCTCCTTCCGTTTGCAAGTAGGAGTCGTTTGTAAGTTAGATGTTTGAAAGTAGGGTCCTGCCCTATATACTCAGCAGAAATTTGGGCCTTAGGTGTTGCTGTGGCCACAACACTGTAAGCCCTCACAGGGCCCTGCTGTGAAATATTAGATCAAGAATTGTAATTACATGCCCCTGTTGAACAGGAGCTGAAAAATTAGGCCTTAGGCACTGGTGCTGGTGCCACAACACTGCAACCCCTCAAAGACACTCTAGTTGGAACGCAGGAACGAGCCCTGCTGCAAAGTATTGCATCAAAAATTGTAATTACACGCCCCTGTTAGACAGGGGCAGAAAAATTGAGCCTTAGGCACTGGTGCTGGTGCCACAACACTGCAACCCCTCACAGACACTCTAGTTGGAACGCAGGAACGAGCCCTGCTGCAAAGTATTGCATCAAAAATTGTAATTACACGCCCCTGTTAGACAGGGGCAGAAAAATTGGGCCTTAGGCACTGGTGCTGGTGCCACAACACTGCAACCCCTCACAGACACTCTAGTTGGAATGCAGGAACGAGCCCTGCTGCAAAGTATTACATCAAAAATTGTAATTACACACCCCTGTTAAACAGGGGCTGAAAAATTGTGCCTTAGGCACTGGTGGTGGTGCCCAGAACCAAAAATGTTCTTACAAGCTATCAGCGTCATGATTGAGGAGGAAGAGGATAATTACTCAGGGATAGTCACTCAGCATCAGCATAGGCAGTCTTTGAAGGGATCTGAGATTTCAAAAAAAATTATTCGGTTACATCAGCATCAGGTGCTTGGTAGCTGGTGGTGATCCAAGACTGATTCATTTTTATGAAGGTCAGTCGATCGACCGAGTCGGTGGACAGACGCACCCTGTGATCGGTTACCACGCCTCCAGCAGCACTGAATGTGCGTTCCGAAAGAACGCTGGATGCAGGACAGGCCAGTAGCTCAATTGCATACTGTGCAAGCTCTGGCCAGTGATCCATCCTCAAGACCCAGTAACCCAGAGGATTTTCGGTGGGAAAGGTGTCCAAGTCTGATCTTGCCCCTAGGTATTCCTGCACCATGTAAAACAGACGCTGGCGATGGTTGCTGGAACCGATCATACCTTGGGGCTGCAGACCAAAAAATTGTCTGAACGCATCGGTCAGATGGCCACCTTCTCCACCGCTCCTTCTTTGACTGACCGAAGCCTCAGCAACACGTTGTCCAGAAACAGGAGTTTGTAACCTCCCAGTCTCTGGGAACGCGTTGCACAGACCTTTCTGCAAGGCCTCCCGAAGATGTTTCATCCTCTGCTCCCTCTGCGATGGCAAGATAAGGTCCGCAACCTTACCCTTGTAGCGTAGATCAAGGAGGGTTGCCAGCCAGTATTGGTCCTTCTCCTTGATACCACGAATACGAGGATCCTTACGCAGGCTTTGCAGGATCAGGGAGGCCATGCAGCGTAGGTTTGCTGAGGCATTCGGTCCGGAGTCCTCTGGGTCACTAAGGACGACAACGTCCGCAGCCACCTCCTCCCAGCCACGTACAAGTCCATGTGTTTCTTGGGACTGATCCCTTAAAGACTGCTGCTGATGCTGAGTGCCAGGCTCCACCTCCATACTGACACAATCTTCCTCCTCCTCCTCGTCCTCTTCCTGTGTGATCGGTGGGCACGCAGGAACACTGTCTGGATAAAGGGGGCCTTGAGAGCTAAGGAAGTCCTCCTCTTCCTGCCTCTGTTCTGCCTCAAGTGCCCTGTCCATTATTCCACGCAGCGTGTGCTCCAACAGGTGGACAAGGGGGACAGTGTCACTGATGCATGCACTGTCACTGCTCACCATCCTCGTGGCCTCCTCGAATGGTGACAGGACAGTACATGCATCCCTGATCATGGCCCACTGGCGTGGGGAAAAAAAACCAAGCTCCCCTGACCCTGTCCTGGTGCCATAGTCGCACAGGTACTCATTGATGGCCCTCTGCTGCGTGTGCAGCTGCTGCAGCATGGCCAACGTTGAGTTCCACCTGGTGGGCATGTCACAGATTAGGCGGTTCTTGGGCAGGTTAAACTCCTTTTGGAGGTCTGTCAGCCGAGCACTGGCATTATATGACCGGCGGAAATGCACACAGACTTTCCTGGCCTGCCTCAGGACATCCTGTAAGCCCGGGTACCTGCCCAAGAACCGCTGCACCACCAAGTTAAGGACGTGAGCCAAACAGGGCACATGGGTCATTTGTCCCTATCGGAGGGCAGAGAGGAGGTTGGTGCCATTGTCGCAAACGACCATTTATGCCTTAAGTTGGCATGGTGTCAACCACTTCTGAACCTGCCCCTGCAGAGCTGACAGAACCTCTGCCCCAGTGTGGCTCCTGTCCCCCAAGCACACCAGCTCAAGCACCGCATGGCATCTTTTGGCCTGCGTACTTGCGTAGCCCCTTGAACGACTACGGAGCACCGCTGGTTCCGAGGAAGAGGCCATGGAGGAAGAAGAAGAGGAGGGGGTGGAGGAGAGAGGTGTGTCACAATCATTAGCATTTTGGAGGCGTGGTGGCGGAACAACCTCCAACACTACTGCACCTTGTCCTGCATCCTTCCCAGCTGCCAGCAGAGTCACCCAATGCGCCGTGAAACTTAGGTAACGTCCCTGTCCATGCCTGCTGGACCATGAGTCAGCGGTAATATGCACCTTACCGCTGACCGCCCTGTCCAGCGAGGCATGGACATTGCCTTCCACATGCCGGTAGAGAGCCGGAATCGCCTTCCGTGAGAAAAAGTGGCGTTTGGGTACCTGCCAGTGAGGAACCGCACATTCCACAAACTCACAGAAGGGGGCAGAGTCTACCAACTGAAAAGGCAGCAGTTGAAGTGCTAGCAATTTTGCCAAGCTAGCATTCAACTGCTGGGCATGTGGATGGCTGGGAGCAAACTTCTTTCGGCGGTGCAGCAGCTGGGGCAGGGAAATTTGCCTGGTACAATCTGACGTCGGTGTACCAAAAGCAGATTGCCCACAAGTACTTGGCTGCGACACACCTAATTCTACACCTTCATTCCTCTCACTGCAGGTCTCAGAGAGGACTGGAGGTCTAGTGGGGTTGGAAATCTCAGCTGATGAGGAGCAAGGAGAGATCCTCTTTGTTCTTTGGTGTGGGTCTTTTAGATACGCTTGCCAACGAACTGCATGGCAGGTCAACATATGTCTGGTCAAGCATGTGGTACCCAAGCGGGAGATGTTTTGGCCACGTGAGATACGCTTGAGACATATGTTGCAAATAGCAGCGGTGCGATCTGATGCACTTGTCTCAAAAAAGGCCCACACCAAAGAACTTTTTGAATAACGCGCAGAGACTGCAGCGCCCTGCACATGTGGAGCTTTGGGGTGTGATGCAGTCAATGTGCTGCCCTTAGGCTGGCCCCTGGAGGGCATCCTGCCTCGTTGGTGATGTGCCGCCTCCTCCTCCTCCTCTTCCTCCTCTCTCCTATCAGGCACCCACGTTGAGTCAGTGACCTCATCATCCCCTCCCTCCTCATCACTGGAGCAAACCTGGCAGTATGCTGCAGCAGGGGGAGCATGACTGCCAGATTGCTGTCCTTCTTGGGCACCCCCTCTGTCCGTGCTCATGTTACTGCCTTCATCGAGCTCAGTATCATCATCAGAGCCTTCCAAACGCTGGGCATCCTCCTGGAGCATGTACCCAACACTGTGGTCAAACAGTTCGAGGGACTCCTCAGGAGGACACAGTGGAGCTAGGGAAGGAGTCACTAATGACATTGAGCCGAGGGAAGAGGCCGCTGCTTTGCCAGACAAAGCACCCTGGGCATGGGTGAGAGAGGATGAGGAGGATGAGGACGGCTTGGTCATCCACTCGACCAAGTCTTCCGCATGTTGCGGCTTAACACGGCCAGCTGCCGAAAAAAAGGCCAAGCATGTCCCATGGCCATGTGCTGATGAGGATGCACCGTCTCCACGACCAGCACTAGACACAGAGCCTGCTTGCCCTCTCTTATTGGCTTGTGACTGTCTGCCTCTCCTTCTTGGCCTTCCAGACATACTAATGGCCTGTAGCTGCACTAAGCTGGGATATATATATATATATATATATATATATATATATACGTACTGATACTGCAGCTAGCAAAATCAACTGCTTGCCTGTAGTATGAGAACACCACCAACCTTCTACAGGAAGCTTTAGCTGAACACTGTGAGGTGGACGCACCCCACTAACTTGTAGGTTTAGCTGAACACTGTGAGCAGGACGCACTGCACTAACTGTAAATAGTCTAGCTGCCTGACCGTGGTACTAATAGGATCAAAAGAACACCAGTAATTTTCTTCAGGTAGCTTTATATACTGTAACAAGACAAGCCTGCCTGTCAGTAGGAAGATAACAGGAACGGATCTAGCTGAACACTGTGAGCAGGACGCACTGTACTAAATGTAAATAGTCTAGCTGCCTGACCGTGGTACTAATAGGATCAAAAGAACACCAGTAATTTTCTTTAGGTAGCTGTTAATACTGTAACAAGACAAGCCTGCCTGTCAGTAGGAAGATAACAGGAACGGATCTAGCTGAACACTGTGAGCAGGACGCACTGCACTAAATGTAAATAGTCTAGAAGATAACAGGAACGGATCTAGCTAAACTGAATACAGTGTATATATATATATGCAACACCTGGGATGCATATATATACACAATACACTGCAAGTGCAGCTAACTGACTGACTGTTCTGCCTAATCTATCTAACTCAAATCAAATGACACTGTCTCTCTGTCTATCTCTTTCAACGCCGGAACACACACTACACAGGGCCGCCGTGCAGGCGGCCTTATATAGTGTGGGGCGTGTACTAAATCCCCTGAGCCATAATTGGCCAAAGCCTCCTTGGCTTTGGCCAATTACGGCTCTCTGTTCAGGCGGCGCTGTGATTGGCCAAGCATGCGGGTCATAGTGCATGCTTGGCCAATCATCAGCAAGCAATGCATTGCGATGCTGCAGTGAATTATGGGCCGTGACGCGCCACACGAATTTGGCGCGAACGGCCCATATCGTTCGCAATTTGGTGAACAACCGAACAGCCGATGTTCGAGTCGAACATGGGTTCGACTCGAACACGAAGCTCATCCCTACCCAAGAGCATCTCAAGGAAAGTCCTTCTCCCATCCCAGTTTATGTTGTTGAATAAAGCATTAAGAAAAAGCATTAAGGACTGTGACTTTTAAATCTATGGGCTGCGAGGGTTAGGTAGTAAACGTGAATTACGGATATAGCCAATTTTAAGCCGCTCCTTCGGGGGTAAGCGCTACATGTGCAACAGAGAAGTGATACCTGTATCTGTAAGTCATCAGAAAGACAGAGCACAGGTCACTTAGGAAGTGAAACTTATATGCTAGTTCTAGTATCTATACTATTAACCTGTAAAACAATAACATAAAAGTCCAATCTTGACAACTGCAATATTCTGTATATGTAAGGTAAGTACTTTAAGGGGATGTGAGTAATGAACATCTTGGATACCAGAATAGTCTACACTCCGCTAATCGTAGCTACGTAAGCTAGCATCTGCCCGTGTGTAGCAGCAGGCTTTGGTAGTAAGGGTTTAGGCAATTGAAGCATGTAAGCCACAAATAATATCATAAATGTGGAGGTCTGAGGATTGGCTGAGGGTTTTGGAGTTTTGGAGGAGTAAAATGTCTCCAAACTCCTGCGCCCTTCTCTGAAGGGGGTTATGAGTTCTAGAATATTTGCCGTGAGCACCCAAGATCTGTACCATAACAACTCCCCCTGAATGCTGCATATCCTTTCTAGCTTTTGCGATTATGTATATATGTAGTAATGTATGCAGCATTACGTACTCCATACCTATATCTATAGCCTGGTGCGTGATATGTTTTGAGGGAGAAGCGGAGGGGAAGGGAAGCGCCCAGTTGGGTAATAAGGGTTACAAGGATCCCTGCGTCTGTTTAAACACTAGTTTCATGTACAATCCGTTCCTCATAAATGTTCTTCAACAGGGGAGTGGCTAAGAAAAAGCTCTCCAGTCCACGGAGGAGCCTGTGAGTTAGTGTATTACTGTATCCTCCCTCCCCCTTTTGAGAGACAAGGTGTGGAATAACTGTTCTACATACAGTATATCATAACATCAGAGGCACGCCTAAAAGGGAGGATAAGAGGCCCATGAGTTCCTTTTAGTTGGGCTGTTCTCCATCATGTCTATCCCATGGTGCGAGTCTGAAGATCTGTACTAGCCTACCCAACCTGGTCTGTGCACCAATCATGGTTCCCTCAGCCGCACATGCAATCTCTCATGCCATTATAAGACACGAAAATCAGTGCCAGCCATGGTAAGGGAAGATCCTCACATGGATGCAGGCCCGAGAACCCAGTCATTAAGTCTAATACTGACCTTATTTCATACATGTTTGGGGTTGAACCCCCCAGCTTCACACTTAAAGTATACATTACCCATGTTTCAGGAAAAAAGTATGGTAAAGTTAATTTAGGTTGAGCAGCTGTCTAAGTCATCATGTTATACCGTCCAGCCGGAGGGAGAGTTTCTTCCAGGAGATCACTGGGATGTCACCTTCTACAATAAATCGCCGGGTTCACGGTGTTGTGTAGGTAAAGGTATCGTAGTGTGGTCAGTCGCCATTTTGAAATCCAAGACCTGCTCAGCAGGGTAGCAATAAACATAGGCACGATAATGTAGCTGGCACTTCAGGCGGTATATACAGTCGTTCTGCAAAACTTTTCATCCACTATTACTGTTTAATGCACTTTCAGTCTGCTATGGGACTAGCCGAAAGAACACAAAAATCTGTGCGAATTAGGAAAAAACTTAGCCTGGGTTCACCCCTATGCGAATTAGATGTGCGTTTCCCCGCATCTAATTCGCATAGCAGGAGAATGTGACTGGCTCCCTATGGAGCCGGTTCACATATCTCCGGGGCGGCTGCGGAGCACACTGCACAAAAACGCTGTGCATCTTTGGCTCCGTTTCAGGGCTGAATTCAGGCATAGAATTGGCCCTGATTCGGCCCTGAAACGGGGAACAGGGACGCACAGCGCTCCTGTGTGATCCGCAGCCCGTTATAGTGTGAACCCGGGCTTAAAGTTTGAACTGTGCCAACTGTGGCAACCTCTAATGATGTAAGCAGGGGGCTTGAAGATTTTTCTAATAGTCCCGCCGTGCTCTCGGATATCTGGGGGAGTCGGTAGGGCTGTGTCCCCGGTTCAATCCTTGCCGATCAGCCTGAGGTCTGGGGCCGGACGGGGATCGTCTTCTGCGGAATCTGGAGTCTTGGGCATCCATAGGTTCATCTTGTGGGGTATCTTTTATAGCAGTAGTACATCTAAATTTGGCGTACCATGCAGGGACCTCGACCATAGGGATCCCCAGGGTGTCACAAAATGGTCGCAGGTCTTCAGGCACCTTCAGTAATGCCGCGTGGCCCTGATGAGTGGCGAAGAGGCAGAAGGGAAATTTCCACCTGTACTGGATTCCCTTGGAGCGTAAGACGTCCAGAAGAGGTTTCAGATCCCTGCGGTTTTGAAGCGTGATAGCAGATAGATCCTGAAAGATGTGAATAAAAACTCCTCAATGCATGAGTTGCTGTTTGCTTCGTGCTTGACGCAGGATTTCTTCTTTTAATTTGTAGTCCACAATACAGCAAATAATGTCTCTGGGGGGGTCTGTCTCTCTCCCCTTGGACCGGAGGGCCCTGTGGATCCTTTCCATTGCAATTGCAGAATGAGGCTGATTGTTTAGCAGCCCATTTAACAAGCTAGTGACTGAGGAGGGGAGTTGGTCCGCACCTACAGATTGAGGCAGACCCCTGATTCTGAGGTTATGGCGGCGTCCTCTATTGTCAAGGTCCTCCATGTGTCTTTGGAGATCCCTCAGTTGTAGTGTGTGTGTGTCCACCTGCTTTGTGGTCCTGCGGACCGTGCTCTGCTGCGCTGTGACTTTTTCCACCTCATGAACCCTGTCAGCCATTGCATGAATATCAAGTCTCAGCTCTGAGATGGTGGCTGACAGGGTGTCTTTAATGTCAGCTGCAATAGCTTTCAAATCATGTATGCTGAGGTGCTGCGGAGGGAGAACGTCAGTGTCTCCTGACAATGAAGGGCCCGTTATGTGAGGTTCGGGTAGGGTCCTGACAGAGGCGGTGAGGCATTCTGAGGTATTCTGTGGCGGGACACCGCCATGTTACCCCTCTTTGTCCTGGACATCTCCGGGATGTTCTGGCTCAGACCCCATTGTTGTTCACGGGGGGAGCAGGACTGCGATGCGGAGGAGTGTATGGAAGCCGTTACCATGATCGGGGCACGTTTTCAGGTGATATTACCTCCGTGCTGATTGAATTTTGGCTGACAGCGGCGGGAGCTCCGGAGTTATGCGGCCATCTTCCTGCGCAGCCAGACCACTAGATGTTGTTCCAGAACTGTGAAGGCTTTTTTAGATGTTGTTTGGCAAACTCTAATCTGGCCTTCCTGTTTTTGAGGCTCACCAATGGTTTACATCTTGTTGTGAACCCTCTGTATTCACTCTGGTGAAGTCTTCTCTTGATTGTTGATGTTGGCACACATACACCTACCTCCTGGAGAGTGTTCTTGATCTGGCCAACTGTTGTGAAGGGTGTTTTCTTCACCAGGGAAAGAATTCTTCGGTCATCCACCACAGTTGTTTTCCGTTGTCTTCCGGGTCTTTTGGTGTTGCTGAGCTCACCAGTGCATTATTTCTTTTTAAAGATGTGTGTACAGTTTCTACTACACTTCAGGCGGTGTACACAGTATCTAATACAGTGTAGTGTGGTGTTGCAAAACAAAAAATACGTCCGGAAGGCCACCGAGAAGTGGCAGATGCTCACAAGCCACTGAAAGAGGGCAAGCAGCCTCTGTGTCTATAGTCAACAGTGGTGGTCGTGGACATGGTGCATCCTCTGCAGGGGCCTGTGGGGCACACTTGTCCTTTGTTTCTGCTGCTGCCCGTGTTATTGAGCCACAACATGCAGAAAAGTTGGTAAAGTGGATAACAAAGCCGTCCCCATCCTCCTCATCCTCTGTCACCCAGGCTCAGAGTAGTTTGCTTTCCAAGGCAGCTGCCTAAGCAGCCTATTCCACCAGCTCCTTGTCCACAGTCACTCCTTCTGTAGCCCCACCATCATTCACGGAGGAGTCCCCAGAATTATTCGACCACAGTGTTGGGTACATGCTGCTGGAGGATTTGCAGCGATTTGAAGGCCCTGATGATGGTTCCCAGGTTGAGGGAGGGAGTAACGTGAGCCTAGAGAGAGGGGGTGCCACAGAAGGACAAGAAACTAGCAGTCATGTTTTGTCAACTGCAGCATACTGCCAAGTTTGCTCCAGTGACGAGGAGGAAGGGGATGATGAGGTCACTGACTATACTTGGGTGCCTGAGATAAGAGAGGAGGAGGAGGAGGCACAACTCCAATGAGGCAGGATGTCCTCTAGGGGGCAGCTTAAGGGCAGTCACCCTATTGCATCACACCATAGAGTTCTGCAGGTGCAGGGAGCTGCTGACTCCCCGCTGACATTTAAAAGTTCCTTGGTGTGGGCCTTTTTTGACACTTGTGCAGCAGATCGCATCATTGCTGTTTCCAGCCTATGTCTGAAGCAGATCAAGCGTGGCCAGAACAGCAGCCGTTTTGGCACCATATTCTTGATCAGACATATGACGACATGCCATGCAGTCCATTAGCAACAGCATTTGAAAGACCCACATCAAAAAAAAAGGCAGACTTCTCCTTGCTCCTCATCTGGGATCTCCAACCCTACTATACCTCCAGTTCTCTCAAAAACCTGCACTGAGAGGAATGAAGGTATAGCAATAAGTGTCCCAAGTACTTGCAGCCAATCTGCTAGCAGTACACTACCATCTGATTTTAGCAGGCAAATTTCCCTACCCCAGTTGCTGAACCGTAAAAAGAAATTCGATCCCAGCCATTCACATGCTCAGCGTCTAAATGCTAGCTTGGCCAAATTGCTAGCACTGCAACTGCTGTCTTTTCAGCTGGTAGACTCTGCCCCTTTTTTGTGAATTTGTGGATTGTGCTGTACCTCAGTGGCAGGTTCCAAAACGCCATTTCTTTTCACAGAAGGCCATTCTGGCTCTCTACCAGCATGTGGAAGGCAATGTTTTGGCCACGTTTGACAGGGCGGTCAGCAGTAAGGTTCATATTACCGCTGCCTCATGGTCCAGCAGGCATGGACAGGGATGTTACCTTTCCTTCACAGTGCACTAGGCAACTCTGCTGGCAGCTGGGAAGGATGCAGAACAGGGTTCAGTGTTGTTGGAGCTTGTTCCACCACCATGCCTACAAAATGCTAGTGGCGATTCTGCCACAGCTCTCTCCTCCACCCCCTACTCTTCTTCTTCCTCTATGACCTCTTCTGCAGATTTGTCCCCTGAACCAGCAGTGCTCCATAAGCGTTAAAGGGGCTACGCAAACAGTCAGGCTAAAATATGCCATGCGGTGCTTGAGTTGGTCTGCCAAACTGGGGCAGGGATTCTGTCAGCTCTGCAGGGGCAGGCTCAGAGGTGGTTGACACCATGCCAGCTTCAGCCAGGAACGGTTGTATGCGACAATGATACCAACCTTCTCTCTGCCCTCCGACAGGGACACTTGACCTGTGTTCCATGTGTGGCACATGTCCTGAATTTGGTGGTGTAGCGGTTCTTGAGCAGGTACCCAGGTTTACAGCATCTCCTGAGGCAGGCCAGAAAAGTCTGTGGTCATTTCTGCCGGTCATACAAATGCCAGTGCTCGACTGGCTGACATTCAAATGGAATGCAACCTGCTCACCAACTGCCTCATTTGTGACATGCCCACCAGGTGGAACTCAATGTTGGCAATGCTGCAGCAGCAGCACACACAGCAGAGGGCCACCAGTACCTGTGTGAGTATGGCACCAGGACAGGGTCAGGGGAGCTTGGCTTCTTTTCGCCATGTCAGTGGCTACTGATCAAGGATGCATGCACTGTCCTGTCACCATTTGAGGAGGCCACAAGGATGGTGAGCAGAGACAATGCATGCATCAGTGACACTGTCCCTCTAGTTTTCCTGCTGGAGCGCACACTTCATGGAATCATGGACAGGGCACTTGAAGGCAGAACAGCGGGAGGAAGAGGACTTCCTTTCCTCTCAAGGCCCCCTTTATCCAGATAGTATTTCGGTAGGCCCACCAAACACACAGGAAGAAGAGGAGGAGGAGGAGGAGGATTGTGTCAGCATGGATTTAGAGGATAACACTCAGCAGCAGCCTTCAAGGGATGGTTTTCAGTCCCCAGTAACCCAAGGAGTTGTACATGGCTGGGAGGAGGTAGTTACGGATCATGTGATCCTTAGTGACACAGAGGACTCAGAATCAAATGCCTCTGCAAACTTATGCTGCATGGCCTCCCTGATTTTGCAAAGCCTACAAAAGGACCCTAGGTTTCGTGGTATCAAGGGGAGGGATCATTACTGGCTGGCAACCCTTCTTGATCCACATTACAGGGGTTAAGGTTGCAGAACTCATCTTGCCTTTGCAGAGGGAGCAGAGGATGAAACATCTTCAGGAGGCCTTGAAGAAAGGTTTGTGCAACATATTTTCAGACCCTAGGAGGTTACAATTTCCAAAAAAGCATCCACTGAGTTACTGGGTCTTGAGGACTGGCCAGAACTTCCTCAATATGCACTTGAGCTACTGGCCTGTCCTGCATCCAGTGTGCTTTCTGAACACACATTCAGTGCTGCTGGAGGGTTTGTAATGGATCAAAGAGTGCGCCTGTCCACAGACTCCGTTGATAGGCTCACATTTACAAAAATGAATCAGACTTGGATCCAGGGGCGGATCCAGGGGGGGGGCAACGGGGCAATTGCCCCCTCCGAGAAATGCGGGTGAGTGACTGTGAGAGAGAGCCCGCCGGCGGGCGGCTCCATGAGTGAGAGAGCCGCTGGGCGGCTCCGTGAGTGAGAGAGCCGCTGGGCGGCTCCGTGAGTGAGAGAGCCGCTGGGCGGCTCCGTGAGTGAAAGAGCCGCTGGGCGGCTCCTTGAGTGAAAGAGCCACTGGGCAGCTCCGTGAGTGAAAGAACCGCTGGGCGGCTCCGTGAGTGAGAGAGCCGCCGGGCGGCTCCATAGGTGAGAGAGAGAGAGCCGCCGCTGACATGTGCCGCTCGATGTGTTTGTGGGCGGGCTGCTGGCCAATCAGGGAGCCGGCGGGCGGGGGAGCAGAGAGATGACATCTCTCACCGCCCGGCGCCCGCCCTGCATCCCTGCAGTTCCCCCCCACCATGCAGGCAGCTGCGGCAGCAGAGAGATTACATCATCTGCCTGTCTCTGGGACACAAGAGACCACCTTAGCAGGTGGCAAGTGACAATCTTCATCTGGTGACAGGCGACGTGGCAAGTGACAATCCGCAACATGTGGCAGGCGACGTGGCAAGTGACAATCTGCATCTGGTGACAGGTGACGTGGCAAATGACATGGCAAGTGACAATCTGCAACGTGGCAGGCGACATGGCAAGTGACAATCTGCATCTGGTGACAGGCAACGTGGCAAGTGACAATCCGCAACATGTGGCAGGCGACGTGGCAAGTGACAATCTGCATCTGGTGACAGGCGACGTGGCAAGTGACAATCCGCAACATGTGGCAGGCGACGTGGCAAGTAACAATCTGCATCTGGTGACAGGTGACGTGGCAAGTGACACACTCAGGGCTCCCACTGATTCTGCATTATGGTGAGTTAAACTATTTAATTTTTTATAACAATGTAATAATAGTAATAATAGTAATAATGCCAACACCAGCCATTTCCCGAATAGATGTACCCAAAAAAATATATTTTCTGGCAGTGCCCCTCCCGAGACTAGACTCTGGATCCGCCCCTGCTTGGATCAGCAGCTATCAAGCACCTGATGCTGATGTAACTGATTGAATTTGCTATGCATGTGGGATCCCTTGAAGACTGCCTATGCTGACTATCCTATTCCTCCTCAATCTTGATGATGCTAGCTTCCAACAATATTTTTAGTTTAGGGCACCACCACCACCCAATTTTTCTGCCCCTGTTTAACAGGGGCATGTAATTACAATTTTTGATATAATATTTCATTGCAGGGCCCATTCCTGTGCCCAACAAGAGTAACTGAGAGTGCTTACAGTGTTGTGGCACCACCACCCAAGGCCCAATTTTTCTGCCCCTGTTTAACAGGGGCATGTGATTACAATTTTTGATCTAATATTTCACAGCAGGGCCAGCTCCTGCGCCCAAGAAGAGTAACTGTGAGGGCTTACAGTAATCTGGTACCACCAACACCTAAGGCCCAATTTTCTGCAGCGTATATAGGGCAGGCCATATAGTATATATACTGCTGTTCAGAGTATATAGTGCCTGGGGGCCTAGGGGACCCCCACACTATTTGTTGAAAAAATTGGGTGTGGGGTTCCCCTTAATATCCATACCAGACCTGCCTGGTATAGATTTTGGGGGTGACATCCATGCCATTTTTTGGGTATTTTTATCTATATTGCCAGGATCCGACAATACATTACATCCGCTAGCAGTTTTAAATGCCTTTTTTCCTCTAGAAATGTAATTTTGCTGTGGCATTGTTATAAACATAGGAAAGGTGCGCTACTTTACAGGCATACAAACGACACCCCCCAGGCACGATATTTAAAAGGAATATTTCATTTTTATTGTTTCACATTAGGCATTATTAAAATCACTGCTCCCAAAAAAACTGCAGTTTTTAACCACTTACGGACCGCGCACGCTGATATACGTCCTAACTTTGAAGAGGAATATCATTGTTATGACCCCGGTATCCTCTTCTTTGGCTGGCGGTCCACTTTCTTATAATAGCGGTCTCTGCGGCGGATTCGCCATGAGATCACTTTTATCAGCGGCGCTCCAGTGCCCTCCGCCACTTAACGGAGCCATCGGCAGTGGCGATCGGATCTTCTCCCTTGCTGGGTGTGAAGACGAGTGGGGAAGATGGCCCACCCATCTCCATACCATTGCAGGGCGGAAGCGACGTCAAAACGTCACTTCCACCCATAGCTCTTAAAGGGACATTTTTTTTCTTTTTTTTATTGCATTTTAGTTTAAATATGAGAGTCCTTTTGACCCCAGATCTCATATTTAAGCGGTCCTGTCATGCTTTTTTTCTATTACAAGGGATGTTTACATTAATAGGAATAAAAGTGACACAATTTTATTTTTTTTAAAGAACAGTGTAAAAATAAAAAATAAAAGGTAAAATAAATAAGAAAAAAAAATGCGCCCCATCCCACCGAGCTCACGTGCAGAAGTGAAAGCATACGTGAGCAGCGCCCGCATATGAAAACGGTGTTCAAACCACGCAGGTGAGGTATCGCCGCAATCGGTAGAGTGAGAGCAATAATTCTAGCCCTAGACCTCCTCTGTAACTCAAAACATGCAACCTGTAGAACTTTTTAAATGTCGCCTATGGCGATTTTTAAGGGTAAAAGTTTATCGCCATTACACGAGCGGGCGCAATTTTGAAGCGTGACATGTTGGGTATCAATTTACTCGGCATAACATTATCTTTCACAATATAAAAAAAAAAGGGCTAACTTTACTGTCTTATTTTTTTAATTTAAAAAAGTGTAATTATTCCCAAAATAAGTACGCTTGTAAGACCACTGCGCAAATACGGTGTGACAGAAAGTATTGCATTGACCACCATTTTATTCTCTAGGGTGTTAGAAAAAAAATGTATAATGTTTGGGGGTTCTAAATAATTTTCTAGCAAAAAAAACTGTTTTTAACTTGTAAACAACAAATCTCAAAAAGAGGCTTGGTCCTTAAGTGGTTAATACATTGCATTGATACATGTCACTTGGGGCAGGACCCGGCTCCCCAAACACTTTTTATGGCAATAACTTGCATATAAGCCTTTAAAATGAGCACTTTTGATTTCTCACGTTCGTGTCCTATAGACTTTAACGGTGTTCGAACAAATTTTTTGCCTGTTTTGCCTGTTCACATGTTGTGCTGCAAACCGACCCGGGGGTGTTCGGCTCATCCCTAGCTAGGAACAGTCCCTTGGTAAAGTTGCAATGTGGTGTGAACAAAACACGTCGGGCCTACATAGATGCATGATGTCCATACAGATGATTTTATATGTCTTTTACATTGTTCCACTCAAGACTTTTAAATACCATCCAGCCCTTCCAGTGGCCTATGTTGTGTAGGACTTGTCTTCATCCCATGATATATCAAAGTACCATGGCGTCAATATTTATATGTGGTTTTTAGCATGCCTTGCATTTATGCTATTTTGTGTATGCATTTTTTGTCATTGAGTATGCTGTATATGATCTCGCAAGGTACAGTAAAATGTTCTTTGCAATAACTGCTTTTTGTTATACATCTCTCATTCAAAGTCTCCAAAAAAACACCTTTTTTGTTGGATATTATGTAATAAACTCATACAAGCAATACTGTGCTTTACAGTGCCATGCAACAGTATTCACCCCCCTTGGCTTTTTATCTATTTTGTTACATTACAGCCTTTAGTTCATTTCTTTAAAATCTGAATTATATGTGATGGATCAGAACACAATAGTCTAAGTCAGTGAAGTAAAATTAGAAAAATATATACATAAAACAATTTTTCAGAAATAAAAAACTGAAAATTGGCATGTGCAAATGTATTCATCCCCTTTGTTATGAAGCCCATAAAAAGCTCTGGTGCAACCAATTACCTTCAGAAGTCACATAGTGAATATTCACATATTCACATTAGTGAAATGATGTCCACCTGTGTCCAATCTAATGCCGCGTACACACGAGCGGACTTTACGGCGGACTTTGCCCGGCGGATTTTTCGACGTACTTTCCGACGGACTTTCTGAATGAACGGACTTGCCTACACACAATCCACCAAAGTCCGTCGAATTCGTACGTGATGACGTACGACCGGACTAAAACAAGGAAGTTCATAGCCAGTAGCCAATAGCTGCCCTAGCGTGGCTTTTTAGTCCGTCGAACTAGCATACAGACGGCGGACTTTTCGACCGGACTCGATTTCAACGGATAAATTTTAAACAAGTTTCAAATCTAATTCCGTCCAACTTTTGAGAAAACAAAGTCCGCTGGAGCCCACACACATCGAATTGTCCGACGAAATCCAGTCCGCCGGGCAAAGTCCGCCGTAAAGTCCGCTCGTGTGTACGCGGCATAAGTGTCACATGATCTGTCATTACATATACACACCTTTTTGAAAGGCCCCAGAGGCTGCAACACCTAAACAGGAGGCACCACTAACCAAACACTGCCATGAAGACCAAGGAACTCTCCAAACAAGTAAGGGATAATGTTGTTGAGAACTACAAGTCAGGGTTAGGTTATAAAAAAAATATCCAAATCTTTGATGATCCCTTGGAGCACCATCCAATCTATCATAACCAAATGGAAAGAACATGGCACAACAGCAAACCTGCCAAGAGACAGCCGCACACCAAAACTCACGGACCGGGCAAGGAGGGCATCAGAGAGGCAGCACAGAGACCTAAGGTAACCCTGGAGAAGCTGCAGAGTTCCACAGCAGAGACTGGAGTATATGTACATAGTACAACAATAAACCCTATGCCATAGAGTTGGGCTTTATGGCAGAGTGGCCAGAAGAAAGCCATTACTTTCAGCAAAAAACAAAATGGCATGTTTTGAGTTTGAGAAAAGGCAAGTGAGAGACTCCCAAAATGTATGGAGGAAGGTGCTCTGGTCTGATGAGACTAAAATTTAACTTTTTGGCCATCAAAGAAAACATTATGTCTGGCACAAACCCAACACATCACCCAAAGAACACCATCCCCACAGTGAAACATGGTGGTGGCAGCTTCATGCTGTGCGGATGTTTTTCAGCAGTCGGGACTTGGAAACTGGTCAGATGGATGGTGCTAAATACAGGGATATTCCTGAGCAAAACCTGTACCACTCTGTGTGTGATTTGAGGCTAGGACGGAGGTTCACCTTCCAGCAGGACAATGACCCCAAACACACTGCTAAAGCAACATTTGAGTGGTTCAAGGGGAAACATGTAAATGTGTTGGAATGGCCTAGTCAAAGCCCAGGCCTCAATCCAATAGAAAATCTGTGGTCAGAATTAAAGATTGCTGTTCACAAGCGCAAACCATCCAACTTGAAAGTGCTGGAGCAGGTTTGCAAGGAAGAATAGGCCAAAATCCCAGTGGTTAGATGTGGCAAGCTCATAGAGACTTATCCAAAGTGACTTGGAGCTGTGATAGCCGCAAAAGGTGGCTCTACAAAGTATTGACTTTAGGGGGGTGAATAGTTGACTTTTTCTGTTATTTTGTCCTATTTGTTTGCTTCACAATGAAAAAAAATCTTCAAAGTTGTGGGCATGTTCTGTAAATTAAATGATGCAAATCCTCAAACAATCCATGGTAATTCCAGGTTGTGAGGCAACAAAACACGAAAAATGGGGGTGAATACTTTTGCAAGGTACTGTATATCCTATGTGCTTACTCTATATAGTGATTGGCCTCATTCAAAGTCCCCCTGACCAAAATTCTCTTTCTTTTTGTCCATATTTGGGATGGAGGCCAATTACTGATGGTGCCACGAACCACATAATTTTTCTCTTTCAATATGGAGGGAACAGCATCTCACACAACCTTCTGCCTCTTCGTAGAGGCTCATCCCAGTTCTACTGCTTACAGAAATGCTAGCCCACCTGGCTGCCACTAGCCCATCTGGCTGCTTTCTCTTCCCAGTCCTCCCAACTGACACACATGGAGACTCCCCAGGGCAAGGTTGGATGAAGACTTGGCACACTAGTGTCTATAAGAGAGCACTGCTACAGCTGGAAGTCTCTCCCCTTGTCTGTCCCTGCACTGTGTTGATCTACTCGCTGTCTCTCCTTGCTCTCACTGCCTCTCTGGCTAGGGTCCCTCCAACTGCCTCCTGTAGTGGGATCATTCCAGGTTTGCCTACTGAACTCTAGCCTGAGGTAAAGCCCCTCCTGGCAGGGGTCCCTCAAGGGCTACCGACAGACTCTCTTCAACACTGCTTTTCCATCTGCCACCCAACTTATTTGCTGGCATAGGTCATTAGTTCCCTGCCAGGCCCCCAACCTGGGGATTGGCTAAGGATCCCTAAATATTCAAGGCAAACTCTCCTAGCTTCCGTCCACTATCTTCCATAATGTTCTCCAACATTCTAGAAACAGGGTGGGGGCATCAGAGAGCTGCTAGGATGAGTCATCCAGCCTTGGCCTCTAATAACCCTGACCTAGATCCAGTGACTCAGGTTTATTCCTGGGCTAGACTATAGTTTGCCTACTCTCCATTCTAGTAGCACCCAATGGAGGGTGCTACACTAGGATTTTAAAATTAAATTACGTTGCAGTCAATAGGAGGTCATATTTTATGTTTAAATTAGGTCCTCTGGAGGGTTGCTGGACAAGCTATTGTCACTGAAATTACATGTTTGTGTTTGCTTGTTGTTCCTTGAACTAGTAAGTCAATGGGGGTGGTTTACTAAAGGCAAATAGACTGTTGATTTTGAAAGTGAAGTTGCGCTTTGCAATGGCATTTTCCCCAGAGCATAGCAACCAAAAAGTGTCCCTTTACGTCAAAAGTGGCTTTAGACCAGCTAGAAAACAGCGATAGTAAATTAGAACACTTGCAGAATTGAGCGATAGTGAATCGTGGGGAAATTAATTTTATTATTATTATTATATTATTTTTTTTTAATTACCGTATTCATCGGCGTATAACTTTTTTTCCCTTAAAATTAGGGGAAAATCGTGGGTGCGTGTTATACGCCGATACCCCGCCGATCTCCGCTGATTGTGAGCGGAGTGGAGCGATCGCGCCGAGATACACATAGCCGAGTGTACTTGGCTCTTCTCGGCTCCGCTCACAGTCACGCCCAGTCCCGCCATTGGACCTGTGTTATGTCCATCATAGGGCGGGACTGGGCATGACTGTGAGCGGAGCCGAGAAGAGCCGAGTACACTTGGCTATGTCCCTGCGATCTCGGCGGCGCTCTCTCTGCTCCGCCGAGTCCCTGCGATCTCCGCGGCGCCATATTTAAATCTTAACAAGGCTGCAATGGACACTAGGAAGGCTGCACTAACAAGGCTGCACTGGGGCAAGGCTGCACTAACAAGGCTGCACTGACAAGGCTGCAATGGACATTGGGGAAGGCTGCACTAACAAGGCTGCACTGGGGCAAGGCTGCACTGACAAGGCTTCAATGACACTGACAAGGCTGCAAATGGACACTGATAAGGCTGCATTGATGGGCATTTAAATGTAAGATTTTTTTTCCTTAAAATTCCCTCCTAAACTTGGGATGCAGGTTATACGCCGATGAATACGGTATTTATATTTATTTATTATATTATAATTTATGATTTTGTGTTTCAAACTTCATCATACCCGGGATATCTACTAGACTCTTGGTGGACAGATCTAAGTGTGTTATTGCTAAGAATTACAGACCTACAATATAAAACGCCAAATTTCTATGCAAAATAATTGTACCGCTTTGAGACGCAAAAATCTGAAATAATCATACCGCCAGGGAGGTTAACAGATAAGTGTCCATATATTAAAAGTTAGCAGCTGCAGTATTTGTAGCTGCTGACTTTTTTTTTTTGTGGGGAGGCTGGACCTCCTCTTTAAGTTCATTCTCATAACTGATTATTCTCTGTGATTGTATTTCAATACATTTTACCTTCGACTTAATACATTTCTCATTTTTGCATTCTGCCAAATAGTACTTTCCTGTGAATGGCATGGCAGCATATTGATGGGTCCAACCTTACAGGGCTACAAGACTGACTACTCCATAAATAAAAAAAACTCTACCTAGCACCAGAATCCTTTTTTTTCTTATTTATCCTCACAGTAATAGGATGCAGCTACTGTCCCTAGCAAGAAATGAATTACTAAAGAAATACATTTTTTTTTACCATTTTTACCATTACCTGACTGCTTCCTTTGGTCCTTCAGGCAGGTTCTCTGAAACTCTCCTCCATGAATTCCTCATACCACAGGTGCTAAAGATGTCCCCCATGAGGAACCCTATTCTGGTGGTTGTGGAGTATTGTGTAATAAGCAGGTAACAAGTAATGTGGTGTTCTATTAATGAAGCACAGGACACGTGTTCAGGGCTGTCTTTAATATGGATTGGACCCTGGGCAAACATTTTCTTTGGGCCCCTCCCCCCAGCAATTTTGCTCTTCACCCCAACATCTCAGTTCCCCTTATCACATCACAGCGCCCCATTACATTGCAGCCATTTCTACATCATAGTGCCCCTCTACAAATCACAGTGCCCCATTACATTAGAGTCCCCTTCATGTCATAGTGCCCCTTTACACATCACAGTACCCCAATTACATTGCAGCCATTTTCACATCACAGTGTATACTAGTGGATTATGACTTAAACCTGCAGTGTTTTAATCTGTAAATTACTTTACTACCACTTTAGGCCTGGTTCACCTGTATGTGAGTTGGTGGCCCAGATTTGCACAGGCACAGCAGCCCATTCATTTCAATGGGTTGCCATGCCTATGTTACATGCAGAAAAAAGGTGCATACAGCATTTTAACCCCTTCAATACTGGGCACTTTTACCCCCTTTCTGCCCAGGCCAAATTTTCAGCTTTTAGCTTTGTCACACTTTGGATGACAATTGCGCGGTCATATAACACTGTACCCATAAGCAATTTTTATAATTTTTTTTCACACAAATAGAGCTTTCTTTTAGTGGTATTTAATCACATCTGGCTTGTTTGTTTTTTTTTTGCACTACAAATAAAATTTTTTTAAAAAAATGTTTTTCTTTGTTTCTGTTAGAAAATTTTGTAAATAAGTACATTTTCTCCTTCACTGACGGGCACTGATGAGGCAGCACTGATGGGTACCGATGAGGCAGCACTAATATGCGGCACTGATGGGCACTGATAGGTGGCACTGTTATGCAACACTGATGGGCACTCATAGGTGGCACTGATGGGCAGTACTGTTTGGCACTGATGGGCAGCAGTAATGGGTGGCAATGATGGGCACCGATGGACAATGATGGGCACTAATAGATGGCACTGATAAGGAGTCAATGATAGGCATTACTAATGAGTACTAATTTGCATCCTTTATTGCCACTGATTGACATATGATGTGGGTACAGTTGGCACTATTTGGCATACAGGTGGGCATCACTGGTGGGGTACTGATGGGCATCACTAGCGGGCACTGCTGATTGATCTGCACTGATAATCAGCGTAGACCCCCCCCTGTCAGGAGAGCCGCCGATCAGCTCTCCTCTACCCACACCTTGTCAGCCTGAATAGAGGAAAGCCAATAAACAGTACTTCCTAGTTACCACTGTGATCAGCTGTGATTGGACACAGCTGGTCACGTGGTAAAGAGCCTATGTCAGAGGCTCTTTACCTAGACCAGAGATTCAGTGTGTCGGATCGACACGCCACACCACAGATCAACGCGCTGCATGCCCCCCGGGATGCGCAAGAGCGGCTGAAACCACTTTCTAGCCGTCATTCTGCTATATGGTGGGCAAGAAGTGGTTAAAAATGCAGTGCCTTGAAATCCATTCTGCTTTTGCACCATGCGACTTACCTGCAATCTCTGCACATACAAACGCACTGTGTTTTTAAATGCATGGCCCACACATTTAAAAACGCAGCAAGTTTGCTGGTGCAGGAACTGCAGGTAAGTCGCATGGTGCAAAAGCAGAATAGATTTCAAGACCACTTGATTTTTAAAATGCTGCATGCACCTTTTTTTCTGCAGGAAACGCAGGCATGGCAGCCCATTCAAATGAATGGGCTGCTGTGCCTGGGCAAACTCACATCCATGTAAACCAGGCCTAAAATAAGTCCATCAAGCAGTAAAATACAGTACTTATATGTGATAGAGTTTTGCGAGCTACCCAAAAACCAAAAGTAATTATACATGTACTAGAAACACAGAGTGTGTGTGTGAAAGGTATTCAAAAGACCAGCTGCTAGCACTGATCACATCCCCATATGCATGTGCACAAAAATAAATATATAAGAGTGCAGCTCTGAATCAGGAAATATAAACAAACAAATATCAAAAATCATTGAATCAAACAACATAAAGTGCATAATAAAATGTCCATACAATAAAGTGCAAAAATAATAGTCCATAATAAAACAGTGAACTTTCCACAAATGTATGTTGTTTGATGAACAACTAAATGCAATTGTAAAAACCTATATGTAAAACTTCCAGACCACCAACGAATCAGGGTCAAAAATGCCTGTGAGCCACCCCAGGACTCAGTGAGTTATCCAACACAGCTGGCTCCTAAACTTCTCCCAAGATCTCCTCCTCAGTATGTCAGCAGCAGAGTCTATGCAGAGAGAAAGACTCCAATAGTGCTTGAATTGTTTAAAACACTTTAACATGCATTTATTAAAACGTACAGGGTTCTCACAATATGCGAGTGCTTCCAGCGCACCACACTAATAAGAGCATGGGTTTAAAGCGCAACATAGAACCACACATCCAAAATCTTGATCAGCTCCTCAAATCACTATAGAGCCCAAGTGCCTTCACCGTCCTAGCCCCTCACCTACATGTGTTCGACACAGGGTCATGTGTCTTCCTCAGGGGGAACTCTGATTGATCTGGTGGCCCATGCTGCATGCTCTGTAATAAATACAGCCACAGCCTGGACTGGTCAGGGTTTTGAAAAGCTACATATGGGGAGTCAGGGGAGGAGAAAGACCTACCTGGTCCTCCTTGCCAGCTCAGCTGTGATCACCATCTGCAGGCGGGCTCACACCAGTGCTGTTGGCTGCCACAATTTACAACCCAGCACTCTGACATCGGCTCCACTGCACAGTCCTACCCGAGGACTCCGATGTACAGGAAGCATGGCACACATAGAGAGGGGTGGGGTCAGAGCATTAGTGAAGCTCAAGGCCCCGCCAGCCCACGGCCCGCTCCTTGCTCGAGAATATGCAGCACTGCACGCTGATGCTGGCTGCCTGTGTCACTGTCTGCATCGCTGATGGGGGTCTTGATTTGTGGACAGTACAAGCTTAAGCGGCAGCTCTGCTTTGGGCCCCAAAACAATGACAGAGCCCTGGCAGGTTGCCTCGTTTACCCTGCGGTAAAGACAGACCTGCACATGTTCCATGCTTTTATTTCCATGCTTTCAAACAGGCTTCCTGATAAGCTTTTTAGATAAGCCAAATTGGCTCTAGGTATTGAATCTGCAAAAGCGGCTGGACATGGGAACTTGGATCACAATATGTCAGATGTCAGCACTCAAGGCTGCAGAGCTCATTTTCAGGATATTCTAGTCCAGGGCAAATAGCCAAGGTCAGAAATAGTAAGTCTTCAATATTCTGGAACTTTGAGCAGCATGACAAACATTGTACTTCTTTGTTTCTCTAATCAGGAGGAAGAAAACTCTAATTCAAACAAAACAACAAGATGGTAGTGTCTTATTTTCTGAAGCAAGAGACAATGAAATGCAACACCATCTACTACAAAGCCAAAGTACTAGACTAAATGAAGTACTGGTTCTCTTGCCAAACAGACAATAGGTGGACTCAACTAGAAGGAGAGATTACTCCAGGACATAACCTTCCGGCTTTAGCAATGGCAGCTAGTCTACACCATAGCCCATCAATTCCTCCTTACTTGACCATTCAAGCCACTACGGCAATGTGGTCCTCACTGACGAGGCAAAACTTTGCTGAAACACCATTTTGTACACTTACAATACCCTTAGCATCCCATGAATACCTAATCCCGGGGGTTATCCACTCAATCCTGGGCAAAAAAGGGGGCGCATTACTCCACAGCTGATATAACAGATCCAGATGCATTGGACAGGTACAACATTTACCAAATACAGCACTACAAAACCTAGAACGAAGCCCAACCCATAGAATTACCTCTATCAATATGGAACTACTTAAGGAACAAAAATCCAAGTAAAACTAAAGGGATATCCTCCCCTCTATGCATACAAGCTAAACTACCAAACATGGTAAAATGGGAACGAGATCTGCAAAATGAATTTACATTACACCAATGGCAGTTAGCTATACATTATAGTAGTAAATCGTCAGCATGTGTAGACCACTGGGACAACACCCAGAAAATACTCCACATATACTCTTTGCCGCACGTATCAGCCTAGCGAAAGAATGGTGCTCTATGACATCCCCAAAAATTGAGGAGGGGTCTCCAGACTGAATACACAATACACAATGGAAAAGTTGTTTGCATATAAAGAAGGGAGAGCCTTGGGATTTCATAAATTTTGGGATATCTGGAGAAATTCTCCAAAAGCCACCTTACATTTATGATGTACGATTTATTCATCCAAAGAATGATGATAACTGATGTAAACGTGTAAAGTGTTCACCCTCCAGTGGTAGTACTTACATAGTTACATAGTAGGTGAGGTTGAAAAAAGACACAAGTCCATCAAATCCAACCTATGTGTGTGATTATGTGTCAGTATTACATTACATATCCCTGTATATTGCGGTCATTCAGGTGATTATCTAATAGTTTCTTGAAGCTATCAATGCTCCCCGCTGAGACCACCGCTTGTGGAAGTGAATTCCACATCCTTGCCGCTCTTACAGTAAAGAACCCTCTACGTAGTTTAAGGTTAAACCTCTTTTCTTCTAGTTGTAATGAGTGGCCACGAGTCTTATTAAACTCTCTTCTGCGAAAAAGTTGTATCCCTATTGTGGGGTCACCAGTACAGTATTTGTAAATTGAAATCATATCCCCTCTCAAGCGTCTCTTCTCCAGAGAGAATAAGTTCAGTGCTCGCAACCTTTCCTCATAACTAAGATCCTCCAGACCCTTTATTAGCTTTGTTGCCCTTCTTTGTACTCGCTCAGGTCCTTTTCCATCCTAGATTCCCCCAGAGGTTCTCCCCCCAGTGTATAGATTGCATTTATATTTTTGCCACCCAAATGCATTATTTTACATTTTTCTACATTGAACCTCATTTGCCATGTAGTCGCCCACCCCATTAATTTGTTCAGGTCTTTTTGCAAGATTTCCACATCCTGCGGAGAAGTTATTGCCCTGCTTAGCTTAGTATCGTCTGCAAATACAGAGATTGAACTGTTTATCCCATCCTCCAGGTCGTTTATGAACAAATTAAATAGGATTGGTCCCAGCACAGAACCCTGGGGAACCCCACTACCCACCCCTGACCATTCTGAGTACTCCCCATTTATCACCACCCTCTGAACACGCCCTTGTAGCCAGTTTTCAATCTATGTACTCACCCTATGGTCCATGCCAACGCACCTTATTTTGTACAGTAAATGTTTATGGGCAACTGTGTCAAATGCTTTTGCAAAATCCAGATACACCACGTCTACGGGCCTTCCTTTATCTAGATGGCAACTCACCTCCTCATAGAAGGTTAATAGATTGGTTTGGCAAGAACGATTCTTCATGAATCCATGCTGATTACTGCTAATGATATCGTTCTTATTACTAAAATCTTGTATATAGTCCCTTATCATCCCCTCCAAGAGTTTACATACTATTGATGTTAGGCTAACTGGTCTGTAATTCCCAGGGATGTTTTTTGGGCCCTTTTTAAATATTGGTGCTACATTGGCTTTTCTCCAATCAGCTGGTACCATTCCAGTCAATAGACTGTCTGTAAAAATTAGGAACAACGGTCTGGCAATCACCTGACTGAGTTCCCTAAGTACCCTCGGATGCAAGCCATCTGGTCCCGGTGATTTATTAATGTTAAGTTTCTCAAGTCTAATTTTAATTCCGTCCTCTGTTAACCATGTAGGTGCTTCCTGTGTTGTGTCATGAGGATAAACACTGCAGTTTTGGTTACTGAAGCCCCCCGATTCACTTGTGAAGACTGAGGAGAAGAATAAATTCAATACCTTTGCCATCTCCCCATCCTTTGTAACCAGATGTCCTTCCTCATTCTTTATGGGGCCAATATGGTCTGTCCTCCTTTTTTTACTGTTTACATACTTAAAGAATTTCTTGGGATTTTTTTTGCTCTCCTCCGCTATGTGTCTTTCATGTTCTATCTTAGCCATCCTAATTGCACCCTTACATTTCTTATTGCATTCTTTATAAATTCTGAATGCTGAGGATGATCCCTCAACCTTGTATTTTTTGAAGGCCTTCTCCTTTGCTTTTATATGCATTTTTACATTGGAGTTAAGCCATCCAGGATGTTTGTTCGCTCTTTTAAATTTATTACCCAATGGGATACATTGGCTAATGCCCTTATTTAATATGCTCTTAAAGCAAACCCATCTCTCCTCCGTATTCTTTGTCCCTAATATTTTATCCCAATTTATGCCTTTTAGCAAGGTTTGTAGTTTAGGGAAGTTGGCTCTTTTGAAATTCAGTGTCTTTGTGTTCCCTTCATGTTTCCTATTTGTGTGATTTATACTGAAACTAATTGACCTGTGATCACTGTTACCTAAATTGCCCCGTATTTCCACATCTGTTATCAGGTCTGTATTGTTGGTAATCAGTAGATCTAGTAATGTTTTATTTCTAGTTGGTGCGTCTACCATCTGACCCATAAATTTGTCCTGCAAGACACTAAGGAACTGGCGAGCCTTAAATGAATGCGCGGTTCCCTCCGCCCAGTCTATGTCTGGATAATTAAAATCCCCCATTATGATAACACTTCCCATCCTTGCTGCTAATCCAATTTGTGATAGGAGATCCGTCTCCACTTCCTCCCTCAGGTTAGGGGGCCTATAGCATACTCCCAGTATTATTTTCCCCTTAGCTTCATCCCTTTGGAGCTCTACCCATAAAGATTCCACCTCCTCCCTAGCCCCCTCAGTGATGTCATCTCTCACATTCACTTGTACATTATTCTTGATATATAGGCATACCCCTCCCCCTTTTTTACCCTCTCTATCCTTGCGGTATAGGGTATACCCTTGAATGTTTGCCAGCCAATCATGAGAGCTGTTGAACCAGGTCTCTGAAATTCCCACAAAATCCAAATCCTCCTTGTACAACAGTATCTCTAGTTCACCCATCTTGTCCGCCATGCTCCTGGCATTAGTGAACATGCCACATAGTTTAGACCGGTCGCATATTGTCCTCGTATTAGGTATTTCAAGATTGCAACTAGGACTTGCTACTATACTCACCTTGTGTTTTTGTGCTTTGGTTAACCTACCACTAATGCCCCCAATACTACCCTCTGGAATATCTTCCGCGCTGGCTATCACTGTCTCTGGACCCCCCCCCCCCCATCGCCTAGTTTAAAAACCCCTCTAACTTTTTGGCCATCTTCATTCCCAGCAGATCTGCACCCTCCTCATTTAGGTGCAGTCCGTCCCTTCTATAGTACCGGTTACCGACTGAGAAGTCGGCCCAGTCCTCCAGGAAACCAAACCCCTCCTTACTACACCAGCTCTTCAGCCACTTGTTTACTTCCCTAATCTCCCTCTGCCTTTCTGGTGTGGCTCGATGTACCGGTAGTATTCCTGAGAACACTACCTTGGAGGTCCTTTTCCTCAATTTAGCTCCTAAGTCCCTAAAATCGTTCTTTAGGACACTCCATCTGCCTCTGACTTTGTCATTGGTGCCAACGTGCACCATGACAGCCGGGTCTTCCCCAGCCCCTCCCAGTAATCTGTCCACAAGATCCGTGATGTGCCGAACCCGAGCGCCCGGTAGACAACATACTGTTCGGCGCTTCAGGTCTTGGTTACAGATTGCCCTCTCTGTCCTTCTAAGAATTGAGTCCCCTACCACCAGAATCTGTCTTTCCTTTCCCTTTGCTGCCCCCCCACTCTCACTGGAGGAGTTCTTCCCCTGGCAGCTAGGAGAGTCCCTCATCTCCAGCAGTGCTGGTCCCTGACTGGTTTCACCAATGTCACTCAATGGACCGTACTTATTGGGATGCTCCAGTCCTGGATCGGCCTCTCTGGCACTTCCCCCTCTACCAGCTCTTCAGCCACTTGAGTAGACTGTCACCCATCTACTCTTTGCTAGTGCTTGCACCTCTTTGTCTCCACCCGCCTCTGTGCTGGCCCCTGCCGGCACCTGCCGTGTACGTTCCTGGCTCACCTTTACTGATTGTATGACCAAAGCCTGCTCACAGTGTGAACCCAGATGGGGTGACAGGTAGTAGCTCAAAGCAAAACCATTATTTATTGCATTATAAGAGGCCGGCATATGATAAGCTACGTTTCAACATTGAAATCCCCTCTTGTGTTAATACTTTGTATAACTAATATTTTGTACGAAATGCAACTTATAATGTAATGTACACTGTGAAAATCAATAAAAAACTATGGTTAAAAAAAAAAAAAAAAAAAAAAAAGGAAATGCAACACCATCCTGAAGGAGTCCAAGCCAATTTTTCTCTGAGCACAGAACAATCTCTTAGACCTTAAAGTGGAGTTTCACCCAAAAATGGAACTTCCGCTTTTCGGAATCCTCCCCCCCTCCGGTGTCACATTTGGCACCTTTCAGGGGGGAGGGGGGAGCAGATACCTGTCTAATACAGGTATTTTGCTGCCACTTCCGGGCATAGATAGCCGAGCCACCCGCGGGTATCTACGCCACTTCCAGCGCCTTCCCCGTCCCCCCTGCTGTCTTCTGGGAGAGACACAGGTCCCAGAAGACAGCAGGGACCAGTGGGATCGCACAGCGTGAGTCGCGCATGCGCAGTAGGGAACCAGGAAGTGAAGCCACAAGGCTCATGTGAATGAGTATCGGCTACATAGTAACACTACCCATTCATCAAAAAAGTGTAAAAGTGTAATAAAAACAATTTGTTTGACAAATCCTTTATTAAAAAATTAAAAAATAGTGTCCCTCAATGTAAATCCATCATCATTTACGCCACCCGCCGCACCACCGACCCCAAAAAATAATTGTTTTTTTTAAAATGCTCAGCCTCCTGGGATGGCCTCCCGACAAATGCCTGCTCTGCACTTTGAGATTTCTTATATAGGTAAGGGGTGGGCCCACCTGTCTACGTCACCCAGGGGCCCATTGTGACATCACAGGCCCAGCATTAGGGATGGGCCGAACACCCCCGGTTCGGTCCACATCCAGAAGATGCGAACGGACCGAAAGCTTGCGCGAACATTCGAACACCGTTAAAGTCTATGGGACTCGAGCGTGAGAAATCAAAAGTGCGACTTTTAAAGGCTAATATGCAAGATATTGTCCTAAAAAGGGTTTGGGGACCCGGATGCTGCCCCAGGGGACATGTATTAATGGAAAAAAAGTTTTAAAAACTGACGTTTTTTCAGGAGCAGTGATTTTAATGATGCTTAAAGTGAAAAAATAAAAGTGAAATATTCCTTTAAATATCGTACCTGGGGGTGTCAGTAGTATGCCTGTAAAGTGGCGCGTGTTTCCCGTGCTTAGAAGAGTCCCTGCACAAAATGACATTTCTAAACAAATAAAAAAGTAATTTAAAACTGCTTGAGGCTTTAATGTAATGTCAGGTCCAGGCAATAGTGAGGCTTTAATGTAATGTCAGGTCCAGGCAATAGTGATGAAAATCAGCAATACAAATGGCATGGGTACCCCCCGAGCCTATTACCAGGCCCTTTGGGTCTTGTATGGATATAAAGGGGAACCCCGCACCCAAATTAAAAAAAGAAAAGGTGTTGGGCCCCCAGGCCCTATATATGCTGAACAGCAGTATACAGGCGGTGCACACAAGACAGGGACTGTAGGTTTGTTCTTATGTAGAATCTGTTTGCAATTTGGAACAGGTGCATTTTGTAAGTGTAGCTCCAGCTAAAAAATCTATTTTAAAGCTTTTTGGAAAACATAGGGAAGGGTTATCACCTCTGTAACATTTGTTTTGCGGTCTGTGCCCCTGTTCAGAAGATTTCACCTCACTTTCTGTCCCAATGACAATTGGATTTTGAAAATTTGGGGTTTTTAAAGGAAACAAGGATTGGTGATAAATCAGTGGAGGAGACACCTTTTTCCCCATATTAACTCTTACAGGAGAGAATTTCCCTTCCTAGGGGTAGATTTCCTCTCACTTCCTGTTGTCTCCCTCCGTTTGCAAGTATGAGTCATTTGTAAGTCGGATTTTTGAAAATAGGTGACCGCCTGTATATACTATACGGCCTGCCCTATACACTCTGTGTAAAATTGGGCCTTAGGTGTTGGTGGTACCAGAACACTGTAAGCCCTCACAGTTACTCTTGGTGGGCACTGGAGCGGGCCCTGCTGTGAAATATTATATCAAGAATTGTAATTACACGCCCCCTGTTAAACACGGGCATAAAAATTGGGCTTTAGGCAGTGGTGGTGGTGCCACAACACTGCAACCCCTTACAGATACTCTTGTCGATTATAGGAACCAGCCCTGCTGCAAAATATTACAGCAAAAATTGTAGTTACACGCCCCTGTTAAACAGGGGCAGAAAAATTGGGCTTTAGGCAGTGGTGGTGGTGCCTAGAACCAAAAATGTTCTTAGAAGCTATCAACATGAACATTGTGGAATAGGATAGTCACTCAGCATTACAGGATAGTCACTCAGCATCAGCATAGGCAGTCTTGAAGGGATCTCACAATCATAAAAAAATTAATCGGTTATATCAGCATCAGGTGCTTGGTAGCTGGTGATCCAAGACCGATTCATTTTTATGAAGGTGAGCCGATCAACCAAGTCGGTGGACAGGCACGCTCTGTGATCGGTTACAAAGCCTCCAGCAGCACTGAATGTGCGTTCCGAAAGAAGAAAGATTTAGGACAGGCCAGTAGCTCAATTGCATACTGTGCAAGCTCTGGCCAGTGATCCAACCTCAAGACCCAGTAACCCAGTGGATTTTTGGTTGGAAATGTCTCCAAGTCTGATCTTGCCCCTAGGTATTCCTGCACCATGTACAACAGATGCTGGCGATGGTTGCTGGAACCGATCAGACCTTGGAGCTGTGGACTAAAAAACTGTCTGAACGCATCGGTCAGACGGCCACCCTCTCCACCGCTCTTTTTGTGACTGACCGAAGCCTCAGCAACACGTTGTCCATGAGTACCAGGAAATTGTAACTTCCCAGGCTCTGGAAATGCATTGCAAAAACCTTTCTGCAAGGCCTCCCGAAGATGTTTCATCCTCTGCTCCCTCTGCGATGGCTGGATAAGTTCCGCCACCTTACCCTTGTAACATGGATCAAGAAGGTTTGCCAGCCAGTACTGATCCCTCTCCTTGATATCATGAACCCGAGGGTCCTTTCGCAGGCATTGCAGGATCAGGGAGGCCATGCAGCGTAGGTTTGCTGAGGCATTCAGTCCTGAGTCCTCTGGGTCACTAAGGACGACCTGATCTGCAGCCACCTCCTCCCAGCCACGTACAAGTCCATGGGTTTCTGAGGACTGAAAACGATCCCTTGAAGACTGCTGCGGATGCTGAGTGCCAGGCTCCACCTCCATGCTGACATAATCCTCCTCCTCCTCTTCCTGTGTGATAGGCAGGCCTGCAGGAATACTGTCTGGGGGCCTTGAGAGATAAGGAAGTCCTCCTCTTCCTCCCTCTGTTCTGCCTCAAGTGCCCTGTCCATTATTCCACTCAGCGTGTGCTCCAACAGGAAGTCAACAGGGACAGTATCACTGATGCATGCACTGTCACTGCTTACCATCCTCGTGGCCTCCTCAAATGGTGACAGGACAGTGCATGCATCCTTGATCATGAGCCACTGGCATGGCGAAAAAAAGCCAAGCTCCCCTGACCCTGTCCTGGTGCCATACTCACACAGGTAGTCATTGATGGCCCTCTGCTGCATGTGCAGCCGCTACAGCATTGCCAACGTTGAATTCCAAATGGTGGGCATGTCACTGATGAGGCGGTTCTTGGGCAGGTTGCATTCCTTTTGGAGGTCAGCCAGCTGAGCACTGGCATTATATTACCGGTGGAAATGCCCACAGACTTTTCTGGCCTGCCTCCGGAGATCCTGTAAGCCCGGGTACCTGCACAAAAACTGCTGCACCTCCAAATTAAGGACGTTAGCCAAACAGGAAACATGGGTGAAGTGTCCCTGTCGGAGGGCGGAGAGGAGGTTGGTGCGATTGTCACAAACCACCATTCCTGGCTGAAGCTGGCATGGCATCAACCACCTCTGAGCCTGCCCCTGCAGAGCTGACAGAATCTCTGCCCCAGTGTGGCTCCTGTCCCCTAAGCAGACCAACTCAAGCACCGCATGGCATCTTTTTGCCTGAGTGCTTGTGTAGCCCCTAGAACGCCTATGGAGCACCGCTGGTTCCGAGGACAAATCTGCACAGGAAGAGGCCATAGAGGAACAAGAAGAGGAGGGGGTGGAGAAGAGATGTGTGGCAGAATCACCACTACCAGCATTTTGGAGGCTTGGTGGCGGAACAAGCTCCAACAATACTGCACCCTTCCCAGCTGCCAGCAGGGTTACCCAGTGCGCCGTGAAAGAAAGGTAACGTCCCTGTCCATGCCTGCTGGACCATGAGTCAGCGTTAATATGCACCTTACCACTGACCGCCCTGTCCAGCGAGGCCAAGACATTGCCTTCCACATATCGGTAGAGAGCCGGAATGGCCTTCCAAGAAAAAAATTGGCGTTTGGGAACCTGCCACTGAGGTACCGCACATTCCACAAATTCTCGAAAGGGGGCAGAGTCTACCAGCTGAAAAGGCAGCAGTTGGAGTGCTAGCAATTTAGCCAAACTAGCATTCAGCTGCTGAGCATGTGGATGGCTGGGACCAAATTTCTTTTACCAGTTTAGCAACTGGGGTAGGGAAATTTGCCTGCTACAATCGGATTTTGGTGTACCGCTAGCAGATTGCCTGTGCTTGGAACACCTAATTCTTCACCTTCATTCCTCTCAGTGCAGGTCTCTGAGAGGACTGAAGTTATAGTGGGGTTGGAGATCCCAGCTGATGAGGAGCAAGGAGAGGTCCGCCTTGTTCTTTGGTGTGGGTCTTTTAAAGCTGGAGTCCGGCAAAAAATTTTTTTTTAGATGTCAGCAGCTGCAAATACTGCAGCCGCTGACTTTTAAAATAAGGTCACTCACCTGTCCCGGGGTCCAGCGATGTCGGCACCCGAGACCGAACCTTCCTTCGATCCTCGGGTGCTACCGCCGCCATTCTGAGTGAGGGAATCAGGAAGTGAAGCGTTGCGGCTTCACTTCCCGGTTCCCTACTGCGCATGCGCGAGTCGCGCTGCGAGTTCTCAATGGTCCCCGCTATCTCCTAGGACCTGTGTCTTTCCCAGGAGACAGCGGGGGAGTGCGGGAGGGGGCGTGACTCCCGCAGGAGTCTATTCCCGGAATTGGGTGCAGATACCTTTGTTATACAGGTATCTGCACCCCCCTCCCCCCTGAAAGGTGCCAATTGTGACACCGGAGGGAGGGAGGAATCCGATGAGCAGAAGTTCCACTTTTGGGTGGAACTCCGCTTTAAGTACTGTTGCCAACGGACTACATGGGAGCTCGACATATGTCTGGTCAAGCATGTGGTGCCCAAGTGGCTAGTGTTTTGGCCACTCTTGTTACGCTTTAGACATATGTTGCAAACAGCAATGGTGCTATCTGCTGCACACGTCTCAAAAAAGGCCCACACCAAAGAACTTTTGGAAAAACACGTGTGAGCAGTACCCTGCACATGCGGAGCTCTGCGGTGTGATGCAGTTGGTTGCCTGCCCTTAAGCTGGCCCCTGAGGGGCATCCTGCCTCGTTGTGCCTCCTCCTCCTCCTCCTCTCTTATATCTGGCACCCATGTAGAGTCAGTGACCTCATCATCCCCTCCCTCCTCGCCAGTGGAGCAAACCCGGCAGTATGCTGCAGCTGGGGGAACATGACTGCCAGTTTCTTGTCCTTCTTGGGCACCCCCTCTCTCTGGGCTCACGTTACTGCCTTCATCCTCAACCTGGGTACCATCATCAGAGCCTTCAAAATGCTGTGCATCCTCCTGCAGCATGTACCGCACACTGTGGTTGAACAGTTCGGGGACTCCTCAGGGCATGATGGTGGGGCTAGGGAAGGAGTGACTGATGACATTGAGCTGATGGAAGAGGCTGCTTTGGCAGCTGCATTGGCAGACAAAGTACCCTGAGCCTGGGTGACAGAGGATGAGGAGGATAAGGAGGGCTTGGTCATCCACTCTACCAACTCTTCTGCATGTTGTGATCAACGCAGCCAGCTGCCGAAAAAAAGACAAGCGTGCCCTACGGTCACATGCTGAGGATGCACCGTGTCTATGACCAGCACTGTTGGCTGTAGACACAGAGCCTGCTTGCCCTCTTTTAGTGGCCTGTGAGCGTCTGCCTCTCCTTGGTGGCCTTCCAGACATACTGTACAATTAGATTAGCAAAACAACGCCTGAAGTTTACTAAAAACAGTACACCAGGAATGGCCTACAGTCAGGTATAGGCTTGGCTAGACATACACATATACACACACACACACACACACACACAAGCCTGTATATAATATTTTATATATATATATATATATATATATATATATATATATATATATATATAGCACTAACTCTCGGTGGAGCTGCTGGTTTAAAACGGGCTGTTGCCTTCACTTTTGCCACCTCTATTTCACCGGCACCGGGTCTAGGGTCCCGTTGAGTTTACCTCTGGACAATGTAGGCATCAGACACTTGAGTATCTTTTCCAATGCTTTAATGAACAGGTAACAAAGGAAGTAGCAGGAAAGAGGCAGAAGGAAAATTGCAGGGAAGCTCAAATACCTTTTCTTTTTATTCTTTGGTACATCATTAGGAATTGAACGCTTGTAACTGAATATACTCCCCTTGTGGGATTCAATCTTTGCCCGCCTGGATAGGTTTCTCTTACTCGCCTAGCAGTCAGTACGTAGCACCAACAAAAGTCTCTGCCACAGACTTGTTTGGAGCAAAACCCATACGATCCTCTGCCACAGGATGTAATGGTTTACGGTGAATATCAGACACAGCACTTCAACCTTTAAGCCAACCCGGCAGTACTATGCAGTAAGATTACTTCAGGATAAGTCCTCCAACTGAGTCACCAGGCCCCTCTCCAGACCAGCACTTTGCATGATCCTTCCATGACGGGTCCTCACCTGGGATCTCCTGAGTTGTCCAGCTTCTTCACACAGGATAGACAGCCCAGGACCATTCCTCTGCCGCTGTGGTAGGCCCCAGACAGGCTTCTGGGCCCACCCACACGCTGCAGATACGTGGGCCTCCGGATCGGAGGACCACAAGGTGGTACTCCTAATGCATACCTGCCGGCCAGGAGGGCCAGCAGGTGTCTGAAAACGAACCCCTAAACATGGCGTCTGTCCCCTAAAAATACCCTCTCCCAGAATGCAACTCTGAGGACCACCTCCACCAAATTGTCTCCAGGACAGTAGAGCACTCATACGCTTCAACACGTTGCCCTTCCAACACTGGCCCATGTTGACAACGACACCCACCGGCGCAGTGTGGAACTACTTGCAACTCAGCCAAGCTGGAACAGAGGCAAATCTAACTTCACCTAACAAGTAACCCACTAGATTTACCTATCAGCAGTAGATTAGAAATCTACCAGTGCTACATCTACATTATATATATATTATATATATATATATATATATATATATTTATTTTATATATATATATATATATATATATATATATATATATATATATATATATAAATATATATATATATATTTATCATTAAATGAACTGCAGCTCACTGAGCCACCTGCCTGAAAGTGTCTTTGAACACGTACTCCAGGGATGGCCTACAGTCAGGTATAGGCTTGGCTGGACTACAATGCAGTGGATATATATTTTATGAGCTGCAGTTCACTGAGTCACCTGCCTGCCTGCCTGAAAGTGTCTTTGAACACGCACTCCAGGAATGGCCTACAGTCAGGTATAGGCTTGGCTAGACTATATATATATACAAATAGTAACAAAAAGATAAAAACCACTGGAATCCACTTGTGTTTAAGTGTCAAAAATTATAATAATAATAATGATTGATCGGCCGATATGTCTATATGATGGGGTATCTCCCTAGTAGCAGAGTAATAATCTAGTAAGAAAAAAAAAGGGGGGGGGTCAGGACCAGAGCAGTCCCAGGAGTGCAATCAATGGGAGAATCACAATGGTATTGATCAATGAAAAATACAACTTTATTGATTATTGCACAGTACTATAAAAATATATAGATCTCACTGATGTGGCACCAAGGCCGTATGAGTGAGAAGGGTTTCCTCACAAACAACACCAACACTAACATGAGGCTGGCTCTCCTGGGAGAGTGAGGGTGGCCCCCCGAGCCCTCCGGTGTTTCCATTGGCCCTCAGCACATATCCTGGACTAGAGAACACCCATTCCACCACTTAGCGGTAAAGACTCATTATCTTGGTTTAATCCAAGTGATGCACAATAATATATATATTTATCTATTTGAATTTAATTTATGTAATTCTTTTTTAGATCCAACTGTCCCCCTGAAGAGACCATATACAGGTCGAAACGCGTCGGGACTTGCTATTTATGTAACATTATGTATCTAACTATGTGTATTAATATGTGTTTGTTACTGCATTGGGGAATAAGATGTGTGTTACTGTACCAGATGATTCTCTATACTGTACTTCAAACCATGATATTGGATAAAACTTTTTATACATCCATTAAGAACTTCCTTTCATTATGTGCATTGCTGTTTTAAAGCCCCATGGGGAAAATAATTCTTCTTTAATCCAATTTCGGGGTGTGCAGCCTTTCTTGTCTCTTTTTATATGTGTCTTCCTTTTTTCATATACCAACACTAACATGTATGGCACACTGTAGAAAAAAAAGGGGGTAATAATAAACAACGTTGTTACATTAAAAACAAGCATGCTGGCACACCCTCCCCCATATATGTAGATCGGGTCTGAGCGGTGGTCTCCAAGAAATTATATGATAAAGACCCTGAGCGTATGAGGATAAGAGTCCCTTGTTTGGTAAAGTGGTATCAGCAGGCCCCCCCAAAAACTGACTTCATATAACCTTGTACACTAATGCCCTGGCACGGGCTTGATGAATGAAAGGTGAAGGAGTCAGTAGATGTGCACAATAGGCAGTGGAAACATGGATTGTATGTGATAATAACAAGCATGTGGCTAACACTGAAAGCCAGGCCAGTGCGGAATATGGTCCAATAACAATGTATCCATGTATAAATCGATCAGTAAGCCTCCAGAATTTCAAAGAAAGATAGAGGCACACTTGAATATACACAGTTCATTCAGCAAATGCAACAGACTGTAAACACCTGCCAGGGTGGTTCAAAACACAGTGCTGCTGCAGCCTAGCCTGATAGCAGCAACCTGTGACCACAGGTTTAAGTGTGTGTGAAGACACAAATAGCGGGGAGGTAACTGTCCCTGTGGTGTTCTTACCCTTCCCTCGTCTGTAGTCACTGAGTCCTTACTGAGGGTGTCTCACACGCTGTGATTCCGGATTGTCAGGCAAAGAAAAGCTGCTGACATGCAGACTTGGAGATTTCCATGTCATAGTTGCCAACATTGAAAAAAAAAATGTGGGACACTTTTTTGGCTGTAGGCGGAGCCATACTATAATTAGGGGGCGGGGCATTCATTTGTGGGCGTGGCTTATCACAAATGAAACGTGACGCGACAAAAATGGGTGTGGCTTACATGGAAGTGGGCGTGGCTTAAATGGGCGTGGCTCAAGAGGGTGTGGTTAGAGTCTGAGATGAATGAGGGATGGAGAGGGAAAGGGGGAGAAGGAAAGGGGGAGAGGGGAATGACGGGACAGCAGCCCCAGATCCTACACAATAGAAATATGTGTATTCTAGAAAGTTTAACAATCAGCAGATAAAGATACTCCAAACGCCTGGTGTTAACGCTTCAATCATCCCGGCACCATGGTTGTTATGGTGTCAGGATGATTGAAGCGCATTATTTCTATTATTACATTGTAATATAAAATTAAATCATTCAACTCACCATAATGCCGAATCAGTGGGATCCCTGAGCGTGTCACTAGCCACGTCGCCTGCCACCGGCAGAGTCTGTCCTTGCATCAGGTGCCCCCGGCAGAGTCTGTCCTTGCATCAGGTGTCCCCGGCAGAGTCTGTCCTTGCATCAGGTGCCCCCGGCAGAGTCTGTCCTTGCATCAGGTGCCCCCGGCAGAGTCTGTCCTTGCATCAGGTGCCTCCGGCAGAGTCTGTCCTTGCATCAGGTGCCCCCGGCAGAGTCTGTCCTTGCATCAGGTGCCCCCGGCAGAGTCTGTCCTTGCATCAGGTGCCCCCGCCAGAGTCTGTATAGACCCCCTCATTGCAGACCCCCTCCATCAGTGCAGATCCCCTCCATTAGTGCAGATCCCCTGCATCAGTGCAGACCCCCTCCATCAGTGCAGACCCCCTCTATTAGTGCAGACCCCCCCTCAGTGCAGCCCCCCCTCTATTAATGCAGACCCCCCTCAGTGCAGCCTCTCCTCTATTAGTGCAGCCCCCCTTCAGTGCAGCCCCCCTCTATTAGTGCAGCCCCCCTCAGTGCAGCCCCCCCCTCTATTAGTGCAGACCCCCCTCAATGCAGCCCCCCTCTATTAGTGCAGCCCCCCCTCTATTAGTGCAGACCCCCTCTCAGTGCAGCCCCCCTCTATTAGTGCAGCTCCCCCCTCAGTGCAGCCCCCCCTCTATTAGTGCAGACCCCCCTCAGTGCAGCCCCCCTCTATTAGTGCAGACCCCCCCTCAGTGCAGCCCCCCTCTATTAGTGCAGACCCCCTCAATTAGTGCAGACCCCCCTCAGTGCAGCCCCCCCTCCGTGCAGCCCCCCCTCAATTAGTGCAGACCCCCCCAATTAGTGCAACCCCCCTCAATTAGTGCAGCCCCCCCACTCAGTGCAGCCCCCCTCTATTAGTGCAGACCCCCCTCAGTGCAGCCCCCCTCAGTGCAGCCCCCCTCAGTTAGTGCAGCCCCCCCCCTCAGTGCAGCCCCCCCTCAATGCAGCCCAGCCCCCGCTCAGTGCAGGAGCGGCCGGTGTTCTGCCGAGAAAGTTCCCCTCGGCAATGGAGGACCCCCTGTACTGCGCAGGCGCAGTGCTTGCGCAGTACGGGGCTAGGGAACTTTCAGCAAGACACGGCGAAGGCGCCGTGTCTTCTGCTTGCTTCAGTGGAGAGGGGAGGGGCCGTGCAGCCAAAGAAGCCGCTTCATTGGCTGCACGGATCGAGCCCCCTTCCTCTCTCCACTCAACACTAGGGGAAGATAGAGCGGCGGCGCCGGCCGCCATTTTGCTGGAGCCCGCTGCTCCAAAAACAAAAAAACCAACATTCCCGATTTTCCTTATGGAAAATCCCGATTCGGGACAGTCTCCAATCGGGACGAGGGTCCCAAAATCGGGATTGTCCCGGGAAAATCGGGACTGTTGGCAACTATGCCATGTGTCCAACGGTGTAGCCACCCACTTGCATGGAAAGCAATGGATCAGTTTGTATTCGGTTCACTGCACAGATGGTGTTGCTGTGTTTGGTCACTGGAGGGAGCTCTTAGGTAATTCCATGAGAACACTTGTTTCTTCAGTATAATGAATTAAAGTTACGCTTACCAGTAACGTCTTTTCCTGTAGTCTTTCAGGACAGCCACTATTGAGAGATAGTCTCCTCCTCTTCCTTTAGGAAACACTGCACCAGCCCATAAATTCTTACTTCCCCTGCCTCAGTTTTTTCAAGATCACCTCCGGCCAGCTGGGGAGACACAAGAACACATTAAGAACATTACCATCCAATATCATTACCATGCTGTGTTCTGGTCTTTTGTAAGACCCCCCAAAGTTTTGGGTGGGTAACTAGGGCTGTCCTGAAAGACTACAGGAAAAGACGTTACCGGTAAGCGTAACTTTAATTTTCCCTTTTCGTCATTCAGGACAGCCACTATTGAGAGGATAATCGAGCACTTACCAATTAAGATGGGACTACAGCTTGCAGAACCTTTTGGCCAAAGGCCTGCTCACCTGCCGACACCAGGTCCACTCTGTAATGCTTAACGAAAGTGGAGTAACTGGACCATGTCGCTGCCTTGCATATTTGCTCTGCGTTGCTCCAGCCTTCTCTGCCTGGGAAGTTGCCATGGCTCTGGTAGAGTGTGCCCTTATACCCATAGGGATCTACTTCCCCGCTAATGAATATGCCTGACCAATAGCTAATCTAAGCCATCTGGCAATCGTGCGTCGAGACGCTCCGAATCCCTTTCTGGTCCCGGAAAACAAAACAAATAAAGAATCAGACTTTCTTATTGTCTTAGTCATTTCTAGGTATTGTAGGATGCACCTCCTTACATCCAAAAAATTAAATTTCAGTTCCCTTTCTCCTGAAGGATTGGGGCAAAATGAAGGTAGGACTATTTCCTGGCTTCTGTGAAAACCTGAAGCCACCATAGGCAAAAATGCTGGATCACTCTTAAGGACTATCCTGTCTGTCAAAATAACGCAAAAAGGAGGTCTAATTGATAGCGCCTTAAGTTCACTGACTCTCCTGGCAGTTGTCACTGCTACTAAAAATACTGTTTTTAAGGTTAGTTCCTTTAACAAACATTTGTCCAAAGGCTCAAAGGGGATTCCTGTTAGGCTCTGTAAGACTAAAGATAGATCCCACCCGGGAAAGGGTGGATCTCGGATAGGTCTCTGTCTGGACAGTGCCCTGAAGAATCTGACTACCCATGGATTGGTGGCCAGAGATTTCTCCAATTAAGCACTGAGTGCTGACACCTGATTTTTAAGGGTACCTATGGATAACCCCTTGTCTGCTCGACACTGCAGAAACTCTAAAACAGCTATGGGGCTCTGCACCAAGAAAGAGTTCCCTACGCACCATTTGTTGAAAAGGAGCCAGACCTTTTTATAAATCCGACACGTCTCCTTTTTTCTACTGTTGAGGAGGGTGGAGATTAATCTCTGTGAATATCCCTTAGATTTTAGTATACCCTCCTCAGTAGCCAGGCTGCTAACTTCCACTGGTGTACTTGTGGACAGAAGACTGGGCCTTGTGAGAGGAGATCCTCCTGAGGTGGAAGGAATAGGGGCGGCTCTGCTGCTAACTGACTGAGAATTGAAAACCATGCCCTTTTCGGCCAATGTGGAGCTACTAGAATGAGAGAGGTACTCTCTAGTTGAAACTTCCTCAGAACTGCCGGTAATAACACCGGAAGAGGGAAGGCATAGCATGTCTTGAAATGCCAATTCTGGGTTAACGCGTCCACCCCCAGTGCTCCTTTTCCTGCGTTTAGGGAGAAAAAAAACAGGGGGTTTTCACGTTGTCTCTTGAAGCGAAAAGATCCACTTCCGGGGGTCCCCATTTTTCAGATATGAGATTGAAAACCTCCTGGTTGAGGGCCCAATCTCCCTCTCTGTCTCCTTCGGCTGAGAAAGTCTGCTATTACATTCCTCTCCCCTCTTAGAAAAACCGCTGAGAGTGAGAGAGTGTTGGTCTCTGCCCAATTTAGAATGTCTGTTGCTAGGGCCAGCAGATTTACGCTTCTGGTGCCTCCCTGTTTGTTTATATAGGCCACGGCAGATGAGTTGTCTGACCGCACCTGAATATGGTGGCCCTGAAGTTCTTTTTTGAAAAATCTGAGGGCTAGGCCAACTGCCCTCACCTCTTTCCAATTGGATGATCTTTTTAGTTCGTCGCCCTTCCACATGCCCTGTGCTAGAAGGGATCCCAGATGTGCCCCCCAGCCTTTGCCGCTTGCGTCCATGGTTACTATCTGCGAAACTGGGATAAGCCACAGACGTCCTTGCGACAAGTTCGCTTTCTTCCTCCACCACCAAAGAGATCTCTTTATCTGATGGGGAACCTGTACTAAGGTGTCTAGATCCCTCTGACTGTGGTCCCATACCCTTAGTACAAATGACTTCAGGGGACGAAAGTGTAATCCTGCCCACTGCACTGCTGGGAGAGTAGAGGTTAGAAGGCCTAGCATTGACATTAAGGACCTTTTGGAAACCAGATGGTTGCACTGGAGGGAGAACACTGCTCTGTCCAGTTTTAGAATTTTTTCCCCTGGGAGAAAAACTCTCAAAAGCATAGTGTCCAACAGGTATCCTAGGTACATAATGCGCTGTGAAGGGATATATATTGCCCCTAAGAGATCTTTCACCTCATCCAAGGACAATTTATACCTGGAGATTTTCCTGGACTCCCTGTCCTGGTCCTCCCCTTCTGATTCCTCATGGGAGTCAGAAGTGCCACTGTCTGGTTGCCTTTGCTCCTCCCCGGAAGGGCCTGAGATCTCCTCTGCCATAACTATATTAGAAGATCTGACAGGTGCAGAGCCCTGAGCATGAGGCGGGGTTGTGTCCTGTTGAATAGGATTAGAGGGAAGCTGAAATTTTTCAAAAAGCGTTTTAAAAGATGAAAAAGTGGATGACAGCTCTTTCACAGAGGCTGCCAATCCGGACTGCTGTTCAGATTCCCTTTCCTTCACCAGGGAGTCTATGCAGTCTTTACACAAAACCTTGGTCCATGCTTCCTCTAAACTGTCTCTACAAGAGGCACAGTTCTTTTTAGAGACATGAGTGGACTTTGTCTTTTCTGTAGATTTCTGAAATTACATACAGAAAAACATATTACATTCAGCGTTTTTAACGGAAACAACCCTGGGAGTGCATCAGACCCACCTCTTAGGGATCTGAGCCACCCCCACCCCCTGACCACCCAGGGGGTCTGCCCCCCCCTCTAAGCAAGGAACCATACATGAGCGGGGACAATCCTAGATAGAGAGGACCCCTCCCCAGGGAACTTACCTTCAGAAGGCTGGAGATAGTGTCCATATGAGTAGCAGCATCTGCCTCCGACATGACTGCAGGTGGTTGCCTGTGTTGAGTCTCACGCTGTCTGCGCGTGTTTTCGACTCTCTCCAGCCTGTGCCCAGGCCCCCTATCAGCTCCGCAACCCGGAAACCAGAATCCGCGGGTCAAAGGGAGACGTCCGCCCCCCACCGGAATTGACGTCACCCGTCGTCCAGCCCGCTGGTTCCAAAAAATTGCTGCCTATACAGGGAGAGCGGACTGTCTCCTTGCTGCGGCCCTGTGGATGCGATAGGGGTTCCCCGCAACCTGATGCCATGCTCGACAAGGAAGGGGTGGCTTCTGCTGCGGGTATGTACCGCTACTTCTTACCCTGGAAGCCCCTGCTTCCTAGGGATGTTATAAGAGGCCAAAATCTCCCTGACTGTATCAGCCTGGTCCCATGCACAGTGTCTCCCCACCAGAGGAAACACTATTAACTGAGGTCCGGCAGGGGAAGTAAGAATTTATGGGCTGGCGCAGTGTTTCCTAAAGGAAGACGAGGAGACTATCTCTCAATAGTGGCTGTCCTGAATGACAAAAAGGAAAATAGCAGGGAACGTCCCACTGCTGTCAGAGATAGAGTGGGGTGTCAAGGGGGCTGCCAGCGTCTATAGCATCGATACGTCAACACGTTTCATGCTTTGAACAAGCACGTCATCTGGACGTTTGTGCTTATGAAATTATCATTTTTATATAGGGCATACCTGCCAATCAAAAAAACACTCACACCTTGGATTGCATAGCGCCATCATGTGGTAACAACTTAATACTACAGCTATCTTAAACATAAGGAAAACAGGCAGAAAAGGTTAAGAATCATGCAGGACTGTGATGACACATAGATCAAGAAAAACCAGAGACTGTTGTATTTTTCATTGATCAATGCCGTTGTGATTCTACCATTGATTGCAGTCCGGGGACTGCTCTGGTCCCAACCCCCCCCTTTTTTTAATATATATATATATATATATATATACACACACACACACACATATATACACACACACACACATACATATTCATATATACACACACAAGAGGAATAACAGGGAAAAATCTGTGCTAATCTATAACAACTCATAAATATAAGCAGCCAGCATAGTTGGTTGATATCCAAACACAAAAGTCCAAAATCTGTAAATGCGGCGCTAAAATAGCAACTGATAAAATGTCCAATGAAGAGCAAAAGATTGGGGTAATCCAATCACCAGCTATAGTGTGTCTATGGGGGAGCACACGGCACCACGTGATAAGGTAGTCTGTTTACCAGATGACTCTAAAAGATAGGCATGTGGAAATATTCCCAGGCTCATCCTGCACATTCAGCTCTCTGGAACCCCTCATCCATCAAGAAGCAGCACTATTAGGTGGAATTCTCCTTCTATTATTTTCTCCCAGCAGAAGCAAGACTGCAAATCCGTGATCAGCAAGCACTTTTGTTATTCTGAAGAAATCCATGTATTTCTTCAGAATAACAAACAAGGCCGGACATGACAGGGTTAAGCAGGGTACATGGGAAGAGCGTTTTTGTTAGAGCTGAGGTGATTGGGTGTGAGTCAGTGGGGAGGAGTTAGCTGCATGAAGCAGCATGTGCATCCCTCCCCAGCTCAGTGGCAGCAGTAGGAGCGAGCTTGGAGGAGCAGGACCACAGCAGGGCAGATGTAAAGGCCTTGATAGAATGGCTGCAGGCTGAAGCAGCGACAAGGGGGAAAGATGGCTCCAGGAACAGCTGATGGCAGCCTTAGGAGAGGGGTCCCCGAGGTCAGCACAGTGGGGAGGGAGTCTGCATGAGCTCAGCGGTCATAGCCGCTGGAGCGCTTCTCCCCAGACTCCCCCCTCCCCCAGAACACAGCTGCAACTAGGGAGTCCCCTGAGGGCCCCTTCAGGGCCCCCTGCGAAGCGCTTAGTGGTGCGCACAGCAGGGGGTCCTGGGAGGAATCCCCATCATGGCCAGAGCTCGGCTAGTGGGGCTTCTGGCAGACCCAGAGCTCCCACTAGGCCTGACATGTGGAGGGAGATGGAGGATGCGGGCTCCACCCCTGGTGAACATGCAGCGGGGGTGGGGCTTCGGAGGGGAAGCGGTCTGCAGCGACCGCCGGGCCCTTTCCATCTGCAGCCAGTGGCTCCCAGGCAGTGGAGGGGCCAAGGAAGAAGCCAGATGAGGGCTGGGACCCAGGCCGACAGAGCGGTGGAGGCAGCAGAGGCCCAGGCAAAGCGACCAAGATGTCGAGGGGTGGAGAACAGCGCAAATCCTCAGCATCCGGGGACGATTCCCCTGGAGGGCTGTCAGCTGGAGCCGAAGACATTGTGGTCGATCGGTCTGAGGGAGAGCTGTCGCCGTCAGATGAGGAAGTGACACGGGGACGCCCATCGGGGATGGAGGCAGGACCTTCGGCTGTTTGTTTTGCGGGGCCCCTTGGGGCGCACCTTAAACCGGAGGTGCGGGAGAAGATCTGGAAAGGTGAGTACGTGGAGATATTCGCACTGCTGCCGCTGAAGAAATTCAATTTAATCTCAATAGTTTCTTTTGTTTTATAAGAAGTAAACAGAGGAGAAGTACATAATAATGTAGGAACATAAAGGTTAGTTCCAATTGTTATATTGAGTAACATACACAGGTACAATCATAGACATATTATAATTTTGAATATAATTCAGCTTTAAACATTAGAGTATGTTGAATTGTAGCGGTGATCTTATTTAGGTTCTATTGACCTATCCCATATATATTTGAAGTACACATACTCCTATTTCTGAACATAAAAGATAAAAGGAATCGAAAAAGAGGAAAATAAATGCGCAGCAAACTAACCAAAGGAATATGAACTCTATGTTCATCAGTCAACCCATCTGTTTAAGAACATCATTGTTGGTGGTATTACCATTAATATTACCTCATCTATATTTATTGTTTGAACGTCAAGGCTTCACTCCCTCATGGTCTTGGTTGGATGTGTACCATTTTTGCCAATAACTCCATAGCTTATTGGTTCTTTCTTGGGTACCTATACTATATGCAAATTGTTTTTCATAGACGCTGTGTGTATTCGTTGTTTGTAGAGTTTCTAGTATAGTGGGTGGATTGTTGTCTTTCCAGTGACGGACTATAGTAAGCCTAGCAGCTAAGAGTATGTGGGTTACCATTGTTCTTAGGTGTGGTGGGAATAACTCTATGTCAAGTGATAGAAGTGCTAGACCTGGGGAAGGGACCACTTGTATGCCAGTTATCTGTACAAATATAAGAAAGATGCGGGACCAGAACTTTTTGATGCGCGGACATGCCCAAGATATGTGATAATGTTCCTGTTCCTCCACAACCTCTCCAGCATGCCGATGATTTCTCAGATGTAAATTTTGCTATGCGGTATGGGGTGAGATACCATCGCAGCAAAATTTTTTGCTGTAGTTCCCAAAGACCAGCACTTCTTGTTAATGCATAGGTTATTTTAAGAGCTTTCTGCCACTTGTGTTCTGTGTAGCTTTCCCCAAAGTCCCTCTCCCAGGCTTGTATATTGGGAGTTTTCTTAAAGGATTGTTTATCCTGTAAGTGTCTGTATATTAAGGATGTGCCTTTAAGTTTGCTGTTAGTATTTGTATAATATAAGGCTAATTGCCAGGGTAGACGAGTGGTAAGGTTGTTGTGTTGTTTAAGTAGGTGGGATATTTGAAAAAATCTGATGATGGGATAGAGTATTCTATCTGTAAGGACCTGAATGTCTTCATTACTGGTCCTACATATAGATCCAAAGACATGCTGGTAGATTAATTGGCTTCTGTCCAAAATTGGCCCTAGTATATGAATGTTAGAGACCTTGGATTGTGGGCTCCTTGAGGGTAGGGATCGATGTGAGTGTGTGATATATGTGTGGAGCGCTGCGAAAAATTGACACAGCGCTATATGGGTACCTTAAATAAAAATAGGGATAGTTGTAGGCACGCACCCACACTTGCTCAGGTTGAATTTGATGGACTGGTGTCTTTATTCAACCTTACTAACTATGTATGTATCTTCCAAAAGGTGATTTTTGGTGGTACACCAAGAGTTTAAGAACATGTCAGGTATCAGGGGGGCTATGGCTGTGATTGGTAGTTTCACAGGTTTTAGGGTACTTGAGCTTCCTACTATTTTATAAAAGTATTGCCAAGCTTCTATAGATGCTTGAATAGTAGGGGCGAGTGTTGGGGTTTTGGATATGCGAAAAGAGCTAGTTACTAGATAATCGTATAAGTTACCCCCTGGTACTTGAATCCCTTCGAGTTCGGCCCACAGGGTGTCGGCATGAGGGTCACACCATGTCCTAATCTGCGCTAGGAGTGTTGCAGCGTGGTAATCCTGTAAATGTGTATGTCCCAACCCCGCCTACTCGTTTAAGAGTAATAAGACTGCTGAAGGCGCAACGTGCCTTTTTCCCCATCCATAAGAATTTGTTCAGCTCAGACTGTGCCTGTTGGAAAAATGCTTTAGAGACTGAGGTAGTGTCCTGAACAGGTATAAAAATTGTGGGAGAATTTGCATTTTGAATGCAGCTAACCTGCCTGACCAAGATCTCAACTCAAACTTCCCTATATTGTCCAGCTTGTGCCTTAGGGTGTGGAGGAAGTGGGTATAGTTCTCTTTAAATAGATCTGATGTTCTAGGGGTGAGAGGGATTCCGAGGTAACCTATACCTTTTTCTTTCCATGTGTAGGGGAAATTAGTGCTGATATCCTTCTTGATGTCACTGGTCAGCCCCAGCCCCAGCCCCAATAGGTATGACTTGGACTCATTGACTTTATAGTATGATACAGTGTTGAACAGTTGTAAAGTTTGATGTACAGAAGCCAGGGAGGATGTAATGTCCGTTAACATCAGTATAATGTTGTCCGCGACCAGAATATGGAGACTTGACTCTTCCCTCCTCTCTGATCCAAATATTGTCCAAAAAATCGCTACTGAACACTGCTCCTACTTTGAAACGAACAATCAACCGGATATTGATAGGTTTGTACTTTGGTCAGCATATAAAACCTACATACGTGGTGTTTTAATTAAGCTCCATAGCAATGTTAAAAACCAGAGGTCTAAGCAGATTGACGAGGTCCTTTCCCAAATCACCCGGTTAGAAAACCAAAATAAACTTGCTCCATCTCAACAACTAGCCAGTGAACTTTTAGAGCAGCGGCAAAAACTCCGCTCACTTTTACTCTTTAGATTTGAAAACAATCTCAAATTCACTAAGGCCAAATATTATGCTTTAGGAAATAAAGCTGGAGCCTTACTAGCCCGACAAGTCAAGGCTCAACGGGTTAAAAATAAAATAGCTTCCCTTCACCATCCCACCACCAAACAACTATTAACAAACCCACAGGATATAGCTAACGCCTTTAGTGACTATTACTCATCCCTCTACAACCTTGCAAGTGACACAGCTACCCCTCAACCTACAGACCAAAGCATACAAAATTTCCTATCTAGTATTGATCTCCCGACTATATCCCCTACTCAGTCTGAGGAGCTCTCTCGACCCTTCTCAGACGAAGAAGTCCTGAAGGCCATCAACACTCTACCTCTCCATAAGTCACCTGGAGAAGATGGCTTCACCAACGAATTTTACAAAACATTTGCAAAACCCATTGCCCCCCACCTAACTGACCTCTTCAACTCTGCCGCCACCTCTGGTTCTCTACCACTTGACATGTTACGTTCAATTATCACTACTATTCCCAAACCAGAAAAAGACCTCACCTCCACATCTAATTACAGACCGATCTCGCTTCTTAACACGGACGTCAAAATATTTGCAAAAGTCATGGCATACAGATTAATGACCTGTCTTCCTTCTCTGGTGCACCCGGATCAAGTAGGCTTTATGCCGGACAGACAGGCCCCGGATGCAACAAGAAGGGTCATCAATTTAATTCATCAGGTCACCCAGTCACGAACGCCTTCTCTGCTACTATCATTGGACGCAGAGAAGGCGTTCGATAGGGTGCACTGGGGATTTTTAAGAGCAGTACTTTCCAAATTTGGAATCACCGGCAGGTTTCAAACAGCCATACTCTCACTTTATTCAAATCCCTCAGCCAGAGTGCTAACAGACAGAACCCTGTCTACACCATTCGCGATTACTAACGGCACCCGCCAGGGTTGCCCACTCTCCCCTCTCGTCTTTGCCCTACTTATGGAACCTCTAGCAGCAAGGATTAGAGGGGATAAGCGCATTTCAGGCATCATACACAGCGACAAGGAACACAAAATAAGCTTCTTTGCCGATGATGTCATACTACTGATCACAAATCCAGCCCAATCTATGCCAGCAATCCAAGACATCATTGCTCAATTTAGCTCTGCCTCCTTCTATAAAGTTAACTCCTCTAAGTCCCTAATCCTCCCACTTAACCTCACACGCAGTCAACAATCCCTCCTGGAGAGGACTCTCCCCTATTCTTGGACGAAACAATCCATCCCATATTTAGGGATAAAATTAGCCCCCTCTCTTCCTCAACTCTATGACCTAAACTACCGTGCTTTCCAAAAATTACTTCCACAACTTTTAAACCAAATACGCACAACAGGACTTTCTAAATTAGGAAGGATTGCCTCCTTTAAAATGCTTATCCTCCCTAAACTGCTTTACCTATTTCGCACAGTGATTCTACCTATACCCCACTCCTTCACATCCATACAAAAACAACTTTCTAGATATATATGGGAAACCAAACCGCCCAGATGCGCTCACTACATCCCAACCAGACACCATAAAAAAGGAGGGGTAGGCCTTCCCCACATACAAACTTATTACTACACTTCCATCCTGGACCAGCTCTACTACTGGTGGCACCCAAACCCCAATAAGTCCTGGTCGATCATGGAATCATCTTACTTCAAACCAAAAACCCTACGTGAGGTACTCCTTCTCACGTCAGTGGGCTCTCTGCTAAACACAAGGACGGATCCCCCGTCAATCACGGCCTCGTTGACAGTATGGAAGAAATTCACCCAGACGACCTCTACAGGTCACCCGTCGCACACAGTACCAATCCCTCTCAGATCGTTAATGTTGCTGCTACCCAACCTAAACCTACAAAATTGGCAGAAACACAAGATTAATACTATCTCTGACCTCTACCACACCAACAGTGCCCTGAAAACTTTCCTGAATCTCCAAACCGAATACAACCTCCCCCACATAGAAGCCTTTACATTCCTGAGGATCTCCCACTTCCTGCAATCATCTAAACTTCCTAATATGACCAAAATACCTGAACCGATACACAACTTCTATACACACACGACTTACCCAAAACATGGTATCTCCACAATGTACTCTGCACTGAATGACGATCAGCCCTACTCCCAAATACCATCTCTCTCAAAATGGTCAGAAGAACTAAACATTGTTATTACCCCCAATATGTGGACACGTGCCTTTAAACACACCTTCTCAGCTTCCCACTGCTCTAACCACTGGGAATCATATCAAAAAGTGATACATAGATGGTATCTTACACCCTACCGTCTCTCCAAATTCTTCCCAGGACATCCCTCTACATGCTGGAGAACATGCGGAAGCACTGGTACAATAACACATATCCTATGGTTTTGCAGATCTATAAGCTTGTTCTGGAAACAAATACTTACCATAATCTCTAACATATCTCAGGTAACAACGCCTCCTAATCCCTCGTTAGCATTACTACATCTGGGCATTGAAAAATTTTCCACCAGGTCACGAGTAGTAATAGTGCATCTTCTACTCGCAGCAAAACTAAATATTGCCAAACTCTGGAAATCTACTGACTCTCCTTCCATTGCCAATACAATTACTGATCTGAACCTTCAGTGTGAAATGGAGAAATTAGAAGCTAGGAAAAATTTAACCATGGAAAAATTTTTGTTTAACTGGTCTGCCTGGCTTACACATCCAAAATGCTCTGTATCATTATAATGTACTCACTACTTCCCAACTTCCCCTTAGCTCGCTTTGTCTTCCTTATTCTCTTATCCACACTCATACTATGCAATAATAACTCATTAAGCTGGTTGGTGCTCCTCCCCACCCTTCACCTCCCCTCCCCACCCCTCCCATCTGGAGCCACTCTGTTTCTTTGTTTGCATTAATAAGCATGATCCACCACTGTTTAGTCTCATTTGTAAAACTACCTATGCTATACTTACAACTTCTTTCTCTGCTATGGACTCATTTACTCCAGTCGGAACATCCGACATGCTGTAACAACTGCATTTTTCCTCTTTGTTCATTTTTTTTTGAAAATTTTAATAAAGAATTATTGAAATCTAATGTCGTCCGCGAATAAGCTGATGGTATGCATTCTACCCCCTACTGAGAATCCTTTGATTTTTGGATGTTGGCGGATATATTCGGATATAGGTTCCATGAGCAAGTTAAAAATCAGTGGGGATAAAGGACACCCCTGGCGGGTTCCGTTTGTTATGTTGAATGGGGTTGAAAGCATGCCCGAAATATAGACCTGGGCTGATGGGGTTGTATACAGCGCCATAATGGCTTGAAGGATCTGGCCTTGGAATCCAAATTTATGGAGAACTTGCTCCAGATAATCCCAGTGGACTCTTTCAAATGCCTTCTCTGCATCCAAAGCTAGGAGCAGAGAAGGCGTTTTATTTTTTTGGGCAAGATGTATGATGTTAATTAGGCGCCTGGTAGCATCAGCCATCTGCCGCCCCTTGGTGAACCCAGATTGGTCCAAATGGACCACAGAGGGCAGAATGTCCACCAGCCTGTTAGCTATTAATTTAGCGTAGATTTTCAAATCGTTATTGAGTAACGATATAGGGTGGAAGTTTTGTGGGACATTGGGGTCTTTCCTAGGCTTCGGCAAAGCAACAATCATAGCTCTATGCATTTCAGATGGGAAAGAAGATGAGGAAACGGCTTGATTGTATACCTCTAATAGATTGGGAGTTATTATATCTCTGAATGTTTTGAAATATTCCCCAGTGAAGTCATCTGGGCCTGGTGACTTGTTATTAGGTGAAAAATCTATGGTCTGGGAAATTTCTTGTATAGTAAATGGAGAGTTTAATTTGGTTATATGCTCTTCTGTGAGTTGTGGAAGATTGCTGAATTTCTTAGCAAAAGCAATTGTGTGGGAGGTAGGTTGGATCATGTTGGGATCTAGTTTTAGATTGTAAAGTGAGCTGTAGTAGGAACTGAAAGCATCCGCTATAGCTTGAGGATGGTATAATTTAGATTTGTCAACTGGATGGATTATATAGGGTATTTTCGCTTTGTGTCTTTCCCCCCTAAGCCGAGCAGCAAGTAATTTACCTGCTTTATTGTTATTAACATAGTAGGACATTTTAAGCCTCTTTGAAGTCTTTTCAAAGTCCTCCAGCAATATTACACAAAGCCCATATCTCAGTTTAGTTAGTTTGTCCGACATTGCTGGAGTAGTATTAATTTTGTTTTGGGCTTCTAGTGTTTTTATACAGGAAGAAATAGTTTAAATCTGCCGTCCCCTCAACTTCTTGGCTCTGGCTCCCAGTTGAATTAGTAAGCCCCTCATAAACGCCTTATGTGCATTCCAGGTTATAGAAGGGTCAGTCACAGAATTCACGTTATGTTCAAAGTATTCTTTAAGGTTTTTCATTAGATCTGATTTGGAGGGATCATCCTGGAATATCCGTGGGTTGGATCTCCAAATGAACGTGGACTTGGCATTAAATGAACCGTCAACCCGCAGAGACACCGATCCATGATCTGACCAAGTGATAGTGTTAATCTTAGACATTTGAGTTTTAGTTAGTAACCATTTATCTGTTAAGAAAAAGTCAAGTCTCGTATAGGTTTTATGGCTTGTGGAGAAAAAGGAGTAGTCTCTTTCTGTAGCGTGTAAGCATCTCCATGCATCATATAAATCATATCAGAGAAGAAGTGGTTTGAGTGCCTGGTGCTGTCTATTAGATGATGTGGTGGAGTCCATCTTAGGATCTGGGGGTAGATTGAAATCTTCACAGAGCAGTAGGTAACCTTGTCTGATCTGTGAGATCTTTTTCAGAATTCTGTGCAGAAAACGGGTTTGATGGACGTTTGGTGCATATACATTAACCACTATATAGGTTGTGGAATTAATTTCACAAATCAGAACATGGTATCTGCCCCTAGGGTCAGAGATCTCTTTGTTTAAGTGGAAAGCTACCGAGTCCCTTACTGCAATGAGTACACCCCTTTTCTTAGTATCCGCACTGGCGAACAAAATGTGTGGAAACTTGGGATTTGAACAGGAGGGTTGGGCATGGATGCTAAAGTGGGTTTCCTGGGCGCACAAAATGTCACAGTTATTCTGTGTTGCCTCTTTCCACAGAGATCTGCATTTCGCCGGGTGGTTTAGACCCCTAACATTCATGGTTAGAAAGGTGATGGTCATCTTAAGGTTTGGGCAGGGATGGTGTTATGTAGCAGGTGTTGGTAACACTTACATGGATTGGCCATTTTGGCAAGCCAGGCTCTGAGGTGTTGGTAGTTGAGGTTGTGGTTGTTATCATTACTTCTGTGCCTTGTCGTAGTCATTCATGAGGTGGGATGGGTAGAACTGTGACTGTGGATTGGAACAATAGTTAGCTGCAACATCAAAAACAAGAAGAAAGGTAGAAATAGTTGTAACAAACATATGTCAATGCGACCCGGGTGTGGCACTGAGCCACTCATGTATGCATAGAGGGTGTAAACAGAGAACAGTTCCGCTTAACGGCTTTCTCCTAATCAGGGAGCAGCAGGTATTTCCCATTGCTGGCTGCATTCAGTTTAGCTGTGTCTGCGAGCATTTTTGGAAGTGACTAGATTCCAGTCCTCCGCAATGTGGTTGGGGCTTTGTTTTTTGGAGGATTGAGGGGATCCTTCTGGTACAATGTGCCACATTTTGAGCAGCTGTATGTCCTTGGCTAGAGTATCCACAATGTGATCTTTACCTTCTTTGGTGATGATCAGTTTAGTCGGGAACCCCCACTTGTAGGTGATCTTGTGGTTCCTTAATGCTTTCGAAATGGTATTCAGATTTCTGTGTTTCTGTAAAGTGAACTGAGAAAGGTCAGCAAAAAATTGGAGGTCCCTGTATTGTGGGGTGAAAAGATCTTTGGTGCGTGATGCTGCCATTAGACGCTCCTTTATTTGAAAGAAGTGAAGACGTAAGATGACGTCTCTGGGTATGTTGTCAGGCAGGTGTACCGACTTTGGTAATTGGTGGATCCTGTCCACTGTAATATACAAATCTGTCACATCCGGTAGTATGGATTTGAAAAGTAGAGCTGCATATTCACGCAAGTTATGTTGGACCAATTCTGGGACCCCTCTGATTTTTAAGTTATTTCATCTGGAGCGGTCCTCAATATCTGCTAATTTAGCTTTGATCGCCTCCATGTCATCCTCAGTGTTGTCATGGGCACCAACTAGATCATTGATGGTGGTTGCAAATTCCTCAAACTTTGTTTCTATGTGATCTACTCTGGAAGATGTAGCTTGCAGCTCTACCCCAAATTTATGAACACATGATAGCATGTCAGCCTGTAGTGAGCTCCTTAGGGACACGAACATCTCTTTTAGAGTGGTGTCCAGCACTGGCTGGTTGTTTGTAGGAAAGAGATCAATTGAGTCAGGGAGCTCCCTCGTGTCCTCCCCTGAATCTGGGCCCTGGCTTTCTTCCCGGCTTGAATCCATTGCATCCAGCCTCAATCTTGCCTTCTCAGGGCTCCCAGATGAAGGGGTATGAAGGGGAGATTGTGGGCTTTTAGATGGTGCATTCCTTTTAAATGAATTACCTTTAGCAGGTCCCTGCTGAGGAGTGCTGGATCTGACATGTTCGGATGCGCCACCGCCATCTTGCCTGAGCCCCTAAACGAAGTATGCAGTGAGCTTCTGTGGCTTTCTGCTGTCTTTATGCCATCTAGGCATGATCGATCGGGTCCCCGATGTTCCGCCTCGGCTCCGGTGTGCTCGGTGGTCCGTGCTGGGTGGTATACAGGCCGGTGTATGCCGATTTTGCCCTGATGGCCGTGGAGCTGCTGGATTAAGCGTCCATTGCTGTCCGTGGCGAGCTCGACCTGAGAAATTCAATTTAGACAGAGTGAAGCCAGAGGATCATAAGAAGGATGATGAGGAGAAGAAGAGATACAGGCTTATCCCGCTGACTTTTCAGAACTGGCTTCAGACTTTTGCCATAATGGCTAGTGTCATAGGAGAAAGGAACCCGGAACATTGTTTGGCGCTGTTCTGCTATTTGGACGCCATGGGTGAGGCACATAGAGTCTATGGGGCAATGGCGTGGTTGTGATATGATGAACAGTTGCAGCAGAGGAGGGTGATACGCCCGTCCTTACGGTGGGATCACAAGGATATTAGCTTGTGAATGCGACTTATGACGTTGGCGAGGACAACGAGTCAGTTTTTTTCAAGGGGGGAGGGGGGCGGTGGCTCATCAAACCCTGGACAATCGGCCACAAGAAAAAAGGGGGTGTGCTGGCAATATAATGAGGGTTCCAGCAAATTTGGGGGGCCTGCAAGTACAAGCATGAATGCTTGAGTTGCGGAGGTGCGCATTGAGTGTCCCATTGCTTTAGGCAAGGAAAGGGTCGTGCCGGGGAGTCTGTTAGTAAAAGGGACGACGCCGGTGAAAGTGGAAAGGATGCAGCCGTTTATCGATAGGTACCCGAATAGGGGGACGGCACGGTTGTTGAACCTTATTTTTTTTTTTAGAGGGGTTTCAGATTCCATCGACCCTGGTCAATGCGAACCCTTTGGCTCGTAACCTGCGCTCTGCCTTGCAATATGCGGACGTAGTTTCAGAGAAACTGCGGAAGGAGCTGGCATTGGGATGCATGGGGGGCCCCATTTACTTGTTTTCCCATTACCTGATTTTGTGGTCTCACCTTTGGGGGTAGTGCCAAAGAAGGAGCCGAATAAATTTAGGCTGATCCACCATCTTTCATTCCCAAAACTGGGATCTGTCAACGATGCAATCAACCCGGAAATGTGTGCTGTATCGTACACGTCTTTTGATGCGGTTGTGTTTTGGGTTCGTCAGTATGGACAGGGGGCCCATATGGCAAAAGCTGACATAGAATCGGCTTTTAGACTGCTTCCTGTACATCCGGATAGTTTTCGGTTGCTAGGTTGTCATTGGAAGGAGGAGTTCTATGTAGACGGCTGCATGCCCATGGGTTGCTGTATTTCTTGTACTTTGTATTTAAATATTTTTATTGATTTTGCATAGAGAGAAATTTACAAGCATGTAGAAGCAGACCATGAATCCATACATAGTGACAGAGTATTACCAAGGTACAAATATCGAGGAAAGGCGTCATGAGGGAAACCCAACATGTTTTTGGACTTTGTGATAACATATTCAATAGATGCAACACTCTATGACTTAAGCTCATTTAAACAGAGACTGGATTATAGCTAAAGGCGTGAACCAGTTCTGGTGATAGGGCCAATCCTGTAGGGTCCTCCTGCTCTCCAGTCAATTAAGGAATACTATCCGGGGTGCCACGCACACCCCACCCCACTGGGAACTTTCTGTGGAAGTGTGCGTAGCGCTCCCCGTTTCCCAACCCCAGGTTCTAGGGTCTGGTGAGAGGAAAAATGTTAGAGACAATACCGGAGGGGCCCTTATGAACCTAAACCTTTCCGTGGAAGGAAGTATATACCAAAAATTTTCAATAATAAGTGATGACCCTCCGGTGGGCGAGTGGAGTCCACCGGGGAGTTCCCTAAGCAAAGGAGTTCAAAGTCCTGCTTGCAAGCAAAGAATTAGGGACAAGAGAGTCCAAAAGAGGGGTGAAAAGGGAAACGAAGGAGCAGGAGAAAGGGAGCAAGAGAGGAGGGAGGTGGGTTAAAGAGAGTTAAGTCCATAGGGAAGGGGGGGTGGGTTCCTCCTCCTGTCAAACCTGGTATGAGGTTGATGTTCTGGAAAGTAGCCCACGGTTCCCAAGTGGACATAAATCTCCCTACTTTATCGTTAAGTTTAGCTACAAGATGCTCTTGAGACATAATCCATGAAATTTTATTAATACAACTCCTGAAGGAAACCGAAGGTTTTTTCCAACTTTTAGCTAAGGTGATTTTAGCTCCTAATAAGATAAAGAATGAGAGGCCTTGCGCTTGTTTCGATAACCCTGGTATATGTTGATTGAGAAGGGCAAAATGAACATTGGGGTAGACCTGAACTTTAAATAAGGACCTAATCATATTGAAAATTCTACTCCAGAAGGATCTAATTCGGGGACAAGACCACCAGATATGTACCATTGAACCCTCCAGTTCGCATCCCCTGAAACATAAGGGGGATGTTCCCTGAAACATGGCCGCCAGTCTGGCTGGAACGTAATACCACCTAGAAATGACCTTAATGCTGGCTTCAATGAGCGATATGTTGCATATACATTTAAAGGAGCGAATCCAATATTTATGCCAATCTACCGCTGTCCTCGTCTGGTCGGTCTCCTCCTCCCAGGACCTTGTGTAGGCTGGTTTGTCCGATTTTGTCATCAATGCAGAATAGATCAGGGAGATGCCCCCTTTCTGGTCCTGAATATTAGCACACCAGTGTTCGTAAGGAGTGATGGATAAAGAATTTAAATTGTTGTGCCAGATTGAATGAAGGAAATGTGATATTTGTGTGAACCTGAATTTCTCGGATTCAGGCATCTCCAGAGTGTTTTGGCAGTAAGCTAAGGTAATTGGACCTGTTGCCATGAGAAAGTGTCCTATGCGGTAGAGTCCTTTATCTGTCCACCATTTGAATGCTTTAATATGTACTCCCGGAGGGAATTCAGCGTTATGGAAAATGTGCGCGAGGGGTTTCATTGGAGAAGCCAAAGACGACTGCTTAAGCAATCTAGTACTGAGAGAGATGGAATGAGATAGAGTGGGGGACATGATTGCTGGTCTGACTTTGGGGTCGCACCACAAGAGGTAGTCTAAGGTGTGAAGAGGGGTTGCTCTTCTCTCGATAGCGAGCCAATCTGGTTTTGGGCCTTGGGAGAATAACATAGACAATTGAGCCATTTGTGCCGCTTGATAATATGCCCAGAGATCAGGTAACCCCAATCCGCCCTGGGATTTTAGACATAGTAGGATACTGGATGGGCATCTATACCCTCTTCTACCCCAAACAAAAGCTATTATCTCCGACTGTAATTTTCGGAGAAAACTTTTCTTGATTGGGATGGGAAGGGAGCGGAACAAGTACAGGAGTCGCGGGAGAAGTGTCATTTTGACTGCATGGACCCTTCCCAGCCAGGATAGACCACACTTTGCCCATTTATCTAGTTCACCCCTGCATTTACTGAACATAGGTATGTAGTTTGTTTTAAACAGGTCCCCGATGTCCGCTGTGAGATTGACTCCCAAATATCGAATGAATTTCGGAGCCCACGGGAAGTCAAAAGTGCTCGCGAGTTGGGGGAGAATATTGGCCGGGACCGAAATATTTAACGCCGTGGACTTGCCCATATTGACCTTTAAGCCTGAAACTGCGCTGAATGCATTGAGGGTTTTGTATATTTCCGGAACGGAGAGGATAGGGGAGGTTACATATATCATAAGGTCGTCTGCGTAGAGGGCACATTTGTGTTCCTGATCTCCGCACTGAACCCCCTTAATGTCTGGATTTGACCTAATAGCTATAGCTAGGGTTTCGATCACTATCGCAAAAAGGAGAGGGGAAAGGGGACATCCTTGTCTGGTGCCCCTGCCTATGGGGAACGAGGTGGAGTATCTGCCCATCAGGCGAACCTGCGCCGACGGGTGTGAGTACAGGGAGCGAATCAGATTCAGACAATTTGGGCCAAAGCCCCATTTATGTAAAGTATCAAATAGATAATTCCAGTCAATGGAATCAAAAGCCTTATGTAGGTCTATCGATAAAAGGAAACCGGATTGGGGAGGACTTCCATCCCAGTGTGACTTTAACAGTGAGATAATGTCTATTGTCCGTCTGATCTGATCCGTCCCCTGTCGTCTAGGAATAAACCCCACCTGATCCCTATGAATGTATGAGGGGATAAAGCTTGATAACCTGTTTGCCATAATTTTTGTAATAATCTTAATGTCATTATTGATTAATGATATTGGGCGATAATTACCCACCTCACTTGGGTCTTTTTCTGGTTTGGGGATCATTGAAATATAGGCTGAATTTAGATCTGAGCCTAAAGGGGTACCCTTCCTAAGTGAATTAAAGAATTTTGAAAGGTGCGGGGCTAGAGTTGGAGCAAATTTTTTATAGTATCCCGTGGAAAAACCATCCGGGCCCGGGGCGGAGCCTAGTTTCAAAGCTTTGATTGTGTCTAAGATTTCTGTCTGGGAGAAGGGGCTCTCCATCAGATTGCTATGTTCTTTCAAGATGGAGGGTAAGCCTATGGAATTCAGGAATTCCTGTTGTGTTTTGGAGATATGAGGAGGGTGCGGTTGATATAAGTCCGCATAGTATTGGAGAAAGGCCTCCATTATTTTAACGGGGTTCTGAGAAAGGTCCCCGGACTGAACTTTTATTTTGGGGAATGCTAGAGATCTGGGTTTGGGGCTAAGCTTAATTGCCAGTTTGGAGCCTATTTTGTCTTTTTGGGAATATAATTTGGCCCCCGACCATCTAAGTTGTTTCTCTGCTGACGTAGTTAGGATCATATTCAACCGAGCTCGAGCCTTATCTAATTTGTCTAATAATTCAGGGGACGGATTTAATTTGTGAGCTCTTGAGAGAGCCTGGAATTCTGCTGTGAGTTTACGTGTGTCTGCTTTATGTTCTGACCGAAGCTGGGATGTGATTTGAATTATTTTCCCCCTAAGCACTGTTTTGTGTGCCGCCCAGACAGTCTCGGGGGAGACCTCGTCCGTGGCATTTATGGCAAAGTAATCCTTAATGGCTCCCTCTATGATGGTGCATTGAACGGGGTCACTTAAGATGGATTCCTGTAGTCTCCATCTTGGGGAGTTAAAGCGTTCCGAGGCTCTTTTAGTGATTAGGGTGACCATTGAGTGGTCCGACAGGGGGGTGTCCACGATCTTGGATTTTAAGATCAGCGGGATCGTGTGTGGGCTGGTAAATATGTGGTCTATCCTGGCATAGGAGCTATGGGGGGCTGAAAAATGAGTGTAGTCTTTAGAATGTGGATTCAATTCCCTCCAAATGTCCATTAAACCCTTATCATGCAGGAGTTTAGCTATTTTAGAACTTTGCTTGGATGGGCGTTTGGGTCTAGGTGTACCTGAACTTGACTTGTCCAGTGCGAAGTCAAAAGCTGTGTTGGAGTCCCCACCAATAAAAACTGTGCCCTTCAGAAGTGGTTGTATCTTATCCAGCAGGGCGACCAAAAAGGCTTTCTGGCCCTTGTTAGGGGCATAATATGAGACAAAGGTGTACAACACCCCATCTATAGTCCCGGAGACTAAGATGTAATGACCCAGGGGGTCCAACACAACTTCCGAGTCAGCTAGGTTAATGTGTTTTGCAAAACATATTGCAACACCCTTCGTTTTGTTTGTGGCGGAGGCAAGGAAAAATTGCGGGAATTGATGATGTATGAAAAAGGGTTTGTAAGAGGAAGGGAAGTGAGTCTCTTGTAGGAAGAGGATATCTGCGTGCATGGTCTTGTAGAGCTGAAAAAGCTTTCTACGTTTTGTGGGGGAGTTGAGGCCCTGTGTGTTGTGAGAGATGATCTTAAGGGTATTCGACCCTAGAGTAGAGTTAGCCATCCAGTGGGGTTATGTGGTGTACTCTGCAGATAAAGAACTTACCGGACTGACGAGTGCCCGGGGGATCCAAGTAATAGAGCGAGCGCAAGGCTGTCTTGTTAAGTCCTGGGAGGAGCGACCGAGACTGGACTCTGCATCTGTGAATGTGGGGGAACAGGAAGAGGGAGAAGAGTAGGAAAAAGATGAGCAATAGAAGGAAAGAAGACACAAGCGTTAGTTTAACCTTCAAAATACTAAGTGATTGAACGTGCAACAAACAATGCATACAACTTGGGGGGGCTCTAGGCATCCCCCTTATCCCAGGGTAAGACGGGAGACTCCCCCTTACCCCTAAATCCTGAGAGGACCGGTGAACCATTCCTGGAAGCACCAGTAAGAGAGCCAATGGCAAAAAAGTTGCCTCTGGGTCCTAGGGGAGGCGCAATGTTACCACCTCTACCCCGCCACCTTGAAAAACAAACTATATTGGAGGAGGAAGAAAACTGGAATTCCTCCTCGCTATAACTGTTAGAGCGAACCAGTGAAAATACTATGAAAAATAAAGAAAAAAATAAAAATATCTGAGAAGAATAATAAGGAGGAGGTAAAACAAAAACCCTCAGTAGCGCAATCTCAAGGGGTCTGGAAAATTAAAAGGGGTCCCCTCTATTAGCAGCTAATACCAACTTATTCACCAACAAACTGTACCTCCATCCTATGAACCGTACCCCTCCCCCACATCCCCAATGAAGGGCATTAGCCCCAATAAGTCGTTACCCTGAGTCCCAGGGTGCCAGGGGAATGGACCCCTATCACCCTGTGAGCCGAGGCAGACGTTCCCCTCCCCCAACTATCTGTAAAAATGAGACTAATAAATAAAAGTCCCAGGAGGGCCGTGATGACCGATGCTGGTCCTGAGGTCCAGAGTTCAGCTACGATACGGAGATCCTGGAAGCAACCGCAGATCCGAAGTGCCGAGGTACGCGATCCAAGATGGGAGGTGTATCCTCGAGGGGAGGGGAAAATATCAGAGTACCTGTTTTGGTGAGGTCCCCCTGATTTAGGACCCGTGATGGGAGAAGGGATAATAAGAGACTGAGAGTTCGAATCGGGCCGGTGTGGCCAAAAGAGAGAAACCGGACCAGGGCCCTGATCCTGCTATGTATGCGACATCAAGTTGGGAAGTTTTCTTTGGATCGTTTATAACCTTGCTTCAGCCAGGAGGGTTGTAGTGGGCTTGCTTGTGGAGGACGTTTCGTGGAAGCGGGTGTGTTTCTGCTTTGCGTATGGGGTGTCGGGTCGTGAGAAATTAGACCCAAGTGTAGGAACAGACGTTCTCCTTCAGGGAGGGTAGAGAAGCCAAAGTTCTTGTTTTTAAAAGCAAAATTGAGGCGCAGGGGGAAGGACCAACGGTAAGAAATTTCTTTCTCTATTAAACATTGGATCAACGGTTTAAGAGAACGCCTTTTCTGAACCGTATAAGGGGATAAGTCCGCAAAAATTTGAATCCTGTGGCCTAGCAACTTGAGGTCGTCTGAGCCCCTGGATTTCCTCATGACCTCCTCCTTAACTGAGTAAAAATGAGGTTTCACGATTATATTGCGAGGTAGACCATCTGAACGTGGGGGCTGTAGAGCTCTGTGCGCTCTGTCAATCTCCAGACGATGATCTGAGATGTCAGGGATAAGGTCTCTTAGCAGGCGTTTGACAGCAGCATGAGTGTCCTTTTCGGTCTCTGGAAGACCCCTAATACGGAAATTGTACCGTCTTGATCTATTCTCGAGGTCGTCGATTTTGGAGAAGGCAGATTCAAGTTGGTCCTGCAGGTCCTGTATTCTGGCTGAGTTTTGGTTGATGCGGGATGCTGCCTGGTCAGCTTTCTGCTCAATGTGATCAATCCTCTGCCCCAATTGCTGTAAGTCAGCATGTATGGAGGAAGTTATCTGAACAGCGTTCTGGGCCAGGCTTTTAGAAAGTAAATGTGTAAAAGCCTCCATCATGGAAGGGAAGTCTGTGGGGGCAGGGATGTTTGCAGATGCTTCTGTTACTGTTAACAGCATCCCTGTATGAGGGTCTGTCATAGGGGTAGAGGGATAGCCGGCACCCATCCGCCCCAGCAAAGATTCTGTCGATGAGGGAGAAGAGGTCTGAGGCAGTGGGGGAAAGTCCATACCTGGGGAGGATGGGGTCTGATTGTCCTGATCCGCTATGGATTCCTCCTGTTCTCCTGTGCTGAGGAGAGAGCCTCGTGGGACCGCCGCCATCTTGGCATAGCTGACCGGAGCTGCTGCCGCCGTCATCTGGTCCGTCAGGTTTCTCCTGTCAAGCGCCGTTTTAAGGATTATGCTCCCGGGGGCTTCCCCCACCCGTATGTCCCTGTTGTGTGCCTGGGGGTTCGCTCAGGACGCTGTGGTGGCGATCGAGGGGTAGCGGTGGAGCGGAGCTCTAGCAGCCGGTGGCCATCTTAGCCGCTGCCACGCATGCGCCTGCTTGTACTTTGTTTGAACAGTTTAGTTCATTCGTGGAGTGGGTGGTACGAAATGTTGCAGGAGTGAATTCCATTATACACTACCAGGATGACTTTCTGTGTGTGGGCCCGGCATCGTCTGAGGTTTGTGCAGTCCTGTTGGCTACGCTGGAACACGTTTCCGATCATTTCAGCATCCCCTTGGCCCTGGAGAAGGTGAAGTGGCCGACTATGGTGCTGAGCTTCTTGGGCATTGTCTTGGACTCGGACGTCATGGAGCGTAGACTACCAGAGGATAAGCTGGTGGCGCTGCAGGCTGAGATTCAGGGGATATTGGGATTACGCAAGGTGCAACTTCGGACGCTGCATCTCTATTGGGCAAGTTGAATTTTGCATGTCGCACCCTCCCGATGGGGAGAGTATTTTGCCGATGGCCGTCAGCAAGTACGGCGGGCATTACGTCCCCCACTCATTATGTGTGACTGAGAAGAGAGCACAGGGAAGATTTAAGGATTTGGCACGTGTTTCTGGATTATTTCAACGGAAGGGCACTATGGATGTCAAGGCCGGTTAGCAACTTTGATCTGGAACTATGCACAGATGCGGCTGGATCAGCAGGTTTTGGGGCCTTCTTTCAAGGTAAGTGGAGTGCAGGACACTGGCCGGATTCGTGGAAGGAGGCAGGTCTTTTGAAAAATATGTTGTTGCTGGAACTGTTTCCAGTAGTTTTGGTGGTGGAGTTATGGGGGGAGGACTTTAGGAACTTAAAAGTGCACTTTCACTGGGATAATCTGGGGGCGGTGCAGGTCATCAACAGAGTATCGGCTGCATTCCCACCAGAGATCCGGCTACTCAGACACCTAGTTTTGCGTTGTCTACAGCTGAATGTTTTATTTATGCTGTCCACCTCCCGGGAGTGGAAAACTAGTATGTGGCAAGCTTGGGGTTTTCCTGCAAAGACCAACGAGAGTATGTGACTGATGGGTGGTGGTTTAATGGATGTTTTTTATAAAGCTATGAAAATTTACTTGGAGTTGTTAATAAAAATGGCTGCTACGGCCAATATTTACTCCAGCTTGGTGTGGTCTCCATTCATGGGTAAGGGTAAGGTGAAAGTGGAGCTGGGTATTGGTCAGGCAGAGAGATGGTAACATAGTCGAAAGGCAAGAGGCCTGCATTCAGTCCTCTCCAAAAGCCTTTGTCCCGGCTAGGTCTGTCACAGTAATTATGTAACATCTGTTATACAGTACAAGGAGATTCACGGAGCTAAGTGAACACTAGGCGCAGGGACGGCATGACAGTGCTGGACAGCACAGTTGCCATTTTAAGAAGATGAGATTTCCCCTTTTAGAGAAGGGGGGGGCTGCTAGGGAAGAGTGAGGAGATGTGTGAGAAGGGGAAGTGACGTCAGTCGAAGAGCGGTGGAGGAAGAGATTAGACACTGCACCTCACCGCTCTTCATTTCCCCTGCTTCTTACACATTATGGCGGCGATGGAGGGCTTTCTTGAACAGCTGAGAGTGGTGGTTGCCGCGAACGGTGCGGATTGGCTTCAGCAGCAGCTGAGGGCGATGGCGGACGGCGGGACATCGGTGAGCGGGGGGGCAACAACACCTCGTGCGCGGCGGTCACGGCCGCCGGTGAGATACAGCCCTAAGGCAGGCCTAGGCACGCCCCGCTCTGAGCAGCGTGTGCTAGCAGCAGGAGAGGCACGGACACCCAGCACGCAGGGTGGGCAGGGGGGTGGAAGAGGAGAGGTCCGGGGGACTAGGCGGAAGGTCGGTGTGAACGGGGGAAGGGTGCCCAGCAATACACGCGGCTCTTACACCCTGGCACGGCGGAGATGCATACAACAGACCGAGGGGTCTGCAAGAGTGGGACGGAGGGATCGGGACACACGAGAGCGCACTGCAACAAGTGATGCAGGGGCACAGGCGACTGATACGGCCAGCAGTTCACCGCGAGGCGGGAGAGGGTCAGCCAGAGTCACCAGAGCCAGTGTGAGTGGAGGTAACAGACGGTCAGCACGCACCCCGCATAACAGTAGGCGTAGGAGTCCATCACCAGGGACATCCAACGGGTCTGGCGATAATCAAGTGAGGAGTGGGCGTGCACGGCACCGCAGGCCCTCGGCAACCACTGCGTCCGCAGCTGGGGTGCAACAGGAGGTCAACAGGATGGATAACAGCGACGATCGGTCGGAAGGAGAGCTGTCCGGGTCTGACGGAGGCGACGACCAAGGACATCAGGCAACGGTGGTTGGAGTGGAGGAGTGGCGGCTGTTGGGCCCAGTCCTGGTCGTGCCGGAGATACTTCGAGTAAGAGGGAGGACCCCGGTGCAGGTGGAAAGGATGCTGCCTTTCCTCAATAGATAATCTGACCGGGCAGCGGCCGCCACGTTGGAAGCAGGTTTTAGGAATGGTTTTCATATTCCTTTGTTCTCTGACGGTGGTGCCACCAGAGGCCAAGAATCTGCGGTCGGCCTTGCTGAATGCAACGGTGGTTACAGAAAAATTAGGGAAGGAGGTTTCACTGGGACGCATGGCAGGTCCTTTTCAGGAAATACCACTACAGGGTTTGGTGGTCTCCCCTTTGGGTGTGGTACCCAAAAGAGAGCCGAACAAGTTTAGACTCATACACCACCACTCTTTTCCAAAGGGAGGGTCAGTGAATGACGCAATTGCACCGGAAGATTGTGCGGCTACGTACACATCTTTTGACGCAGCAGTGGCATGGGTTAGAAAATACGGGCAGGGGTCCTTGATGGCTAAGTCCGATATCGAATCGGCTTTCCGGCTATTGCCAGTACATCCCAACAGTTTTAGATGTCTAGGCTGTAAATGGGAAGGGGCCTACTAAGTAGACCGGTGTCTTCCAATGGGATTCTCTATATCCTGTGCTCTTTTTGAGACGTTCAGCTCGTTCTTGGAATGGGCTGTACGGGATGTGGCAGGGATCAATTCGGTCATCCATTATCTGGATGACTTTTTATGTGTTGGCCCGGCGGGTTCCAACATATGTGCAGTACTGTTGGGGACTTTGCAATATCTAGCGGAGAGATTTGGGGTGCCGCTAGCCCCCGAAAAAAATGGAGGGTCCAGCAGTGACTATCACATTTCTCGGGATTGAGATAGATTCGATGAGGCTGGAATGCAGGATTCCGCAGGACAAATTGGTGAAGTTAAAAGAGGAAGTTCGCGGGACTATTGGAGTTAGGAAAATGCAGCTTCGCCAACTCCAATCTCTGCTGGGTAAGTTAAACTTCGCTTGCCGAATTATCCCTATGGGCCGGATTTTTTGCAGGCGGCTGTCGGCCGCTACCGCAGGTGTCCGTGCACCAACTCATTTCGTGAGTCTTACCAGAGAGCATAGGGAAGACTTACGGGTGTGGCAGGTATTCTTGGAGTCATTCAATGGAAGGGCTCTTTGGATGGCTGGGCCCATCAGCAACTGTGATTTTGAATTATTCACGGATGCGGCTGGTTCGACCGGTTTTGGCGCCTTCTTTAAGGGTCAATGGTGCGCTGCCAGATGGCCTGTGGCATGGCAGGAGGCAGGGTTCTTGAAGAACCTGGTACTATTGGAACTGTTCCCCATTGTCGTGGCTATGGAGCTGTGGGGTGAGTCATTTAAGAACATGAAGGTACGATTCAATTGTGACAACCTGGGAGTGGTGCAAGTGGTTAATCGGCTTACCGCGGTATCCGTGCCAGTGGTCAGGCTTTTGCGTCATTTAGTACTTTGTCGTCTACAAGTGAATGCATTCATATATGCTGTGCATCTACCAGGGATTGAGAACACCTTGGCTGACGCTTTGTCTCGTTTTCAGTGGGACAGGTTCCGGAAGTTGGCACTAGATGCGGATCAACAAGGGGTCGCCTGTCCCAGCTGGATATGGAACATTGCCTTGGAACCGCAGCAAAATGGATTCAGCAATCCGTGAGTATGGCTACATGGAATGCCTACTCCAAGGTATGGAAGGATTGGTTCGCCTTTTTGAATGACTTGGACATGGGATCGGATGATCCGGAAGTGGACAAGGCGGTACTGTATTTTATCATTAGGGATTTTGAAAGAGGTATCTCGTCAGCCGCCATCAATCGTGAATTGGCAGGTTTGGCCTTCCTCTTTAAATGGCAGGGGCGTCGGGACCACACGAAGGATTTCTGGTTACGACAGGCAGTCAAGGGGTATAGGAAGGCATAAAAGCCGAGGGATGGGAGGCGCTCTGTCTCATTTGAAATGCTGAAGCATATGATGCTGAGCTTGGACTCGGTCTGTAGATCCGATTACGAGTGTGTACTATTTAAAGCAGCGTTCGCGCTGGCCTTCTTTGGGGCGCTGAGGGTGAGCGAGCTGGTCAGCCCTTCTAAAGCAGTTCCGGGAGGGCTTATGCACAGGGAGGTGGAATTATGGGTGGATAGGGTTAGGATTTGGATCAGTAGGTCCAAGACTGATCAAGCAGGGAAAGGAAGGTATTTGGACTTGGGTAAGATTGCTGAGTGTAGCATATGCCCGGTCAGGATTGTAGGATCCTTCAAGGAGGTTAGGCCGGCATTTATGGGCCCCTTTTTGATACATGAGGATGGTGCGTGTCTTTCCAAATACCAGTTTGTAACGGTTTTTAAAAAATGTGTGGTTATGGTGGGATGTGACCCGTTACAGTTCTCTTCACATTCTTTCAGGATTGGGGCAGCCACTGAGGCTGCCAGGGCTGGGCTGAGTCAGGAGGTAATTAGACGTATTGGTAGATGGGACAGATTTAAATTGTATGTCCGCCCGCACATGGTTCAATTGTAATGTCAAGTTTGGGGTTTGTTTAAGACTGTGTGCTGGGGTATTTAAGTGTTTTATGTGGTTTTTTTATTGTTTCTTTCATTAACAGGTCATGAAGTGGGTCTTGTATGGATTCTCGGGCATTCCTATGTGTTCTGGGGGGCCAAGAGAGCTGACGTTCGGCAGAATGGAAGGCAGCTAAGGATTCCCAGACAAGAGGTGCTCATCAGGTGGATTGGGGTCCCGGGCATGCAGTGGAACAGGGTGCTGGGGGAAGTTCATAGATTCTCTCGCCTAGACAGATCCCCTGATGTATTGCTATTACATGTGGGGGGAAATGATATGGGGGCTAGATCCATGAGGGACATTATCAGAGACATCAAGTGTGATTTTTTGCGCCTAAGAGCAGCTTATCCGAAGATGGTTTTGGTGTGGTCTGATATGGTAGGGAGGTTGTCATGGCGTTGGGCTTGGTCTGATAAAAAAGTGGACAGGGCCAGGATAAAGGTCAATAAAGAGGTGAGCAGGTTCTTTATAAAGAACGGTGGTCTAGCTATTCGTCATAGGGAGTTAGAGGTTGATACCTGGCGGTATCTACGCAGCGATGGCGTGCATTTGAATGAGGTGGGGACGGACTTGTGGTCATTAGGTTTACAGGAAGGGATACAGAGAGGTCTGAGGGTGTGGAGGTGCTCGCAAGGGTAAGGGGTTACCCCTTTCGTGCTGTGGCAGTTTTTGGTTTCCTTTAATAGGATAAGTTGTGTTACAAGTTGTAACATGTGTACCCATCCAGGGGATGGTGGGTTGTTTGATGGTACCCATCCATATGATGGGGGGTTTTGCTGGTACCCATACATGGAAGGATGGGGATTGAAGTTGGGTACCTTCAGGCCTTAAGGGTTAACCTGGAGGAGTTTAAAAGGTTAGGTCACTGGGTAGGTTGTGATAATGCCTCCGAGTCAGGGGTTGCCGACTGGTAGGTTTAAAATGAAGAAGTTGATCCCAGTGACCAGGGTTATAGTTGTCGTTATTACAGTAAATTTACCCTCATAAGTTATTTAAAAGTTTACAGTTATTTATGATATTTATGTTATTTTATAAAGTTTTAATAAATAGGCCGTAGGGCCATTTTACTCCAAGAACTAGTCTGAGTCATCCATGATGTTTTTGGAGGGACGGTATGTGTGGAAAGGAGGGTATTAGGTATCTGGGCCTAAGTCCTACAATGTCATGTCAAGAGAAGCCCGGAGTAAATAAAATAAAATGGTATAAACGATGGCGGACATGACAGGGTTAAGCAGGGTACATGGAAAGATGTTTTTTGTTAGAGCTGAGGAGGTTGGGTGTGAGTCAGTGGGGAGGAGTTAGCTGCATGGAGCAGCACATGTGACCCTCCCCAGCTCAGTGGCAGCAGTAGGAGCGAAGCTTCCCACCCTCCCTCCCTGACAAGGTTTGTATGGTTCGTGGGTTTTCATGCTAAAAACAAGAATTTTTTTTTTCCACATGTAGCACTTACCCCCGAAGGAGCTGCTGGTTTAAATTGGGTCTTACCGTTCCTGTACGGTTTCACAATATCCGTCATAGGGTCCCATTAAAGAGTTATTTTTAGTGATTTCAGCTCCGACACACAGTTACATAGTTACATAGTAGGTGAGTTTGAAAAAAGACACAAGTCCATCAAGTCCAACCTATGTGTGATTATGTGTCAGTATTACATTGTATATCCCTGTATGTTGTGGTCATTCAGGTGCTTATCTAATAGTTTCTTGAAGCTATCGATGCTCCCCGCTGAGACCTCCGCCTGTGGAAGGGAATTCCACATCCTTGCCGCTCTTACAGTAAAGAACCCTCTACGTAGTTTAAGGTTAAACCTCTTTCTTGAATGCTTTATTTAAGAAAGATTCTTGCAATAGAGGGATGGAGGGTTTAGGGAGAATTCAGGTACCTTGAAATTGCAGACCAGGGGGGCGCATGCGCGGCGCGATGCGGGACGGACGCGAGTAGCCACAGCTCCGTCTGACCCGGACAACACAGGCCGATAATCCAGGGCCAGAACGCTCGTTCCACGGCGAAAACTTCACCCATACCTGGGCAACATACCCGTGCATGCCTGCAAGAAGATCCGGGCAAAATCGCTGCCCACAACACAACCTTACTCACTTTCTCCTGGACGCTGCAGGCAGACATAATAGGAAGATGTCCCAAGATGGCGCCGGCACCAGCTTACATGCGGCCTCAGGAAAGGGTTTGCAATCCAATCCATCCAACCCCTCTCTCAACAATGGGAACTGTGAGTACACTTCTCCTCTATCTAAAGCTGATCTTGATGCTAGTCTCACCTCTATTTTTGAGAAATTAGTTGACAAGATTGAGAGTGAAGTCCTTAAATCTACCACTGCCTTATCTCAAGAGATTGCCAGCATAGGTAGTCGCACAGACATTCTTGAAACTAAACATGATGAACTCTCTCTTGCTCATAATGATCTGAGAAAGGATTATGAGACACTAGCTGACAGTTTTGCCTTTATGCAGGCGCAAGTCGAAGACTTAGATAACAGAAACAGACGCCATAACATCAGGCTGCGCGGTGTCCCAGAAACAGTTACAGATCTTATGCCCACTGTTTCCAAGATTTTTCACAATCTTTTACCTGATAAACCATTATCAGCCTTTGTGTGCGACAGAATACACAGAGCCTTACGCCCCAAACCCCCACCAGATAAACCACCCAGAGATATCATCATGTGCATGAAAGATTTTCTGGTGAAAGAAGACATCATGCGTGCATCAAGAAATTCTCCAAATATTGCACTAGATGGGAAAAGGCTGCAAGTCTACCCTGACATCTCACCTGCCACCTTAGACAGAAGACGCAGGATGAAGGAGGTCACCAATATTCTACAAGCAGCAAGAATAAAATACAGATGGGGATTTCCATTCAAACTCACTGTCCCATATAATGGCTCAACATACACAGTATATAACGTCATTGAGGGGAAAGAGCTTTTGGTGAAGCTACGTTTGCTTGATCCAGAACCACCAAATAAATTTCCTTCTACCCCAAGACCCTCTCCCATCTGGTCTACTCCATCCTCAAGACGCAACACATTGGAGCAAAGAAGATGGCGCCAACCATTTCAGGATCAGGCTGTCTAATTTCTTCCTGCACTTCTTCAACCCTTTCACTAAGGAGACCCTGACCAAAGTTTTTCATAACATATACCGTACCTTTAAGGAACTTAAATCAACATCAGATCTACAGTTCCCCCACAGCATCGCAAATGACTTCTGCCTACATAGCAGCTTCAACCTGTTTTCATCAGTGGCCTGAACTATCACCGAGACTTTCCTCTTTCTGACCCCCCAGAAGAAGAAGATATGAGAGGAAAGAAGAAAGGAAGATAAAGTGTGTTTTTTTTTTTTTTTTCTCTTCCCTCCCTCTTCCTCCACCCTCCCCCTTTTCCCACTCCCCCCCCCTACCCCAAGTCATCCTCCCTCCCCACTTCCTTCACACTAATGACCATACTGCAGCATTTGATGATTGTCTTTATTAATAGTATTTATACAAGACTCAGATTTAATATTTTTTGGAAACATGGACAATCTCTCCACTTTAATGGGGATAGATTTGATTGCTACTTTACATTTTTCTCCTAACATTTGTTTTTGGGCCAGGTTTTACATTTTTTTTTTTTTAGGCCCCCCTGGTATATGTTACGCTTAGTTAAATAATAACTTGTTTAAAGTGCCTGTTACGTCCGCCGTCGCTGGATTGATCCCCTACCTGCCCATGTGGTCGACTGCAGTATCCCTTTTTTGGTGGATGTTGTGTTCGATTGCATTTGCAGGAATTGGACATATTTGTCCTATGAAGCTATGGTTATATTATAGTGACAAGAAATTTCTTGTCCCTTGGTTTATACTAAGTTTTTTTTCACATGAAAGTTCAGCCTATACGGCTAATGCAAAAAATTCAATTAACTCTGGAAGTTCATTTAAATATGTTCAAATAACCTATTTTAGACATTGTCAATATATTCAGGGTTACCACATTTTGATGGTATGTTGTGTGGTACTATTTATGACACCATTTCACCCTCCATGGTATATATGCCACACACCCTTATCACCAAAAAGATCCTTTCCTTTCTACTCACATTTTTGCTCTCCATATACATCTCTATATTTTTCATTAAGAATGAGTTTTCTTTCCAAACATACCCCAACAAAATATGACCAATGGTTTTGAAAATTCTTTCCCATAATACTCAGGGTTTTAACTCACCACATAAAAGGAAAAAAGCATTTCAACATTATAAAAGATTAGGGGCTGATATTATTCTCTTGCAAGAAACACATTTTGCTGAGTCCAATCACCCAAATTATTTTGACAAAGCATATAGCCAATTTTATTACACTACTTTTCAGAATAAAACACGTGGAGTTGCTATTTTTATTCGCAATACTATTGTCCTAGACATACAAAACTTATACAAAGATCCAGATAGTAGATACATTATCATAAAAGGACTATTAAATAACAAAGCTATTACAATAGCCTCAATATATGCCCCTAATGAGTCACAATCCACTTTTTTTTTCAACTTTTTTGAAATACTAAACAGATATGACTCCCCCCACATTATATTGGGGGGTGACTTTAATCACACATCACACCCTTCTTTGGACAGAAGTAAAGTGTCCCCTTCTTCAAAAGCTTTCTCTAAATCCCTAAATAGATCTATAAACAAACTTCAACTCATCGACTCATGGAGAGCACATAATACCGGTATCAGATCATATACACACTACTCACATCCACATGATGTATACACTAGACTTGACTACATATTTTGCACCCCAATACTTCTTGCTAACTCATCTAGAGCAGATATTTTTCCTTGCCCTTGGTCAGATCATGATATCACTTCATTTGAAACCTCCCACATAGGTCTTTCACCCTCCCCTTACAATTGGAGATTAAATGATTCGATATTAACAGATCCAACTACAACACAGTCGATCATGACACATATTGATAATTACTTCACAGAAAATATAAATGATGAAACCCCCCCTTCCATGCTTTGGGTCGCCCATAAAGCGGTATTACGTGGACAATTAATTAGCCTCACTGCAAATAAAAATAAAGAAAAACTTAATAACATCAAAAGTTTAACTAGAGATCTTAATGCCTTATATAATAAATTACAACATAACCCCTCACAAGAACTCACTAAACAGATTCAGGAAAAACGTAGAGCCTTAGATCTTATTTTATCAGCCAACACAGAAAAATCTCTCAGATTTTCAAGAGCCAAATTCCTTTTACATAGTAATTCTCCTTCAACTATGTTTGCTAAAAAACTAAACCAGGATCACAAACCCCCACACTCTTATAAACTTAGAGATCATTTGGGTAACATGATTACTCATCCTCATGGAGTTCTTAATATATTTTCTACTTTCTACAAAGACTTGCTTTCCAGCCCACAACCATCCCTTGATATCAACTCCAAATCCTGGTTGGATGATATCCCTCTACCTCATCTTAACCCACAACAAATAGAACACCTTAATGCCCCCTGCACAGATACTGAAATATTAAAAATAATTAAGTCGCTCAAGACATCTACGGCACCAATCCCAGATGGCTTCTCCTCCTCATACTATAAAAAATTTGCCCCACTTCTAATCCCACATCTTAAAAATCTCTATAACCAAGTACTTAATGGCGGTCACTTTCCTGACGAAATGCTCCTAGCCAACCTCTCACTTATTCCCAAACCATTCAAAGACCATTCCCTTCCTCAAAATTACCGTCCTATCTCGGTTCTCAATAACGATTTAAAGATTTTCGGCAGACTCCTATCGGATAGACTAGCTATAGTGATCCCAAACTTAATCCACATTGACCAAACTGGCTTTATCCCTAATCGCCAGATTGTAGATAATATTAGATTAGTAACAAACATAATACAAGATGCAAACTTACACTCCAAACAACTATGCCTTCTTAGCCTAGATATACATAAGGCTTTTGACAGTGTCAGCTGGTCCTATCTAAACTATTACCTAAATATGGGATCTCAGATAAATTTTTACAGGGCTTCAATGCATTATATCACGCCCCCCACACTAGAATCAAAATTCCTGGTCACAACTCAGAGTTTTTCCCACTTAGCAGAGGTACTAGACAAGGCTGTCCCCTTTCACCTCTATTGTTTGCTCTTGCTATTGAACCATTAGCACAAAAAATCAGAAACAATACTGACATAAAGGGATACACTAAGGATACTAATGAATTTAAAATTAGCTTATACGCCGATGACGCTCTTATATTCCTCACAGAACCCCACACATCAATCCCATCTCTCCTTAAAGAACTCAACTCCTTTCATTCCCTCTCTGGTCTTAAAATTAACACAACTAAATGCTCAGCCATGCCAATCAACTACAGCCAAAACACTCAAAATTTATTGTCTAACAACTTCCCATTCATATGGTGTACCAAGTCATTTCGATACCTTGGGGTCTATATAACCCTTTTACATAACTTACTATATAAAACTAATTACATCCCATTATTCTCTCAAATCTCCTCCCTCCTAACGTCCTGGTCCTCTTTCCACATATCTCTTCTTGGTAGGATATGTGCAGTTAAAATGACTATCCTCCCTAAACTTTTATATTACTTTCGAGCACTTCCCATTAATGTCCCAAAATCTAAAATATTATATATTCAAAGAATTATAAACAAATTCATCTGGTCCGGAAAAAAACCGAGATGTAGTTACTCCCTTATGCACAGACCTCAAACATCAGGGGGATTTGGCCTTCCTAATATCTGGCTATACTTTTTAGCAGCCAGACTAACCCAGATTACACAATGGTTCACTCCTTCCCAGGTAACACCTTGGAAAAAATTTGAATCCACCTCTATCCTCCCACTTCACCTACAAGGAATACTATGGTCTAACATCACATCTTACAAAAGACTCCTTAAATACAACATCATAGTAGCTCACTCTTTCCAACTATGGAATAAATACAAAGATACTTTCAAACTATCCTCTAAAACTCCACCTTTAGCCTAATTTCTGGGAGATCCCAGATTCCCTACTGCATACAACAATAGATCCTCCTTTTCCATATGGATCGACAAAAATTTAACCACTCTCAAATCCCTTCAATCAAAGTGGGAGTTTCCCCCTTTTCTATCATTACAATCCACCCATGGTCTACCAGCATCAGAGCTTCATAACTACCATCTTATTAAATCCTTTTATAATAAATTTTTTGCTCTCACAACATCCAGTGTCAACACCACATTTGAACATATATGTATCTCTTTATCTAATGATAGAGGTCTTATTTCAAGACTCTATCATTACCTCAATAACTTTGAAGCACCTGACAAATCAACACAGATGTTAAAGTGGGAATCGGACATGGCGACTACATTCAGTACTGAGGAATGGTCCTCCATGTCTGAAAACCTCAGAAAATGTAATAAAGCCATCTCTTTCAGAGATTCCCCACTTAAATTATTCTCTAGATGGTATTTAACCCCATCCAAACTTCATACATATTACCCCACAGTCTCCCCATATTGTTTTAGAGGATGTATGGAACCAGGTACCCTTTTACATATTTTCTGGGAATGCAAACATATCAAACATATCTGGCTCAAAGCCACGAACTTTATAGAATCCTCCTCCCAACAAAAAATTACTCTCTCCCCCCATATTTGTCTTTTATATGCAAAAATACCAAATATTCCCATACCATGCATGAGATTATTCCACTCATTGTGCAGCTCCATCCATTGGATGATTGCATACAATTGGAAGACAAACAATCTATTATGGCAACAAGTCACCGCAAGAATGGAATCAATTAAAATTACAGAATGGGTTTATCACACTCTCAATGACTCAACAAATATCCATAAAAAGAAATGGTCTTACTGGAATATAACTTAACAGTTTTTATTACAATATTACATGTTAAAATGTTCTACTGAATGAATATCACTTTTTATTTGTACCTGACTCACCATCATACCTTCTACTCACATATCAATGTATATTAAGGTTTATATCTATACCCTGTAACATGAACAACATTTATATTTTTGTAATCTGAACTTCCAAATAAAACTTTTGTAAACAAAAAAAAAAAGAAATTGCAGATCAGGAACACTCTCTTTGATCCAGAGGGCAACAGCATCCACAACTGGATTCAGCAACAACCGGACAGGCCTCTCTCACTGACCTAGCAGTCGATGTGATGCTCGGTCATAGGCTCTGCAACAGACTTTAAGATTCGGTGTAACTGTTACACAATCCTCTGCCACAGGATTGGGTAATTAGCGACTTGTTGCAATATCAAAGAATTGATTACACAATACCAGTTCCCTTCTTCCGAACTTACGATACTGTGTGGTATGTGACCCGGGATGCATCCTCCAACTGAGTCTCCAGGCTCTTCTAGAGGCGCAGTCCTCTCCTGAAAAGTCCTCCCCTGGATTCTAAAGTCGCTTGGCTTCTTCCCGCAGGCAAGACAGCACAGGACCATCCCTGGATCGGTAGGCCTCAAGACTTTTGGGCCTACCTTCAGTAGCTACATCTCAGGCCAGCCAGCCCCGAGACTAACTTGAAAGCAACGACACACCTTAGGCCAGGAGGGCCATCAGGTCAGAACTGAACTTCCTGTGTCACGGGGTCTGTCTCTTAAGTACCCTCTCCCAGAAAGCACAGCAGGCAGACCACACCCACTGACTGTTTTCCGGGCAAGTAGGCACTCAATACACCCAGCTTGTTACAATTTCCAACCTTGGCCGAAATAATAGGGCGCCATATCCAGGCCAAGGGGAAAACCACACAACCAGCCAAGCTGAAACAGAACCAGAATTTATAATAAAAACTACAGCCTCAGACAACAAAATTTTTACTTATAGCATCTGTATTAAAAATATCAGCGCTACACACAGAACAGTTGATGCAGGATGTTGTGGCAGTAGCGGGTTGTTGATATTTGCGGGTGAAGGAAGAAACCTCGGATACGGAAGAGTTTGGGACCCAGCGGTGGTATGGGTCCCATTGGTGATATTCCAGCTAATGGTGGTTTAGCTCGAATTTGGTTAACACGTGTACTGAGGTCAGTGTTTGGTTGTCTCTGAGCTAGTATGTCAGCTGGAGGCCTATTTAAGTTAAAGGTACCGCAGTGCCGGATTGGATCATGTGGCAAGCTTGGGGTTTTCCTGCAAAGACCAATGTGAGTATGTGACTGATGGGTGGTGGTTTAACAAATGTTTTTTATAAGGTTATGTGAATTTACTTGAGTTGTTAATAAAAATGGCTGCTACGGCCAATATTTACTCCAGCTTGGTGTTGTCTCCGTTCATGGGTAAGGGTAAGGTAAAAGTGGAGCTGGGTATTGGTCAGGCAGATAGATGGTAATTATTAGGGATGAGCTTCGTGTTCAAGTCGAACGCATGTTCGACTCGAACATCGTGTGTTTGGTCGTTCGCCGAATTACGAATGATATGGGCCGTTCGCGACACATTTGAGTGGCGCGTCACGGCCCATAATTTACTGCGGCATCGCAGTGCATTGCTGGCTGATGATTGGCCAAGCATGCACTATGACCCACATGCTTGGCCAATCACAGCGCCGTCTATACAGAGAGCCATAATTGGCCAAAGCCAGGGTGGCTTTGGCCAATTATTGCTCAGGGGGTTTAGTACACGCCCCACAATATATAAGGCCGCCTGCACGTCGGCCCTGTGTAGTGTGTCTTGCTTGAGAGAGAGAGATAGAGATAGGCAGAGAGAGAGAGAGAGAGAGACACACAGTGTCATTTGATTTAAGTTAGAAAGAGTAGGCAGGTTGAGTCAGTTAGCTGCACTTACAGTGTATTGTGTATATATATGCATCCCAGGTGTTATATATACATATATATATGTACACACACACTGTATTCAGTTTAGCTAGATCCTGTTCTTCTCTTCCTAATATACTGACAGGCAGACATTTTTACAGTATTTCCAGTTACTGTACTGTGTACCCTGCACAGTTGCACCTACAGTATAGCTACCTGAAGCCAGGTGCTTGTGTAGGCTCTTTGAAGTATTTCCAGTTACTGTACTGTGTACCCTGCACAGTTGCACCTACAGTATAGCTACTTGAAGCCAGGTGCTTGTGTAGGCTCTTTGAAGAATTTCCAGTTACTGTACTGTGTACCCTGCACAGTTGCACCTACAGTATAGCTCCCTGAAGACAAGTGCAGGTGTTCTCATACTAATATTACTACAGGCAGGCAGTTGATTCTGCTAGCTGCAGTATAATTGCTATAATATTTTATATATATATATATATATATATACACATCCCAGTTTTGTGCAGCTACATCTCACTGCAGGCCAATAGTATGTCTGGAAGGCCAACAAGGAGAGGCAGACAGTCACAAGCCAATAAAAGAGGGCAAGCAGGCTCTGTGTCTAGAGGCAACAGTGCTGGTCATGGACACGGTGCATCCTCATCAGCACGTGGCCGTGGGAAACGCTTGGCCTTTTTTTCAGCAACTGGCCGTGTTGAGCCACAACATGCGGAAGACTTGGTTGAGTAGATGACCAAGCCATCCTCATCCTCCTCATCCTCTCTCACCCAGGCTCAGTGTACTTTGTCTGGCAAAGCAGCTGCCAACGCGGCCTCTTCCCTCGGCTCAGTGGCATCAGTGACTCCTTCCCTAGCCCCACCATGTCCTCCTGAGGAGTCCCTCGAACTGTTTGATCACAGTGTTGGGTACATGCTCCAGGAGGATGCCCAGCGTTTTGAAGGCTCCGATGATTGTATTCAGCTAGAAGAAGGCAGTAACGTGAGCCCAGACAGAGGGGGGTGCCCAAGAAGGACAGCAATCTGGCAGTCATGTTCCCCCTGCTGCAGCATACTGCCAGGTTTGTTTCAGTGATGAGGAGGGGGAGGATGATGAGGTTACCGACTTCACGTGGGTGTCTGATAGCAGGGAGGAGGAGGAGGCACATCACCAACGAGGCAGGATGCCCTCCAGGGGCCAGCCTAAGGGAAGCACACTGACTGCATCACACCGCAGAGCTCCACATGTGCAAGACGCTGCTGTCTCTGCACGTTATTCCAAAAGTTCTTTGGTGTGGGCTTTTTTTGAGACGAGTACATCAGATCGCACCGCTGTTATTTGCAACATATGTCTCAAGTGCATCTCGTGAGGTCAAAACATCTCCCGCTTGGGCACCACATGCTTGACCAGACATATGTTGACCTGCCATGCAGTTCGTTGGCAAGTGTACCTAAAAAGACCTAAACCAAAGAACAAAGAGGACCTCTCCTTGCTCCTCATCAGCTGGGATCTCCAACCCCACTATACCTTCAGTCCTCTCTGAGACCTGCACTGAGAGGAATGAAGGTGTAGAACTAGGTGTGTCACAGCCAAGTACTTGCGGGTAATCTGCTATCGGTACACCAACGTCAGATTGTACCAGGCAAATTTCCCTGCCCCAGATGCTGCACCGCAGAAAGAAGTTCGCTCCCAGCCATCCACATGCCCAGCGGTTGAATGCTAGCTTGATTACACTTCAACTGCTACCTTTTTAGTTCGTGGACTCTGCCCCCTTCCGTGAGTTTGTGAAATGTGCGGTTCCTCAGTGGCAGGTTCCCAAACGCCACTTTTTCTCACGGAAGGCGATTCCAGCTTACTACCGGCATGTGGATGGCAATGTCTTGGCCTCGCTGGACAGGGTGGTCAGCGGTAAGGTGCATATTACCGCTGACTCATGGTCCAGCAGGCATGGACAGGGACGTTACCCAAGTTTCACGGTGCATTGGGTGGGAAGGATGCAGGACAAGGTGCAGTAGTGTTGGAGATTGTTCCGATCCACGCCTCCAAAATGCCACTACTGGTGATTCTGACACCTCTCTCCTCCACCCCCCCTCTTCTTCTTCCTCCATGGCCTCTTCCTGGGCTTTGTCCTCGGAACCAGCGGTGCTCCTTAGTCGTTCAAGGGGCTATGCAAGTTCGCAGGCCAAAAGATGCCATGCGGTGCTTGAGTTGGTGTGCTTGGGGGACAGGAGCCACACTGGGGCAGATGTCAGCTCTGCAGGGGCAGGTTCAGAGATGGTTGACGCCACGCCAACTTAAGCCAGGAATGGTGGTTTGCGACAATGGCACCAACCTCCTCTCCACCCTCCGACAGGGACAACTTACCCATGTGCCCTGTTTGGCTCACGTCTTTAACTTGGTGGTGCTGTGGTTCTTGGGCAGGTACCCAGGCTTACAGGATGTACTGAGGCAGGCCAGGAAAGTCTGTGTGCATTTCCTCCGGTCATATAATGCCAGTGCTCAGCTGGCAGACCTCCAAAAGGAGTTTAACCTGCCCAAGAACCGCCTAATCTGTGACATACCCACCAGGTGGAACTCAACGTTGGCCATGCTGCAGCGGCTGCACATGCTGCAGAGGGCCATCGATGAGTACCTGTGCGACTATGGCACCAGGACAGGGGAGCTTGTTTTTTTTCCCCCACGCCAGTGGGCCATGATCAGGGATGCATGCACTGTCCTGTCACCATTTGAGGAGGCCACGAGGATGGTGAGCAGTGACAGTGCATGCATCAGTGACACTGTCCCCCTTGTCCACCTGTTGGAGCACACGCTGCGTGGAATAATGGACAGGGCACTTGAGGCAGAACAGAGGCAGGAAGAGGAGGACTTCCTTAGCTCTCAAGGCCCCCTTTATCCAGACAGTTTTCCTGCGTGCCCGCCGATCACACATGAAGAGGACATTTGAGGAGGAGGATTGAGTCAGCATGGAGGTGGAGCCTGCCACTCAGCATCAGCAGCAGTCTTTAAGGGATCATTTACAGTCCCAAGAAACCCATGGACTTGTACATGGCTGGGAGGAGGTGGCTGCAGATCATGTCGTCCTTAGTGACCCAGAGGACTCCGGACGAATGCCTCAGCAAACCTATGCTGCATGGCCTCCCTGATCCTGCGAAGCCTGCGGAAGGATCCTTGCATTTGTGGTATTAAGGAGAGGGATCGTTACTGGCTGGCAACCCTCCTTGATCCACGCTACAAGAATAAGGTTGCAGACCTAATCTTGCCATCGCAGAGGGAGCAGAGGATGAAACATCTTCGGGAGGCCTTGCAGAAAGGTCTGTGCAGTGCGTTCGCAGAGACTGGGAGGTTACAAACTCCTGTTCCTGGACAACATGTTGCTGAGGCTTCGGTCAGTCAAAGAAGGAGCGGTGGAGAAGGTGGCTGTCTGACCGATGCGTTCAGACAATTTTTTAGTCCGCAGCCCCAAGGTATGATCGGTTCCAGCAACCATCGCCAGCGTCTGTTTTACATGGTGCAGGAATACCTAGGAGCAAGATCTGACTTGAACACCTTTCCCACCGAAAATGCTATGGGTTACTGGGTCTTGAGGATGGATCACTGGCTAGAGCTTGCACAGTATGCAATTGAGCTACTGGCCTTTCCAGTATCCAGCGTTCTTTCGGAACGCACATTCAGTGCTGCTGGAAGCTTTGTAACTGATCAAAGGGTGCGCCTGTCCACCGACTCGGTCGATCGACTGACCTTCATAAAAATGAATCAGTCTTGGATCACTACCAGATACCAAGCACCTGATGCTGATGTAACCAAATACATTATTTTGAAATGTCAGATCCCTTCAAGACTGCCTATGCTGATGCTGAGTGACTATCCTGTTATGCTGAGTAGGGATGAGCCGAACACCCACCGGTTCGGTTCGCACCAGAACCTGCGAACGGACCGAAAGTTTGCACGAAGGTTAGAACCCCATTGACGTCTATGGGACTCGAACGTTCGAAATCAAAAGTGCTCATTTTAAAGGCTAATTTGCATGGTATTGTCCTAAAAAGGGTTTGGGGACCCGGGTCCTACCCCAGGGGACATGTATCAATGCAAAAAAAAACTTTTAAAAACTGCCGTTTTTTCGGGAGCAGTGATTTTAATGATGCTTAAAGTAAAAAAAAAAGTGAAATATTCCTTTAAATATCGTACCTGGGAGGTGTCTATAGTATGCCTGTAAAGTGGCGCGTGTTTCCCGTGTTTAGAACAGTCCCTGCACCAAATGTCATTTTTAAAGGAAAAAATCTCATTTAAAACTGCTTGCGGGTTTAATGTAATGTCCGGTCCTGGCAATATGGATGAAAATCAGTGAGACAAACACCATGGGTACCCCCCAGTCCATTAGCAGGCCCTTTGGGTCTTGTATGGATATTAAGGGGAACCCCGCACCCAAATTAAAATAATGAAAAGTGTGGGGCCACCAGGCCCTATATACTCTGAACAGCAGTATACAGGCGGTGCAAACAAGACAGGGACTGTAGGTTTGTTGTTAAGTAGAATCTGTTTGTCATTTTGAACGGGTACATTTTTAACGTGTTTAGCTCCAGCCAAAAAATCTTTTTTAAGCTTTTTGGAAAACATAGGGAAGGGTTATCACCCCTATGACATTTGTTTTGCTGTCTTTCCTCCTCTTTAGAAGATTTCACCTCACTTTTTGTACCAATGACAAATGCTTTTTGAGAATTTGGGTTTTTTTGTGGAACAAGGATTGGAAAGCATCAGTGGAAAGGAGAAATGTTTTTCCCATATTAACTCTTACAGGAGAGAATTTCCCTTCCTAGGGGTAGATTTCATCTCACTTCCTGTTGTCTCCTTCCGTTTGCAAGTAGGTGTCGTTTGTAAGTTAGATGTTTGAAAGTAGGGGCCTGCCCTATATACTCAGCAGAAATTTGGGCCTTAGGTGTTGTTGTGGCCACAACACTGTAAGCCTTCACAGGGCCCTGCTCTGAAATATTAGATCAAGAATTGTAATTACATGCCCCTGTTGAACAGGGGCAGAAAAATTGGGCCTTTGGTGGTGGTGCTGGTGCCACAACACTGCAACCCCTCACAGACACTCTAGTTGGAACGCAGGAACGAGCCCTGCTGCAAAGTATTGCATCAAAAATTGTAATTACACGCCTCTGTTAAACAGGGGCAGAAAAATTGGGCCTTAGGCACTGGTGCTGGTGCCACAACACTGCAACCCCTCACAGACACTCTAGTTGGAACGCAGGAACGAGCCCTGCTGCAAAGTATTGCATCAAAAATTGTAATTACACGCCCCTGTTAAACAGGGGCAGAAAAATTGGGCCTTAGGCACTGGTGGTGGCGCCCAGAACTAAAAATGTTCTTACAAGCTATCAGCGTGATGATTGAGGAGGAAGAGGATAATTACTCAGGGATAGTCACTCAGCATCAGCATAGGCAGTCTTTGAAGGGATCTGAGATTTCAAAAAAAATTATTCGGTTACATCAGCATCAGGTGCTTGGTAGCTGGTGGTGATCCAAGACTGATTCATTTTTATGAAGGTCAGTCGATCGACCGAGTCGGTGGACAGACGCACCCTGTGACCGGTTACCACGCCTCCAGCAGCACTGAATGTGCGTTCCGAAAGAACGCTGGATGCAGGACAGGCCAGTAGCTCAATTGCATACTGTGCAAGCTCTGGCCAGTGATCCATCCTCAAGACCCAGTAACCCAGAGGATTTTCGGTGGGAAAGGTGTCCAAGTCTGATCTTGCCCCTAGGTATTCCTGCACCATGTAAAACAGACGCTGGCGATGGTTGCTGGAACCGATCATACCTTGGGGCTGCGGACCAAAAAATTGTCTGAACGCATCGGTCAGACGGCCACCTTCTCCACCGCTCCTTCTTTGACTGACCGAACCCTTTAGCATCACGTTGTCCAGAAACAGGAGTTTGTAACCTACCAGTCTCTGGGAACGCGTTGCACAGACCTTTCTGCAAGGCCTCCCGAAGATGTTTCATCCTCTGCTCCCTTTGTGATGGCAAGATAAGGTCCGCAACCTTACCCTTGTAATGTGGATCAAGGAGGGTTGCCAGCCAGTATTGGTCCTTCTCCTTGATACCACGAATGCGAGGATCCTTACGCAGGATCAGGGAGGCTATGCAGCGTAGGTTTGCTGAGGCATTCGGTCCCGAGTCCTCTGGGTCACTAAGGACGACATGGTCGGCAGCCACCTCCTCCCAGCCACGTACAAGTCCATGTGTTTCTTGGGACTGATCCCTTAAAGACTGCTGCTGATGCTGAGTGCCAGGCTCCACCTCCATACTGACACAATCTTCCTCCTCCTCCTCCTCCTCCTCCTCGTCCTCTTCCTGTGTGATCGGCGGGCACGCAGGAAAACTGTCTGGATCAAGGGGGCCTTGAGAGCTAAGGAAGTCCTCCTCTTCCTGCCTCTGTTCTGCCTCAAGTGCCCTGTCCATTATTCCACGCAGCATGTGCTCCAACAGGTGGACAAGGGGGGCAGTGTCACTGATGCATGCACTGTCACTGCTCACCATCCTCGTGGCCTCCTCAAATGGTGACAGGACAGTGCATGCATCCCTGATCATGGCCCACTGGCGTGGGGAAAAAAACCCAAGCTCCCCTGACCCTGTCCTGGTGCCATAGTCACACAGGTACTCATTGATGGCCCTCTGCTGCGTGTGCAGCCGCTGCAGCATGGCCAACGTTGAGTTCCACCTGGTGGGCATGTCACAGATTAGGCGGTTCTTGGTCAGGTTAAACTCCTTTTTGAGGTCCGTCAGCCGAGCACTGGCATTATATGACCGGCGGAAATGCACACAGACTTTCCTGGCCTGCCTCAGGACATCCTGAAAGCCCGGGTACCTGCCCAAGAACCGCTGCACCACCAAGTTAAGGACGTGAGCCAAACAGGGCACATGGGTCATTTGTCCCTGTCGGAGGGCAGAGAGGAGGTTGGTGCCATTGTCGCAAATCACTATTCCTGCCTTAAGTTGGCGTGGCGTCAACCACCTCTGAACCTGCCCCTGCAGAGCTGACAGAACATCTGCCCCAGTGTGGCTCCTGTCCCCCAAGCACACCAGCTCAAGCACCGCATGGCATCTTTTGGCCTGCGTACTTGCGTAGCCCCTTGAACGGCTATGGAGCACCGCTGGTTCGGAGGACAAAGCACAGGAAGAGGCCATGGAGGAAGAAGAAGAGGAGGGGGTGGAGGAGAGAGGTGTGTCACAATCATTAGCATTTTGGAGGCGTTGTGGCGGAACAACCTCCAACACTACTGCACCTTGTCCTGCATCCTTCCCAGCTGCCAGCAGAGTCACCCAATGCGCCGTGAAACTTAGGTAATGTCCCTGTCCATGCCTGCTGGACCATGAGTCAGTGGTAATATGCACCTTACCGCTGACCGCCCTGTCCAGCGAGGCATGGACATTGCCTTCCACATGCCGGTAGAGAACCGGAATCGCCTTCTGTGAGAAAAAGTGGCGTTTGGGTACCTGCCACTGAGGAACCGCACATTCCACAAACTCAGGGGGCAGAGTCTACCAACTGAAAAGGCAGCAGTTGAAGTGCTAGCAATTTTGCCAAGCTAGCATTCAACCGCTGGGCATGTGGATGGCTGGGAGCAAACTTCTTTCGGCGGTGCAGCAGCTGGGGCAGGGAAATTTGCCTGGTACAATCTGACGTCGGTGTACCAAAAGCAGATTGCCCACAAGTACTTGGCTGTGACACACCTAATTCTACACCTTCATTCCTCTCAGTGCAGGTCTCAGAGAGGACTGAAGGTCTAGTGGGGTTGGAAATCTCAGCTGATGAGGAGCAAGGAGAGATCCTCTTTGTTCTTTGGTGTGGGTCTTTTAGATACGCTTGCCAACAAACTGCATGGCAGGTCAACATATGTCTGGTCAAGCATGTGGTACCCAAGCGGGAGATGTTTTGGCCACGCGAGATACGCTTGAGACATATGTTGCAAATAGCAGCGGTGCGATCTGATGCACTCGTCTCAAAAAAGGCCCACACCAAAGAACTTTTTGAATAACGCGCAGAGACTGCAGCGCCCTGCACATGTGGAGCTTTGGGGTGTGATGCAGTCAATGTGCTGCCCTTAGGCTGGCTCCTGGAGGGCATCCTGCCTCGTTGGTGATGTGCCGCCTCCTCCTCCTCCTCCTCCTCTCTCCTATCTCCTATCAGGCACCCACGTTGAGTCAGTGACCTCATCATCCCCTCCCTTCTCATCACTGGAGCAAACCTGGCAGTATGCTGCAGCAGGGGGAGCATGACTGCCAGATTGCTGTCCTTCTTGGGCACCCCCTCTGTCCGTGCTCATGTTACTGCCTTCATTGAGCTCAGTATCATCATCAGAGCCTTCCAAACGCTGGGCATCCTCCTGGAGCATGTACCCAACACTGTGGTCAAACAGTTAAAGGGACTCCTCAGGAGGACATGGTGGGGCTAGGGAAGGAGTCACTGATGACATTGAGCCGAGGGAAGAGGCCGCTGCTTTGCCAGACAAAGTACCCTGGGCATGGGTGAGAGAGGATGAGGAGGATGAGGACGGCTTGGTCATCCACTCGACCAAGTCTTCCACATGTTGCGGCTCAACACGGCCAGCTGCCGAAAAAAAGGCCAAGCGTGTCCCACGGCCACGTGCTGATGAGGATGCACCGTCTCCATGACCAGCACTAGACACAGAGCCTGCTTTCCCTCTCTTATTGGCTTGTGACTGCCTGCCTCTCCTTCTTGGCCTTCCAGACATACTAATGGCCTAGTATGAGAACACCACCAACCTTCTACAGGTAGCTTTAGCTGAACACTGTGCAGAGCTCGCAAAAAAAAACTTGTAGGTTTAGCTGAACACTGTGAGGTGGACGCACCACACTAACTTGTAGTTTTAGCTGAACACTGTGAGCAGGACGCACAGCACTAACTTGTAGTTTTAGCTGAACACTGTGAGCAGGACGCACTGCACTAACTTGTAGCTTTAGATGAACACTGTGCAGAGGTCTCACTACACCAACTTGTAGGTTTAGCTGAACACTGTGAGCAGGACGCACAGCACTAACTTGTATTTTTAGCTGAACACTGTGAGCAGGACGCACGGCACTAACTTGTATTTTTAGCTGAACACTGTGAGCAGGACGCACTGCACTAACTTGTAGCTTTAGATGAACACTGTGCAGAGGTCTCACTACACCAACTTGTAGATTTAGCTGAACACTGTGAGCAGGACGCACAGCACTAACTTGTATTTTTAGCTGAACACTGAGCAGGACGCACAGCACTAACTTGTAGTTTTAGCTGAACACTGTGAGCAGGACGCACTGCACTAACTTGTAGCTTTAGATGAACACTGTGCAGAGGTCTCACTACACCAACTTGTAGGTTTAGCTGAACACTGTGAGCAGGACGCACAGCACTAACTTGTATTTTTAGCTGAACACTGTGAGCAGTACGCACAGAACTAACTTGTAGTTTTAGCTGAATACTGTGAGCAGGACGCACTGCACTAACTTGTAGCTTTAGATGAACACTGTCCAGAGGTCTCACTACACCAACTTGTAGGTTTAGCTGAACACTGTGAGCAGGACGCACAGCACTAACTTGTAGTTTTAGCTGAACACTGTGAGCAGGACGCACTGCACTAACTTGTAGCTTTAGATGAACACTGTGCAGAGGTCTCACTACACCAACTTGTAGGTTTAGCTGAACACTGTGAGCAGGACCCACAGCACTAACTTGTATTTTTAGCTGAACACTGTGAGCAGGACGCACAGCACTAACTTATAGTTTTAGCTAAACACTGTGAGCAGGACGCACTGCACTAACTTGTAGCTTGAGATGAACACTGTGCAGAGGTCTCACTACACCAACTTGCAGTTTTAGCTGAACACTGTGAGCAGGACGCACAGCACTAACTTGTAGTTTTAGCTGAACACTGTGAGCAGGATGCACTGCACTAACTTGTAGCTTTAGATGAACACTGTGCAGAGGTCTCACTACACCAACTTGTAGGTTTAGCTGAACACTGTGAGCAGGACGCACAGCACTAACTTGTATTTTTAGCTAAACACTGTGAGCAGGACGCACAGCACTAACTTGTAGTTTTAGCTGAACACTGTGAGCAGGACGCACTGCACTAACTTGTAGCTTTAGATGAACACTGTGCAGAGGTCTCACTACACCAACTTGTAGGTTTAGCTGAACACTGAGCAGGACGCACAGCACTAACTTGTATTTTTAGCTGAACACTGTGAGCAGGACGCACAGCACTAACTTGTAGTTTTAGCTGAACACTGTGAGCAGGACACACTGCACTAACTTGTAGCTTGAGATGAACACTGTGCAGAGGTCTCACTACACCAACTTGTAGTTTTAGCTGAACACTGTGAGCGGGACGCACTGCACTAACTGTAAATAGTCTAGCTGCCTGACTGTGGTACTAATAGGATCAAAAGAACACCAGCAATTTTCTTCAGGTGGCTGTAAATACTGTAACAAGACAAGCCTGCCTGTCAGTAGGAAGATAACAGGAACGGATCTAGCTAAACTGAATACAGTGTATATTTATATATATGCAACACCTGGGATGCATATATATACACAATAATAAACAGCAAAGTGCAGCGCTAAAATATGTGAAAGAATACAATTGAGTTTCACCAAGTGACATGTAAAACAATTAGTGAAAAAGCATATTACAAATACAAATGGCAAACAAAACTGAAATCACAAGTGTATGTGAAAAAAAAGTCCAAAAGTTCTTGATAAGTCCACAAATAAATAAATGAAGAACACCCATCCAAGAAAGGTTGTGACGAAAGGTGCCTAAATATGATCCACCAAAACGTGTGTGAGTAGAATCTGCTTACCGGACGGCGATGACTGCTATTATGGCAGTCTCGCCCAGCATAGGGATTATGGTCTCCCAAAACCCTACGCGTTTCGGCACGATAGGACGTCGTCTGGGGATAGGCCAATCCCCAGACGACGTCCTATCGTGACGAAACGCGTAGGGAGGAGCCTACGACGGTGACGTCATCACGTTTTTGGAAGGGCTTGAACACAGGAAGTGAATTGCGGTACATGGAGACGCCGCCGCCCTGCTTGATTTTTCACATGCTGCATACCTTCTGCAATATTGTAAGTGTGACTCCTTGTTTACTATTAAATCTTTTATATCATACAATATTGCGCTATGGAGGTGTTCTCTTTTGTATTTCCGGTTTTGATGGAGTGTTAGAACTACCGATCCCGCATTGTACCTTGGGTTTTGGGAGACCATAATCCCTATGCTGGGCGAGACTGCCATAATAGCAGTCATCGCCGTCCGGTAAGCAGATTCTACTCACACACGTTTTGGTGGATCATATTTAGGCACCTTTCGTCACAACCTTTCTTGGATGGGTGTTCTTCATTTATTTATTTGTGGACTTATCAAGAACTTTTGGACTTTTTTTTCACATACACTTGTGATTTCAGTTTTGTTTGCCATTTGTATTTGTAATATGCTTTTTCACTAATTGTTTTACATGTCACTTGGTGAAACTCAATTGTATTCTTTCACATATTTTAGCGCTGCACTTTGCTGTTTATTATACTTTTGGGAGTCAGATACAGGACTTTTTTTAGGGTGCTGGCAGCTTTTTTCTAATTACTATTTTTTAATCTAAGCGCAGCTTTTACCCAAATTGGGTCTTCTTTCATATATATACACAATACACTAAGTGCAGCTAAACTGACTGACTGTTCTGCCTAATCTATCTAACTCAAATCAAATGTCACTGTCTGTCTCTCTCTCTCTCTCTCTCTCAATGAACGCCGGAACACACACTACACAGGGCCGCCGTGCAGGCGGCCTTATATAGTGTGGGGCGTGTACTAAATCCCCTGAGCCATAATTGTCCAAAGCCTCCTTGGCTTTGGCCAATTACGGCTCTCTGTTCAGACGGCGCTGTGATTGGCCAAGCATGCGGGTCATAGTGCATGCTTGGCCAATCATCAGCCAGCAATGCACTGCGATGCCGCAGTGAATTATGGGCTGTGACGCACCACACAAATTTGGCGCGAACGGCCCATATCATTCGCAATTCGGCGAACGGGCGAACAGACGATGTTCGAGTCGAACACGAAGCTCATCCCTAATGCTGAGTGACTATCCTCTTCCTTCTCCTTTTCAAATAATTTATTGAGAATACAACAATACAATTTTACAGTACTGGTTTTAAATTTATGTAAGGTTACAAAATATGAGGAAAAGGAACTTCTCAATAATAACTTAGAATAATAATACTTAAGTTATCTTGTAGAAATCAGTAAGAAAATCTATTATCCAGTGTACATATCTGAATTATATGGTTATAATAATTAATAGAGCTTTTGTAATTGGAAAAATAAATAAATAAGTAAGTAGATAAATATATATATATAAAAAAAAAAATACAATATGTCACAATAGTGAGACATAAAATGCAACTAAATTAGATAAATTGGGTATTAATGAGATGACCTAGAGAGACACCCAAACAACCAGGGCCAAGGTCCGGCTATTTGGCCCGGCATATCCCGGGTGTATGGGTGTCCCTCCAAAGCATCCCCATCAAAGGTATAGATAGTTTGCATCCGAAAAAGACATAGTTTGCCTAACCAAATAATAATTTAATAGAAATAGATAAAGACATATTTTATTATTATACATCACTAAAAATAAAATTTAATAAGTGGGAATATGTGGTGGGATCTGAAATGGTTATGGAGGGAATTTGGGGTCTCCAGAGAGAAGCGAGTGTTAAATATTTATGGGAACATGTAATAATATAGACCGTGAAGGTGGTAGATCTCATCAGGGTAAAAGAAGTGAATAGTTCAAATCCGGTGGTAGTATGTGTGTTATCCATGGAAGCCAAAGAGATTCAAATTTGTCCAGTTTATCAAGTATGATTGCCTCCATTTTAGCATGGATCATAGCTTGAGTTACACGTTGTTTTACAGATATGTCACAAAGCTTATTGGTTTTCCAGGCTTTTGCTATCGATTGTTTTGCAGCTGTTGTGACATATAGTAAAAGTTTAAATTGACGTTGAGTTATGTTTCGTGGCTTATTATTTAGGAGGGCTACCAATGGATCCGGTTGTAATGTGGTTTCAAACATTGTAGAGAGAATTTGAAATATTTTTGACCAATATGTTTGGACTATTGGACAAGTCCACCAAATATGCAGATGTGTACCAATGTCGCTGCATCCGCGAAAACAGTGAGGGGGGTATTGGGGAAGGTATTTTGATATACGTGCTGGCACTAAATACCACCTGGTAAGAACTTTATAATTTGTTTCTAGGGCAACTATGTTGGGTGTGGCTGATTTTGTAGATTGCCAGATTTGTGACCAATCCAGTGAGTCTGGAGGAAGGTTTAACTCGGCTTCCCATTTGGTAGTATAAGACGGGGGAGAGGAATTTGTTTGTGAAAGTAGTTGAGCATATATGTCAGAGATAAGTCCTCGTCTGTGTGGATCTGACATACATGAACGTTCAAATGAAGTATATTCTGGAGTTGTCAAGTTTGTGGGGATGTTTTGGGATAAAAAGTTTTTAATTTGTAAGAATCTAAATGTTTCATTACTGGGTATGTTGTGTGTCTTGCTTATTGTAGGAAATGAAATAAGTTTATCAGAGTCGTAGAAGTGATGAACTCGTGTAAGACCCACATTTATCCAAGCTTTAAAGGAGGAAGGTAAAGTCCAAGCTGGGTAGAAGGAGGGGTTGTTTAGAAAGGAGAGGAGAGGGTTTAGTGGAGATTGGAGACCAAAACGGAATTTAAGTCTATCCCATATTGAGAGGCTATGTTTTGTGACTAGATTTGTTATTGAACGTCGTTGGGGTGGTGAAAGCCATAACAGATTTGATATAGAAAGTGGATCACATTCCACCGATTCTATAGTTACCCAAAGAGGGATTTCTTTAGTGGCATGGTATTTATTAATTTGTGCTAATTGAGAAGCATAATAGTATTTTGAGAAATTTGGAACACCCAAACCTCCACAGGTTCGGGCCATATGTAGTGTATTTTGTGGTAATCGTGGTTTAAGTTTGCCCCAAATAAATTGGGCTGATTTGCGTTGTAGTATTCGGAAAAAATAAGCCGGAACGTTTATAGGAAGTACACGGAACAGGTATAGGATTTTAGGCAATATGGACATTTTTACTACTGTGATTCTACCCATCCATGCTAACGGTAAAGAAGACCATTTTCTCAGTAAGGTTGATAATTGAGTTAGCATGGGAGGATAATTTGCAGAGTATAGGTCAGCTGGATTAGCCGTTAGTGAGATCCCTAAATATGGTAAATGTGTTGTTGACCATGTAAATGGAAGGGAGTCTTGTAACTGTTTCTGTAAATCAGGTGATAACGATATATTTAGGGCTTTTGATTTTTGCTGATTTATCTTAAGACCAGATATTTTACCGAATTTTGTAAGAATTTCAATGAGGTTGGAGCTGATAGTAGGGGCGAAGTAAGAAATACTAAGACGTCATCGGCAAATAAACATAACTTATGTTGGTGACCACCTAATTCAAGTCCTTTTATATTTATATTGGATCTAATAAGTTGAGCTAGGGGCTCAATAGCCAAGGAGAATAGAAGAGGGGATAATGGACATCCCTGCCTGGTTCCTCTTTCAATATTAAAGGGGTCTGGGCGGTAACCTGAATAGGTTATATACGCTTTTGGATTATGATAAAGAGAGGAAATCCATCCCTGGAACCGCTCACCATATCCCCATTTATGAAGAATGGCTTTAAGATAAGACCATGACAGAGTGTCAAACGCCTTTTGTATATCGATAGAGAGGAAACAGGCAGGGATTTTGCGAGACCTGGCTATATGAGCCAGTAGGGTAGCACGCCGTATGTTATCACCTGCTTGTCTGAAAGGTATGAAACCCGTTTGGTCTTTATGAATTAATGTGCCAATAATTGGATTAAGTCTAGTCTATTTAGATAGAATCTTTGCTAATATTTTTATGTCTATATTAAGGATTGAGATTGGTCTGTAATTGGACCATGACGTGTCATCTGCATGCGGTTTTGGAATCATGGATATTGAAGCTAGTAGGGATTCCGCGTTAAAGGCACAGCCTTCTAATAGAGAATTAAATGCGTTTGTCATAAGTGGGGCTAGTAGTGTAGTTAAGTGTTTATAAAATGTGGCTGAGTATCCATCAGGGCCTGGGCGTTTATGCAATTTTAGGGATTTTATTGCTGATATGACTTCCATATTAGTGATCTGCTTATCTAAAGTTTCTTGTTGGGTAACAGAAAGGGTTGGGAGAAGAATAGAAGATAACAGTGCGTCTAATTTTGTTGAGTCGAATGTTTGTGTATTTTGGTATAAATCTTTGAGTTTCCTACGGAACTCATTGATAATTTTCTGTGGATTACTAGAAAAATTGTTTTTGGTGATTTGTAGCCGAATTGGTTTCGGAATGTGGTCTGCTCTGCGTAGAGTTAATGCCAAGAATGTGGTTGGCTTATTAGCTTTCATATATATTGTATGTTTAGTTTTGCGAAGAATCTGTATAGCTGAGTCTGTTAAAAAAAGATCAAGCTCCAACTTTGCTTTATCATAGTCTAGCTTTGTAGTTTGAGAGGGCAAATTTTGGAAAATTTCAGAGGCTTTATAATAAGCTTCCTCTAATTTGTTTTGCATTTGCTGTTTCAATTTACGTCGGTAAGACGACTGGCTGATACAGACTCCTCTAATGGAAGGTTTAAGAGCTTCCCATAGATTCAGTGGATTAGTATCTGTTAGTAAATTATTAGCGATGTAATCTTGTATGGCTGTTTCTATTTTTAGACGGTATGTTGGGTCAACTAATACATTATCATTTATAGTCCAGGATCTATGGCTAGGCCTCGGGATCAAGGATGAGAAGGACGTCATGACCGCATTGTGGTCTGACCATGCGCATGGGATGATTAAGGAATTATGTATTTGTGGTAACGTGCCAATGTGGATGAATTGGTGGTCTATACGAGAAAATGTTTTGTGGGGATGGGAATAGTAAGTGTATTGTTTTCTTCTAGGGTTTTGTTCACGCCAAGAGTCAATAAGAGAATGTTGTTCAAGGAGTTGTCTGAAATTAAGGCGTTGAGGTTGTAGTGGTGTAGGGGATTTGTCTAAAATTGGGTATAAAACTTGATTTGAGTCTCCACACATCATGAGGGTACCTTTTTTATGAGATTCAACTACTGAGAACAAGTGTGAGAGGAACAAAAGAGGATTTCTGTTGGGAGCATAGTAAGAAACTATAGTTATTTCATTATCTAACAGGAGACCTGTAAGGATTATATAGCGACCACCAGGATCTTTTATTTCTCTATGTAAAGTGAATTGGGTTGTGTTATGAAATGCAATCAGCACTCCTCTTTGTTTTGTAGTGGCCGAGGCCATATAGACTTGTGGGTATTGGCGACTTATAAATTTAGGGGAAGACTGCGTAGAGAAGTGTGTTTCCTGCAGACATATTACATGTGCAGAAAGTGAAGAAAAGGAATGAAAGGCTTTTGTTCGTTTTGGTGGGGAGTTGAGACCCTGGACATTAAGTGTTAGTACATTTAAAGACATTTTTGAATAAAAGGTATTAGGGATTATAATAAATTCTTAATGTGATAATATCCAAGAAGGTTATACTCTGGAGGGGCGAGAAAAAACAAAAAAACAAAACACAATAAAAAAAAAAAGGGGGGGGGGGGGCAGGAAAGGATGGGTAAAAAGAATAAAGGGGGGTGAATAGGACAAGTAGAATAAGTAAAATTCCTGTTTCAGAGCAGTAGATGAGAAGTTGTTTTTAAATAAAGAGGAAAATAGCTCCTATATGGAGCTAGTGTCCAAGGGGTGGTGAAATATCACCTACCGGTGGGTACAAATGGTCCAAAGAGAGTCCGGTCAGTAAGTCTGGCTACTCGAGGATCTATTGAGAGGCGCAGTGGATTGTCTCCGGGACAAAGGCAGCCTCCTCAAAGGCTATACAAACAATAACAAAATAATACAAGTCACTAATAATATAATAATAATAATAATGTAATAATAATGTAATAGAGATATGTTTCTATAACTTTGCATTACATCATGCCCTTATAAAAAAGGGCATTGCATTTACTAAACTAAACCTAAAAAATGATATTGGAGTAATAAAGTTTGGTAACAATTATTATTTTACAAAGGATTGATTAACTTCTGCTTAAATGAAATTATAAGGATAAAGGTAAAGACAGAGGAAGGATTATTCGATCCCTACTCTGAATCTACCTGAAATTGGTTACCGTTATAATAGTAACACTAGGTAAAAGGTTTCAATGAAATAAAAGAATAGTAGTGGCTTTCAGTCCATTTGATCTTTGGAATTAGGAGGTGGTGATGCAAAACGACTCCTTTTACTGATACTGGAGTGAGCTAGTTGAGTTTGGTTGTCTTGCTGAGCCTTGGGTGAGTTTGATGATGCTCTGCGTTTGGAGCCTTCAGTCGAATTATCTGGAATTGACAAACGAAGCTCCTGGATCGCAGTCAGTAGGTCGTCCAATTTCTTGCAGGTATATGTTGTACCTTTATAGGTGAATCGCAGGGCAAATGGAAAACTCCAACGATAGGGGATGTGGTGGTATTGGAGTATTTGTAGGTGAGGTTTCATCTCTTTTCTTCTGTAGAGAGTTTGCTGCGAGAGATCATGGAATACTTGGTAGCGATGGCCTTGAAAGGTTAATGTATCTTTATTACGTGCCGCTTCCATCAGTTGTTCCTTTGTTCTAAAATAGTGTAATTTTATTACAATGTCCCTGGGGGGACCATCTTCTTTTTTAGGGGCCAAAGTTCTATGAATTCTGTCCATCTCCAATCGTTCAATGGGGATTGATGGGGCTAACTCCTGAAAAAGCGCTGTAATGGTTGATTGAAGATCTATTATAGTTTCAGGTATACCGCGCAGTCGCAGGTTGGATCTCCTCGCTCTGTTTTCGAAATCTTCCAGACGTGTGTGTAGAGTAAAATTTTCTTCTTTCAAGGCTTCTAGTTCGTCAGTATGAGTATTAGTGATATCATTTATATCCTCCATTTTGTGTTCTAAGATAGATGTGCGGCGCCCTACCTCACAAATTTCCCTTGTCAGTTTTTCTGTTATTGTGTCTGAGGTATTTGGAAGGGCTTTTTGTAAAACACGTTCAAACTGACTAAGAATATCCGAGTTATTAGGAATATTCTGTAGAGATATTGGTGTTAATCCATAATCAAGGTCAGAGTCAGCAAGTTGTGAGGAAGAATAGGCAGAGTTCCCCCTTTGTGACTGTCTCTGAGGTAATGCAGAGCGGGAAGATTGTGCTGCTGTCATATTAGGAGCGTTTCTTGTCAGCTTTTCTTTGCCTGCTGGCTGTTTAAGTTTTGTCTTTTTCCCGCTAAACATTATATGTAGTTGTGCCCCGTAGTCTTAGTAATAAGTGGGTTACCGTATTAATGGGGTATTCGACCGTGACTTGTCGATAGAAGGCCTTTTCTTCCCGGTGACAGCGGAGCTCTAAGCATTCATGACTGCTCAGCAGCTTCGCACCTGTGCTCTCATCCTCTTCCTTCTCAATGATCATGCTGATAGCTTGTAAGAATATTTGTTTCTGGGCGCCGCCACCAGTGGCTAAGGCCCAATTTTTCAGCCACTGTTTAACAGGGGCGTGTAATTAAAATTTTTGATGCAATTCTTTGCCGCAGGGCTCGTTCCTGCGCTCCAACTAGAGTATCTGTGAGGGGTTGCAGTGTTGTGGCACCAGCACCAGTGCCTAAGGCCCAATTTTTCAGCCCCTGTTCAACAGGGACATTTAATTACAATTCCTGATTTAATATTTCACAGCAGGGCCCGTTCCAGCGCCCACCAAGAGTAACTGTGAGGACTTACAGTGTTGTGGCACCAGCACACCACCATCACCAAAGGCCCAATTTTTCTGCCCCTGTTCAACAGGGCCATGTAATTACAATTATTGATTTAATATTTCACAGCAGGGCCCTGTGAGGGCTTACAGTGTTGTGGCAACACCAACACCTAAGGCCCCAATTTCTGCAGAGTATATAGGGCAGGCCCCTACTTTCAAATATCCAACTTACAAATGACTCCTACTTGCAAACGGAAGGAGACAACAGGAAGTGATATGAAATCTACACCTAGGAAGGGAACTTCTCTCCTGTAAGAGTTATTATGGGAAAAACGTTTCTCATTTCCACTGATGCTTTATCACCAATCCTTGCTTCATTAAAGACCCCAAATTTTCTAAAAACATTTGTCATTGTGACAGAAAGTGAGGTGAAATCTTCTGAAGAGGAGCACAGACAGCAAAACAAATTTCACAGGGGTGATAACCCTTCCCTATGTTTTCCAAAAAGCTTAAAAATAGATTTTTTGGCTGAAGCTAGACATTAAAAATGTACCAGTTCAAAATTACAAACATATTCTACTTAACAACAAACCTACAGTCCCTGTCTTGTTTGCACCGCCTGTATACTGCTGTTCAGTAGGGATGAGCTTCGTGTTCGAGTCGAACCCATGTTCGACGCGAACATCGGCTGTTCGGTCGTTCGCCGAATTGCGAACGATATGGGCCGTTCGCGCCAAATTCGTGTGGCGCGTCACGGCCCATAATTCACTGCGGCATCGCAGTGCATTGCTGGCTGATGATTGGCCAAGCATGCACTATGACCCGCATGCTTGGCCAATCACAGCGCCGTCAGTAGAGAGAGCTGTAATTGGCCAAAGCCAGGGTGGCTTTGGCCAATTATGGCTCAGGGGATTTAGTACACGCCCCACACTATATAAGGCCGCCTGCACGGCGGCCCTGTGTAGTGTGTGTTCCGGTGTGCTGAGAGATAGAGAGAGAGAGAGACAGTGTCATTTGATTTGAGTTAGATAGATTAGGCAGAACAGTCAGTCAGTTAGCTGCACTTACAGTGTATTGTGTATATATATGCATCCCAGGTGTTGCATATATATATATATATATATATATATATACACTGTATTCAGTTTAGCTAGATCCGTTCCTGTTATCTTCTAGACTATTTACATTTAGTGCAGTGCGTCCTGCTCACAGTGTTCAGCTAGATCCGTTCCTGTTATCTTCTAGACTATTTACATTTAGTGCAGTGCGTCCTGCTCACAGTGTTCAGCTAGATCCGTTCCTGTTATCTTCTAGACTATTTACATTTAGTGCAGTGCGTCCTGCTCACAGTGTTCAGCTAGATCCGTTCCTGTTATCTTCTAGACTATTTACATTTAGTGCAGTGCGTCCTGCTCACAGTGTTCAGCTAGATCCGTTCCTGTTATCTTCTAGACTATTTACATTTAGTGCAGTGTGTCCTTCTCACAGTGTTCAGCTAGATCCGTTCCTGTTATCTTCTAGACTATTTACATTTAGTGCAGTGCGTCCTGCTCACAGTGTTCAGCTAGATCCGTTCCTGTTATCTTCTAGACTATTTACATTTAGTGCAGTGCGTCCTGCTCACAGTGTTCAGCTAGATCCGTTCCTGTTATCTTCTAGACTATTTACATTTAGTGCAGTGCGTCCTGCTCACAGTGTTCAGCTAGATCCGTTCCTGTTATCTTCTAGACTATTTACATTTAGTGCAGTGCGTCCTGCTCACAGTGTTCAGCTAGATCCGTTCCTGTTATCTTCTAGACTATTTACATTTAGTACAGTGCGTCCTGCTCACAGTGTTCAGCTAGATCCGTTCCTGTTATCTTCCTACTGACAGGCAGGCTTGTCTGGTTACAGTATATAAAGCTACCTGAAGAAAATTACAGGTGTTCTATTTGATCCATATACAAAGTAAGGTGCAGCGCTCAAGTAATAAACTAAAAAAAGGGAAATATAACAAATATAACAACAATAAGAACAGTCCTGTAGTAATATTAAAATGTCCAATATTGATAATTGGTGAGTCTCCTCCACACGTGACAGCACGCCAAAATATGGTGACTAATAGGTAGTGCCCAACACCGGTATACAGAGTGGCCTCTCACCTGATTAACAGGTTAATCATGCATTCCCAGATTGGGTCAATCAAAACGAAATCCTAGTCAAGATGATGATCCCACAGGACAATACTGGAACTGTCAGTCACGATGGCTCTCAGGCTAGGCTGTAGGCAAGGGTGGCTCTGATTAACAGGTTAATCATGCATTCCCAGATTGGGTCAATCAAAACGAAATCCTAGTCAAGATGATGATCCCACAGGACAATACTGGAACTGTCAGTCACGATGGCTCTCAGGCTAGGCTGTAGGCAAGGGTGGCTCTCCCATGACATAAAATCAAATAAAAAAGGACAGGGATAGTGCTCTCTGTATACTCAAATTTATTAAGAGGGTAGTAAAAAACAAACTTACAAAAATGGCACTTCACAAGTGCAGGACGAACACAGCATCGAAATGCAACATCGAAACTTCCGTGCAGAGACACAGCATCGAAACACAGCATCGAAACTTCCGTGCAGAGACACAGACTGGAGCATGCGCGGTAGCAGCGGGTAACGTCACGTCGTTACGTTCTGGACGCGTTGCGTCCCAGTGGGCGGGGACTTCTTCAGCAGATGACGTGACGACGAGACTACGTGGGTACCGCGCTATAAAGAGGTGAGTTGCCATAACGACAGAGAACGCTTCACAACAGGGAGAGACCGGAAATGTCCCCTAGTAATGTAAACGGGGAAAACCGGAACCCACTCCATATGAACTGAGCATTATGTGTCACCATGCAGATTCATTAAGTTTAACCAAATGATAATGAAACGAGGCAATCAGATGAGCACCTCATATGATAAAAAACATGCGAAGACATGTATAAAACCTCATAAAAAATCTCATTAAGAAATATTTAAAATTAATTATTCAAATATATGATAAAAAGAATATGCATATATATATAGACAAAAATGTCAGAACGAAAAAATTTCGTCACACCGCTGTTACCGACTGCTCCAAAAATATTGCAAAATATAAAATCTATCGATCAGAGATAAAGCAATTAGTATCGAACTCTACGTTTAACCCTTCGGGGCACATTACTTTCGTCTCATATATCCAATAGGATTCTCTTTTACTAAGTTGTCTAATAAAATTGCCCCCTCGCCAATGTCTATTAACCCTCTCAATGCCCCAAAACTTAAGACCCTTCGGGTTCTGTTCATGAAAGGCCTTAAAATGTCTAGAAACGTTATGGGTCTTAATGCCTTTTTTAATGTTGTTGACATGTTCTGCCAGTCTGACGTGTAAAGGTCTTGAAGTTCTGCCCACATACTGGAGTCCACAACTGCACTCCAGCATGTAGACAACTCCAACCGTATCGCATGTGATCAATTGTTTGATCTCATACTCTTGGATGGTAGCTGAGGCCAAAAATTTTTTTCTTTTTTTGATGTTCCCTTTGGCATGTTTACAAGGTACGCACCGACCACAGGCGTAAAAACCCCCCAAAAAAGAGAAAAGCCTATCTGACGTAGGAATAGGCGGGTTTAGTACTCCAGGAGCCAAACGGTCCCTTAATGTGGGGGCTCTTTTATAAATAAATTGGGGCCTGTCAGGAAGTACGGGGCCCAGAATCCTATCTTGTTTAAGTATTGCCCAGTTTTTCTGAATTATTCTCTCAAACTTACGGTATTGGACATTATAGTCCAACACCATTTTGAAATTGTGTTGATCTTTAATAGGAGCCTTAGTGGACCCAGCAATAAGTTCTTTTCTATCTAATGATATCACTCTAGAGACCTCTTCATCAAGGGTGGATCTATTATAACCCTTTTGCTCAAACCTAGAAGAGAGGACTTGAGATTGATCTATAAAGTCATCGAGAGTGGTACAATTCCGGCGTAACCTAATGTATTGTCCCCTGGGGATGTTACACAGCCAAGAGCTGTGATGACAACTCCCCAGGGGAATATACGAGTTACGATCTGTTACGATCTGTTACGCCGGAATTGTACCACTCTCGATGACTTTATAGATCAATCTCAAGTCCTCTCTTCTAGGTTTGAGCAAAAGGGTTATAATAGATCCACCCTTGATGAAGAGGTCTCTAGAGTGATATCATTAGATAGAAAAGAACTTATTGCTGGGTCCACTAAGGCTCCTATTAAAGATCAACACAATTTCAAAATGGTGTTGGACTATAATGTCCAATACCGTAAGTTTGAGAGAATAATTCAGAAAAACTGGGCAATACTTAAACAAGATAGGATTCTGGGCCCCGTACTTCCTGACAGGCCCCAATTTATTTATAAAAGAGCCCCCACATTAAGGGACCGTTTGGCTCCTGGAGTACTAAACCCGCCTATTCCTACGTCAGATAGGCTTTTCTCTTTTTTGGGGGGTTTTTACGCCTGTGGTCGGTGCGTACCTTGTAAACATGCCAAAGGGAACATCAAAAAAAGAAAAAAATTTTTGGCCTCAGCTACCAACCAAGAGTATGAGATCAAACAATTGATCACATGCGATACGGTTGGAGTTGTCTACATGCTGGAGTGCAGTTGTGGACTCCAGTATGTGGGCAGAACTTCAAGACCTTTACACGTCAGACTGGCAGAACATGTCAACAACATTAAAAAAGGCATTAAGACCCATAACGTTTCTAGACATTTTAAGGCCTTTCATGAACAGAACCCGAAGGGTCTTAAGTTTTGGGGCATTGAGAGGGTTAATAGACATTGGCGAGGGGGCAATTTTATTAGACAACTTAGTAAAAGAGAATCCTATTGGATATATGAGACGAAAGTAATGTGCCCCGAAGGGTTAAACGTAGAGTTCGATACTAATTGCTTTATCTCTGATCGATAGATTTTATATTTTGCAATATTTTTGGAGCAGTCGGTAACAGCGGTGTGACGAAATTTTTTCGTTCTGACATTTTTGTCTATATATATATGCATATTCTTTTTATCATATATTTGAATAATTAATTTTAAATATTTCTTAATGAGATTTTTTATGAGGTTTTATACATGTCTTCGCATGTTTTTTATCATATGAGGTGCTCATCTGATTGCCTCGTTTCATTATCATTTGGTTAAACTTAATGAATCTGCATGGTGACACATAACGCTCAGTTCATATGGAGTGGGTTCCGGTTTTCCCCGTTTACATTACTAGGGGACATTTCCGGTCTCTCCTTGTTGTGAAGCGTTCTCTGTCGTTATGGCAACTCACCTCTTTATAGCGCGGTACCCACGTAGTCTCGTCGTCACGTCATCTGCTGAAGAAGTCCCCGCCCACTGGGACGCAACGCGTCCAGAACGTAACGACGTGACGTTACCCGCTGCTACCGCGCATGCTCCAGTCTGTGTCTCTGCACGGAAGTTTCGATGCTGTGTTTCGATGCTGTGTCTCTGCACGGAAGTTTCGATGTTGCATTTCGATGCTGTGTTCGTCCTGCACTTGTGAAGTGCCATTTTTGTAAGTTTGTTTTTTACTACCCTCTTAATAAATTTGAGTATACAGAGAGCACTATCCCTGTCCTTTTTTATTTGATTTTATGTCATGGGAGAGCCACCCTTGCCTACAGCCTAGCCTGAGAGCCATCGTGACTGACAGTTCCAGTATTGTCCTGTGGGATCATCATCTTGACTAGGATTTCGTTTTGATTGACCCAATCTGGGAATGCATGATTAACCTGTTAATCAGAGCCACCCTTGCCTACAGCCTAGCCTGAGAGCCATCGTGACTGACAGTTCCAGTATTGTCCTGTGGGATCATCATCTTGACTAGGATTTCGTTTTGATTGACCCAATCTGGGAATGCATGATTAACCTGTTAATCAGGTGAGAGGCCACTCTGTATACCGGTGTTGGGCACTACCTATTAGTCACCATATTTTGGCGTGCTGTCACGTGTGGAGGAGACTCACCAATTATCAATATTGGACATTTTAATATTACTACAGGACTGTTCTTATTGTTGTTATATTTGTTATATTTCCCTTTTTTTAGTTTATTACTTGAGCGCTGCACCTTACTTTGTATATTTCGCTTAAGGGATTTGATTGTGTTGACCCTGGTGTACAGCTGCTTTTTAGTTTTTATTTTGCATATATGCGCTGATTTAATCCACCTTCTTTTGCTGTTTACAACTATCATCAATCTAGCTGCAGTATGGAAGTTTTTAGTTATTTTGATAAAAGGGAAATTAAGATAAATGAGGTATTCTCTAAGAATCCCACTCTTGAATCTCATAATGACCTGCCTCATACATTTAGAAAATTAGGTCATATTTATGAGAAAAAGATTAAAGCATGGTGGGACATCACATCCTTCGAACAATATTTGACAGCCAGACTTATCCCGAGACGTCTGAGGTGGGATTTACCCCCTAATGATGGCCTTACGGATGCACAGTCTATGTCTGAATGGAGTGATTTTTTTGTAAAAAGGGGTTTTGAATTACTTGAATTTCTTTTGATACGTAAGAGAAAGAGAATGGCAGCCCTTGACTTACAAATCAATGAAATCACTCGAAACATTGAACCCCTAAAGGATAGTGATGAGTTTTTACGACTGTCAGGAGAGCTTAAAAATAAACTCATGAAATGGGATCTTGAATCTCAGAATAAAAAGAAGAAAAAATTTATTAGGGATTTTGATGATTTTAATGGTGGGGTTATTTTTAAATGGCAAAATAACCCCACAGTGGAGGATACTGCTCAGTCCACACATATTGATCAACTCAATACTGGAGATATACAGTTAAATACTCCTCGGGTCAATCCCATATACCAATACGATTCCCCCCGCCCTAATGAATCCCAAGCCCCTCCCATTAAGAATGGATTTAAGAAATTTAATAACAAAAGAGGGAAAAATATGAGAGGTAAAGGGAGGGGAGGAGGTTCTCAAGTCCACACCCGAGATATGAACCAACCCAGAGGGACCTATCACTATGACCCTCCTCCACACCGGGATGGGTATTCTTCTCAAAATGATAGGAGAGACTATTGGGATAGAGGGAATTCTTACCAATTTCAAGATAGACCTATTTCCACACAAAATAGATATGCCCCACTTGCTGAACATACATCATATGACCGCAATGATTTTTTAGATCAAAGGGGGGTACAGAGGAACCCCCCTCCGCAATACCAGGCAGCTCAAGGGGAATATTGGAGACAGCCTGTACCATACACACCTCCAAACCCCGGTCCCCCCCGAAAGCGAAAACAAAGAGAGGAAGGAGAGGGGGGAAGCGAGTACAAAAAGCCCAGACCGTAACAGGTAAAGGAATTTATAACCTCAGTCATGTTGTTTTGAATGAAGACGAAATCAGGGTTCTTGACAGAGGTCTTAAATTCGCCCCTGTTAGAAACCTTAATAAGTTTAATACTTATGTTAACATCCAAAAGTATGTAAGAACTCTCAACATGAAAAAATATTTTCTATCACACCCTTCCCAGGGATCTAAACCTTTGGCACAGAATTATTCGTCTCTTCGGAATAAGTCCACTTTTAATCCTCAGATTTCCGATAACAAACATTTGGAGGTTTTTAAAAATATGGTTTCCAGTGACCTAGATAAATTACAGGTGAAAAGAGTGTCTGACCCACAGTCTATCAAGCGGGGTATCAAATCTTTGACGGACCGCAAAGATATCGTTATTCGTCCTGCGGATAAGGGTGGCGGGTTAGTCATTCTTAGTAAAGAATATTATCAGAATGAAATGACTCGTTTGTTATCGGACCAGGATACTTATCAAGTTTTGAATAGGGATCCTATGCTTTCATTTAAGGATGAATTGCATAACATTATTGAAGATGGTAAGGACCGTAAGATCCTTAATAAAAAGGAAGCTTTGTATTTAGATCCTTTATTTTGCAGAACACCTGTCATTTATTTTTTACCGAAAATACATAAGGATGCTGTTAGACCACCAGGGAGACCCATTGTTAATGGGATCGATTCTGTTTCTGCACGATTAGGACAATACATTGATTTCTTTTTACAACCTTTAGTTATGCAGACTCCGGCCTTTTTGAAGGACACAAAACACATCATCCAAATTCTAGACACCTTGAAATGCTCCCCCTCCACCTTTTTAGTCACAGCAGATGTGAGTTCCCTTTACACCATTATTGGCCATCAGGATGCTATGGCTTCGGTGGAATGGGCCCTGGCTACATCTTCTCTATCAGGTGGACATCAGGAGTTTCTTTTAAGTTGTTTAGATTTTTGTCTCACAAGAAACTACTTTTGGTATAACAGAGAATTTTATTTACAGACCAGGGGTGTAGCTATGGGGGCTCGCTTCGCACCCAGCGTGGCTAATATTTTTATGTCCCACTGGGAAAATGAGGCAGTATTCCTCCATCGCCCCCCAGAGTTAGTGTGTTATAGAAGATTTATAGACGATCTTATCCTTGTTTGGAATGGAGATAGATCAAGATTGAACGATTTCATTAAATCACTCAATAACAACACAAAGAATATTTCTCTAACATGGACCATTAGTTCAGAAAAAGTTGTGTTTTTAGATTTGTCCATTAGCATTAAACATGACCAGTTTATTCTCACTAATTATTTCAAACCAACAGATCGTAACTCGTATATTCCCCTGGGGAGTTGTCATCACAGCTCTTGGCTGTGTAACATCCCCAGGGGACAATACATTAGGTTACGCCGGAATTGTACCACTCTCGATGACTTTATAGATCAATCTCAAGTCCTCTCTTCTAGGTTTGAGCAAAAGGGTTATAATAGATCCACCCTTGATGAAGAGGTCTCTAGAGTGATATCATTAGATAGAAAAGAACTTATTGCTGGGTCCACTAAGGCTCCTATTAAAGATCAACACAATTTCAAAATGGTGTTGGACTATAATGTCCAATACCGTAAGTTTGAGAGAATAATTCAGAAAAACTGGGCAATACTTAAACAAGATAGGATTCTGGGCCCCGTACTTCCTGACAGGCCCCAATTTATTTATAAAAGAGCCCCCACATTAAGGGACCGTTTGGCTCCTGGAGTACCAAACCCGCCTATTCCTACGTCAGATAGGCTTTTCTCTTTTTTGGGGGGTTTTTACGCCTGTGGTCGGTGCGTACCTTGTAAACATGCCAAAGGGAACATCAAAAAAAGAAAAAAATTTTTGGCCTCAGCTACCAACCAAGAGTATGAGATCAAACAATTGATCACATGCGATACGGTTGGAGTTGTCTACATGCTGGAGTGCAGTTGTGGACTCCAGTATGTGGGCAGAACTTCAAGACCTTTACACGTCAGACTGGCAGAACATGTCAACAACATTAAAAAAGGCATTAAGACCCATAACGTTTCTAGACATTTTAAGGCCTTTCATGAACAGAACCCGAAGGGTCTTAAGTTTTGGGGCATTGAGAGGGTTAATAGACATTGGCGAGGGGGCAATTTTATTAGACAACTTAGTAAAAGAGAATCCTATTGGATATATGAGACGAAAGTAATGTCCCCCGAAGGGTTAAATGTAGAGTTCGATACTAATTGCTTTATCTCTGATCGATAGATTTTATATTTTGCAATATTTTTGGAGCAGTCGGTAACAGCGGTGTGACGAAATTTTTTCGTTCTGACATTTTTGTCTATATATATATGCATATTCTTTTTATCATATATTTGAATAATTAATTTTAAATATTTCTTAATGAGATTTTTTATGAGGTTTTATACATGTCTTCGCATGTTTTTTATCATATGAGGTGCTCATCTGATTGCCTCGTTTCATTATCATTTGGTTAAACTTAATGAATCTGCATGGTGACACATAACGCTCAGTTCATATGGAGTGGGTTCCGGTTTTCCCCGTTTACATTACTAGGGGACATTTCCGGTCTCTCCCTGTTGTGAAGCGTTCTCTGTCGTTATGGCAACTCACCTCTTTATAGCGCGGTACCCACGTAGTCTCGTCGTCACGTCATCTGCTGAAGAAGTCCCCGCCCACTGGGACGCAACGCGTCCAGAACGTAACGACGTGACGTTACCCGCTGCTACCGCGCATGCTCCAGTCTGTGTCTCTGCACGGAAGTTTCGATGCTGTGTTTCGATGCTGTGTCTCTGCACGGAAGTTTCGATGTTGCATTTCGATGCTGTGTTCGTCCTGCACTTGTGAAGTGCCATTTTTGTAAGTTTGTTTTTTACTACCCTCTTAATAAATTTGAGTATACAGAGAGCACTATCCCTGTCCTTTTTTATTTGATTTTATGTCATGGGAGAGCCACCCTTGCCTACAGCCTAGCCTGAGAGCCATCGTGACTGACAGTTCCAGTATTGTCCTGTGGGATCATCATCTTGACTAGGATTTCGTTTTGATTGACCCAATCTGGGAATGCATGATTAACCTGTTAATCAGAGCCACCCTTGCCTACAGCCTAGCCTGAGAGCCATCGTGACTGACAGTTCCAGTATTGTCCTGTGGGATCATCATCTTGACTAGGATTTCGTTTTGATTGACCCAATCTGGGAATGCATGATTAACCTGTTAATCAGGTGAGAGGCCACTCTGTATACCGGTGTTGGGCACTACCTATTAGTCACCATATTTTGGCGTGCTGTCACGTGTGGAGGAGACTCACCAATTATCAATATTGGACATTTTAATATTACTACAGGACTGTTCTTATTGTTGTTATATTTGTTATATTTCCCTTTTTTTAGTTTATTACTTGAGCGCTGCACCTTACTTTGTATATTTCGCTTAAGGGATTTGATTGTGTTGACCCTGGTGTACAGCTGCTTTTTAGTTTTTATTTTGCATATATGCGCTGATTTAATCCACCTTCTTTTGCTGTTCTATTTGATCCTATTAGTACCACGGTCAGGCAGCTAGACTATTTACATTTAGTACAGTGCGTCCTGCTCACAGTGTTCAGCTAGATCCGTTCCTGTTATCTTCCTACTGACAGGCAGGCTTGTCTGGTTACAGTATATAAAGCTACCTGAAGAAAATTACAGGTGTTCTATTTGATCCTATTAGTACCACGGTCAGGCAGCTAGACTATTTACATTTAGTACAGTGCGTCCTGCTCACAGTGTTCAGCTAGATCCGTTCCTGTTATCTTCCTACTGACAGGCAGGCTTGTCTGGTTACAGTATATAAAGCTACCTGAAGAAAATTACAGGTGTTCTATTTGATCCTATTAGTACCACGGTCAGGCAGCTAGACTATTTACATTTAGTACAGTGCGTCCTGCTCACAGTGTTCAGCTAGATCCGTTCCTGTTATCTTCCTACTGACAGGCAGGCTTGTCTGGTTACAGTATATAAAGCTACCTGAAGAAAATTACAGGTGTTCTATCCCAGCTTAGTGCAGCTACAGGCCATTAGTATGTCTGGAAGGCCAAGAAGGAGAGGCAGACAGTCACAAGCCAATAAGAGAGGGCAAGCAGGCTCTGTGTCTAGTGCTGGTTGTGGAGACGGTGCATCCTCATCAGCACGTGGCCATGGGACATGCTTGGCCTTTTTTTCGGCAGCTGGCCGTGTTGAGCCGCAACATGCGGAAGACTTGGTCGAGTGGATGACCAAGCCGTCCTCATCCTCCTCATCCTCTCTCACCCATGCCCAGGGTGCTTTGTCTGGCAAAGCAGCGGCCTCTTCCCTCAGCTCAATGTCATCAGTGACTCCTTCCCTAGCTCCACCATGTCCTCCTGAGGATTCCCTGGAACTGTTTGACCACAGTGTTGGGTACATGCTCCAGGAGGATGCCCAGCGTTTGGAAGGCTCTGATGATGATACTGAGCTTGATGAAGGCAGTAACATGAGCACGGACAGAGGGGGTGCCCAAGAAGGACAGCAATCTGGCAGTCATGCTCCCCCTGCTGCAGCATACTGCCAGGTTTGCTCCAGTGATGAGGAGAGAGGGGATGATGAGGTCACTGACTCAACGTGGGTGCCTGATAGGAGAGAGGAGGAGGAGGAGGAGGAGGAGGCGGCACATCACCAACGAGGCAGGATGCCCTCCAGGGGCCAGCCTAAGGGCAGCACATTGACTGCATCACACCCCAAAGCTCCACATGTGCAGGGCGCTGCAGTCTCTGCGCGTTATTCAAAAAGTTCTTTGGTGTGGGCCTTTTTTGAGACAAGTGCATCAGATCGCACCGCTGCTATTTGCAACATATGTCTCAAGCGTATCACGCGTGGCCAAAACATCTCCCGCTTGGGTACCACATGCTTGACCAGACATATGTTGACCTGCCATGCAGTTCGTTGGCAAGCGTATCTAAAAGACCCACACCAAAGAACAAAGAGGATCTCTCCTTGCTCCTCATCAGCTGAGATTTCCAACTCCACTAGACCTCCAGTCCTCTCTGAGACCTGCAGTGAGAGGAATGAAGGTGTAGAATTAAGTACTTGTGGGCAATCTGCTTTTGGTACACCAATGTCAGATTGTACCAGGCAAATTTCCCTGCCCCAGCTGCTGCACCGCCGAAAGAAGTTTGCTCCCAGCCATCCACATGCCCAGCGGTTGAATGCTAGCTTGGCAAAATTGCTAGCACTTCAACTGCTGCCTTTTCAGTTGGTAGACTCTGCCCCCTTCCGTGAGTTTGTGGAATGTGCGGTTCCTCAGTGGCAGGTACCCAAACGCCACTTTTTCTCACGGAAGGCGATTCCGGCTCTCTACCGGCATGTGGAAGGCAATGTCCATGCCTCGCTGGACAGGGCGGTCAGCGGTAAGGTGCATATTACCGCTGACTCATGGTCCAGCAGGCATGGACAGGGACGTTACCTAAGTTTCACGGCGCATTGGGTGACTCTGCTGGCAGCTGGGAAGGATGCAGGACAAGGTGCAGTAGTGTTGGAGGTTGTTCCGCCACCACGCCTCCAAAATGTTGATTGTGACACACCTCTCTCCTCCACCCCCTCCTCTTCTTCTTCCTCCATGGCCTCTTCCTCGGAACCAGCGGTGCTCCGTAGGTGTTCAAGGGGCTACGCAAGTACGCAGGCCAAAAGATGCCATGCGGTGCTTGAGCTGGTGTGCTTGGGGGACAGGAGCCACACTGGGGCAGAGGTTCTGTCAGCTCTGCAGGGGCAGGTTCAGAGGTGGTTGACGCCACGCCAACTTAAGGCAGAAATGGTGGTTTGCGACAATGGCACCAACCTCCTCTCTGCCCTCCGACAGGGACAAATGACCCATGTGCCCTGTTTGGCTCACGTCCTTAACTTGGTGGTGCAGCGGTTCTTGGGCAGGTACCCGGGCTTACAGGATGTCCTGAGGCAGGCCAGGAAAGTCTGTGTGCATTTCCGCCGGTCATATAATGCCAGTGCTCGGCTGACGAACCTCCAAAAGGAGTTTAACCTGCCCAAGAACCGCCTAATCTGTGACATGCCCACCAGGTGGAACTCAACGTTGGCCATGCTGCAGCGGCTGCACACGCAGCAGAGGGCCATCAATGAGTACCTGTGCGACTATGGCACCAGGACAGGGTCAGGGGAGCTTGTTTTTTTTTCCCCACGCCAGTGGGCCATGATCAGGGATGCATGCACTGTCCTGTCACCATTCGAGGAGGCCACGAGGATGGTGAGCACTGACAGTGCATGCATCAGTGACACTGTCCCCCTTGTCCACCTGTTGGAGCACACGCTGCGTGGAATAATGAACAGGGCACTTGAGGCAGAACAGAGGCAGGAAGAGGAGGACTTCCTTAGCTCTCAAGGCCCCCTTTATCCAGACAGTGTTCCTGCGTGCCCGCCAATCACACAGGAAGAGGACGAGGAGGAGGAGGAGGAGGAGGAAGATTGTGTCAGTATGGAGGTGGAGCCTGGCACTCAGCATCAGCAGCAGTCTTTAAGGGATCAGTCCCAAGAAACACATGGACTTGTACGTGGCTGGGAGGAGGTGGCTGCGGACGTTGTCATCCTTAGTGACCCAGAGGACTCCGGACCGAATGCCTCAGCAAACCTACGCTGCATGGCCTCCCTGATCCTGCAAAGCCTGCGTAAGGATCCTCGTATTCGTGGTATCAAGGAGAAGGACCAATACTGGCTGGCAACCCTCCTTGATCCACGTTACAAGGGTAAGGTTGCGGACCTTATCTTGCGATCGCAGAGGGAGCAGAGGATGAAACATCTTCGGGAGGCCTTGCAGAAAGGTCTGTGCAACGCGTTCCCAGAGACTGGGAGGTTACAAACTCCTGTTTCTGGACAACGTGTTGCTGAGGCTTCGGTCAGTCAAAGAAGGAGCGGTGGAGAAGGTGGCCGTCTGACCGATGCGTTCAGACAATTTTTTGGTCCGCAGCCCCAAGGTATGATCGGTTCCAGCAACCATCGCCAGCGTCTGTTTTACATGGTGCAGGAATACCTAGGGGCAAGATCAGACTTGGACACCTTTCCCACCGAAAATCCTCTGGGTTACTGGGTCTTGAGGATGGATCACTGGCCAGAGCTTGCACAGTATGCAATTGAGCTACTGGCCTGTCCTGCATCCAGCGTTCTTTCGGAACGCACATTCAGTGCTGCTGGAGGCGTGGTAACCGATCACAGGGTGCGTCTGTCCACCGACTCGGTCGATCGGCTGACCTTCATAAAAATGAATCAGTCTTGGATCACCACCAGCTACCAAGCACCTGATGCTGATGTAACCGAATAAATTTTTTTGAAATCTCAGATCCCTTCAAAGACTGCCTATGCTGATGCTGAGTGACTATCCCTGAGTAATTATCCTCTTCCTCCTCAATCATCACGCTGATAGCTTGTAAGAACATTTTTGGTTCTGGGCGCCACCACCAGTGCCTAAGGCACAATTTTTCAGCCCCTGTTTAACAGGAGCGTGTAATTACAATTTTTGATGTAATACTTTGCAGCAGGGCTCGTTCCTGCATTCCAACTAGAGTGTCTGTGAGGGGTTGCAGTGTTGTGGCACCAGCACCAGTGCCTAAGGCCCAATTTTTCTGCCCCTGTCTAACAGGGGCGTGTAATTACAATTTTTGATGCAATACTGTGCAGCAGGGCTCGTTCCTGCGTTCCAACTAGAGTGTCTGTGAGGGGTTGCAGTGTTGTGGCACCAGCACCAGTGCCTAAGGCCCAATTTTTCTGCCCCTGTCTAACAGGGGCGTGTAATTACAATTTTTGATGCAATACTTTGCAGCAGGGCTCGTTCCTGCGTTCCAACTAGAGTGTCTGTGAGGGGTTGCAGTGTTGTGGCACCAGCACCAGTGCCTAAGGCCTAATTTTTCAGCTCCTGTTCAACAGGGGCATGTAATTACAATTCTTGATCTAATATTTCACAGCAGGGCCCTGTGAGGGCTTACAGTGTTGTGGCCACAGCAACACCTAAGGCCCAAATTTCTGCTGAGTATATAGGGCAGGACCCTACTTTCAAACATCTAACTTACAAACGACTCCTACTTGCAAACGGAAGGAGACAACAGGAAGTGAGATGAAATCTACCCCTAGGAAGGGAAATTCTCTCCTGTAAGAGTTAATATGGGAAAACAATTTCTCCTTTCCACTGATGCTTTCCAATCCTTGTTCCACAAAAAAACCCAAATTTTCAAAAAACATTTTTCATTGGGACAAAAAAGTGAGGTGAAATCTTCTGAAGAGGAGGAAAGACAGCAAAACAAATGTCACAGGGGTGATAACCCTTCCCTATGTTTTCCAAAAAGCTTAAAAAAGATTATTTGGCTGGAGCTAAACACGTTAAAAATGTTCAAAATTACAAAGAGATTCTACTTAACAACAAACCTACAGTCCCTGTCTTGTTTGCACCGCCTGTATACTGCTGTTCAGAGTATATAGGGCCTGGTGGCCCCACACCTTTCCTTATTTTAATTTGGGTGCGGGGTTCCCCTTAATATCCATACAAGACCCAAAGGGCCTGGTAATGGACTGGGGGGTACCCATGCCGTTTGTCTCACTGATTTTCATCCATATTGCCATGACCCGACATGACAAACCCACAAGCAGTTTTAAATGAGATTTTTTCCTTTAAAAATGACATTTGGTGCAGGGACTGTTCTAAACACGGGAAACACGCGTCACTTTACAGGCATACTATAGACACCCCCCAGGTACGATATTTAAAGGAATATTTCACTTTTTTTTTTTTACTTTAAGCATCATTAAAATCACTGCTCCCTAAAGAACGGCCGTTTTTAAAAGTTTTTTTTGCATTGATACATGTCCCCTGGGGTAGGACCCGGGTCCCCAAACCCTTTTTAGGACAATACCATGCAAATTAGCCTTTAAAATGAGCACTTTTGATTTCGAACGTTCGAGTCCCATAGACGTCAATGGGGTTCTAACGTTCGTGCAAACTTTCGGTCCGTTCGCGGGTTCTGGTGCGAACCGAACCGGGGGGTGTTCGGCTCATCCCTACTGTTCAGAGTATATAGGGCCTGGGGGCCCCACGCCTTTCCTTTTTTTTAATTTGGGTGCGGGGTTCCCCTTAATATCCATACAAGACCCAAAAGGGCCTGGTAATGGACTGGGGGGGGGGCTGTGCCACCAAAAGGAGCAAGTCTAGACTGCATATCAAGCTACACTGCTAAAGGGATGCCCCATTGCTGTCTGGATATCCAGATTTGAGGTCATTTATGTGCCTGGTTTGCCCACTACCCGCCATGCTGTATAGAGGGATGCTTTATTGCCTACTGCCTACCCGGTCTTTGGTCTGTCTACGAGCCTGTTGAGCTTGCAATCTGGTAAGCGTGTAATTTAGGTGGTGGAGGATCACTGCGAGGCATGTTTTCAATTTCCTACCTTTCCACACTGATCCCTATGAAGAGCTATCAGGGGACTCTTCCCATTCCCCTTGAAGATTCTCCGATTTTCTGGTCTATGGACTTTGCTATATGATATTAATATATAATCACTATTTTGGGTTTTTCACATTTTTTGATTTTTGGCACTAATTGATTTATATGTACTTAATATTATTCAGAATATTCTTTGAATTTCAGTTTTTTGTATTTTGCTATATAATCTCAATGTATATATTTATATTTGATGTTTTCTCACATCCTTTTTATTTGCATCAATTTATTTTTATGCATTTATCATTCATGGCATAGCGCAGTTTTTTCTTTGTTTTGCTAATAGGTTTAGGTAAATTTAGTTTTGGGCTCCTCTGTATAGTGGAGTAGGATTCGATTTTGGTTGTTTTGGGTTCTGCTGGTTGCAGGCTCAACTACTTCTCATGCAGCCTCAGCCAATCCCTGGTCAAAGGTAGACTGAGGTCTACCTTGAAGAAGTTACCTACTACTAGAGTGTGTCGTCTGCATGGGCGTTGCTGGGTGGCAAAAAGACTGGTTTGTTACCTACCTGACGCACACTGACCTACCGGACGTGCACTGACCTACCTGAGGCTCACCGACCTACCTGATGCACACTGACTTACTTGACGCACACTGACCTACCTGACGTGACTTCCTCCTGCAGCTCAGCCATAGTGTGCGCCGCGCTCATCACAGTAGAGTAGATAGTGGACAGCAAGCACTCCAGGCAGCCAGAGCCATGACAGGACAGGAGAGGAGAGCCGCCCGCCTGAGCGCCAAGTGGGGATCTTCTCACAGTGACGTGGCAGCGGCCGCATTGTAATTCCCGCCTTCTGGAGCCTGCGGTGCCTATAATGGACAACACACGTCCCTCAGTCCCGGCACTGGACCTCCATCATATGCGCTGCAGGCTCCAGAGGGCGGGACCTGCTATGTCACTCGGCTGCGCTCTGGGTCAGATCGGTCCCCGCTCGGGCTAGGAGCTAATAAAAGAATTGTGCATGCTCCAGACCCGGGGCTTTTTGGGGACCCACTCAGGGCTCCAGCCCCCCTCAGCCCCCCTCCCGACGCCATTGGTCATCTGGTAAAGTGTACACTGGATTTGGAGTATCCCAAGGCTCATCCTATAACCTAAGTTCTTCAGGCAATAAACCCTAAAAATACTTTCTGCCTGGTTATTGCACAACAAGACTGAAAACTGCTGTGTGCCTGGCTGCTATGCATCCAATAAGGAAGATAACCTGGGACAAACAGCGAGACAGGTTTGGGGTCTGCGCTACACCCGAAAACAGCATCTTTCATGGCTATAACATCTAGTCTCCGAGCTTATGAAGCACAGATGCTAGACCATGAAGAGTTTTGCCTATGTTTTTTTTGTTGTTGAAATATGTGATCTTTATTAAATCATCACACGTGGGAGATTATATAGAACATACTGTTTCCAAGATGGCAAATACAAGTACATGCAAAAGGAAAAATCTCCCAATAGTACAACACGATACAGTACAATGGACAGTGTAGTACAATATTGCAATCACTAAAAAAGAGGTTGACTCCTAAACAAGGTACAAATAACAGTTAGTGGAAGTGGAGCATAGGTGTGAAAAGGTCAATGGAATTTTACCAATAGAAGGCATGCGGCCCATTAATAAAGGACCCTTTATTAGTCAACCATAAAGTGGGGCAAAGCAGTACACAAGTTGGTCCATTATTCTTCACGTGGTATAGAAACACATATTCCAAAGTCACCCATATGTTGCTTACGACTGCAACCATCTATCCCACATTTTGTTGTATTTGGACAGGCAGCCTCTATGGACATAGAAAAAACTTCTTATAAGGAAATGTTTTATTCATTTCACAAATCCAGGAGTTTAGGGGAATCAGCTCTCACCCAACTTCTCGCAATTAATTTTCTAGCTAAGAAATAGGGTTTCAAATGTAATAAATTTAGTGAACTTATCCATATCGGGATTAGTATAATGTTCAAGCAGACATGGCTCAGGTCTAGGGTCAGTGGGGAGCCCATGGTGTCATGCAAAAATGTCACCGCCTGTGCCCAGAACTCCTGAATAATATAACAGACCCATAGCAGATGATAAAATGTGCCTGAGGTAAGTTCTGATCCTGAATTATGTCGTAGGTACCAAAAAAATATGTGGTTGGGTAAAGAGAATTCCTCCTTCAAGAGGTCAAATATTTTGAGGCTACCAGAGGACAGCACATGGTGCAAGAAATATATACCTTTGGACGCCCAAATATCCACATTGGGAATAGATAGAAGCTCAGTTTGGTATTTATTGTGCCAGAGAGGAGTGTAATCATGATATTCTGGGGGATTCAGTTTGTAGAGGCTAAGTCCCATATCCTTTTGTAGCAATTGGGGAACGGTTCAGGCCGAGCCTATTCAGCCGGTCCCCAAACACCCAAATTTGCAGAATGTTCGCCGGGTGTTAGCCCTAACAACCCTGACAACCCTCCTGCAATGCACTGAGCTCTGCACAGTGCATTCTGCTCCCTGACTGGGCAAAGCTTTGACCAGTCATGGCGCAGTGTAAGCTGGTTGTTAAGGAGCAGGGCCGTTGCGTCCGTAACAACTGATGAGTCATCAGCTGTCCATGGGTTTCCCCGCTGACAGCTGAATAAAAAAAAAGTACTGGTAACACAACAAAGAAAAAATGGCATGGAGACCCCCCTCCCAGTCCATACCAGGTCCTTCGGGTCTGGTATGGATTTTAAGAGGAATCTAATGCCAAAATTATAAAAACAAATGGCACAGGGTCCCCCCAAAATCCATACCAGACCCTTATCCGAGCATGCAGCCCAGCAGATCGGAAAAGGGGAGGGGACGAACCCCCCTCCTGAATCATACCAGGCCACATGCCCTCAACATGAGAGGTGGGTGCTTTGGGGTGGGGGGCTCATCTCCCACCCTATGTGAATGAGTATCAAGTACATTGTACCCCTACCCATTTAACAAAAAAGTGTCAAAAAGTAATAACCACCAGAAACTGTTTTTGTCAATTCCTTTATTAAAAAAAAAAAAAAAATTGTGTCCCTTGATGTGAATCCATCGTCAATCATGACATCCTACGGACCCGAAAAATCGCCTCCCGCCGATTGCCCAGTTCTTATCAACATGGGGACAAGGTGCTTTGGGGCTGGGGGGGCAGAGCCCCCACCCCCCCATGTTGGGGGCATGTGGCCTGGTATGGTTCAGGAGGGGGGGGCTCGCTTGTCCGAATAGAAGAAATACTGTAGGTAATGTGGAGGCTTCAAAAATATGATTGAACAAGTGTAGAAGTTTAATGATTCATTTTTTAATGTTGTTTAGTTATTGGTGTTCACTTTAAAATATGTAGTACGAAAAAGCTATAAAAAAAAAATCTTAGGTGAGGGAGATGGAGCTTGTTCCATGATAACAAACCTGCGTACCAAATCCCAATCGTAAAACTCAATCAAAAATTACAAGAAAAGGTCTAAGATTCATAGAAGGAAAATAGGACAAAGACCCCATACGATATCTCTCCTATCAACAATAATATTCAATACACAAATGTTTAACAGAAATATTGTGTAAGATAGGGGGTCAAAACTAGCACAATCTAAGCAAGCTGATGAAATAACCTAAGGGACACAATAAACTGGGTTGAGTCTATTTACCGGATTCACTTAAGTGAATAAATGATCTCCAACTGAGAAAAAGGGAATAATGTGATTAGTCTGTGTAGGTTTACGAGATATCATGGAATCCAGCAAAGATAATGAATATGTAAATATAAAAATAAGTTCACAGGAAAAAATGAAATGCTGAACTCAGAGGTAAATATGTGTGGTTAAATATCACAAGACTGTGACATAGCCCACAGAAAAAGTAACCTTGATCCAAGACTAAGGGCTCGTTCACACCATACGTGTGTGAAAAATGATGGGAACTGAAGGGAATGCAAATTTTACTTGCAGAAACATCAGTTTCATGTCAGTTTACATCAATTTCCATGCTGGTCAGTTCTGTGCCCTGTTCACGCCGATGTTGATGTCATGTCAGGTTTTTTCCGTGTGGAAAACTGCATACACATTTAGGATTTCTGCACAGAAAAAATCCACACGTGATTCCAGTGTTGTGGTGTGAACAGGGCACATAAAGAACCATTTTTTTTGTCATTGCAGAATGCATGCAGAAAAACTGGAGTCTCTGCACCATGGTGTGATCCAGGAGCTAAGGCCTAGTGCCCTGTTCACACCTCAACATGCAGATTTTTTCTGCGCAGGAATCTGCAACGTGCATGCAGTTTTCTGCATGGGAAAAAAACTGACATGGCATCAACATTGGTGTGAACAGGGCACATAACTGACACGTATGAAAACTGATGTGAAACTGATGTCTCTCCAAGTGAAATCTGCGTGGTTTTCACTTCAGTTCCCATCAGTTTTTCATGCACGTATGGTGTGCACAAGCCCTCATGGTAGCAATTAGGGATGAGCCGAACACCCCCCGGTTCGGTTTGCACCAGAACCTGCGAACGGACCGAAAATTTGCACGAACGTTAGAACCCCATTGACGTCTATGGGACTCGAACATTCGAAATCAAAAGTGCTCATTTTAAAGGCTAATTTGCATGGTATTGTCCTAAAAAGGGTTTGGGTACCCGGGTCCTACCCCAGGGGACATGTATCAATGCAAAAAAAACTTTTAAAAACGGACGTTTTTTCGGGAGCAGTGATTTTATTGATGCTTAAAGTAAAAAAAAAAAAAGTGAAATATTCCTTTAAATATCATACCTGGGAGGTGTCTATAGTATGCCTGTAAAGTGGCGCGTGTTTCCCGTGTTTAGAACAGTCCCTGCACCAAATGTCATTTTTAAAGGAAAAAATCTCATTTAAAACTGCTTGCGGGTTTAATGTCATGTCGGGTCCTGGCAATATGGATGAAAATCAGTGAGACAAACGGCATGGGTACCCCCCAGTCCATTACCAGGCCCTTTGGGTCTTGTATGGATATTAAGGGGAACCCCGCACCCAAATTAAAATAAGGAAAGGTGTGGGGCCACCAGGCCCTATATACTCTGAACAGCAGTATACAGGCGGTGCAAACAAGACAGGGACTGTAGGTTTGTTGTTAAGTAGAATCTCTTTGTAATTTTGAACATTTTTAACGTGTTTAGCTCCAGCCAAAAAATCTTTAAGCTTTTTGGAAAACATAGGGAAGGGTTATCACCCCTGTGACATTTGTTTTGCTGTCTTTCCTCCTCTTCAGAAGATTTCACCTCACTTTTGTCCCAATGACAAATGTTTTTTGAAAATTTGTTTTTTTTTGTGGAACAAGGATTGGAAAGCATCAGTGAAAAGGAGAAATGTATTTCCCATATTAACTCTTACAGGAGAGAATTTTCCTTTCTAGGGGTAGATTTCATCTCACTTCCTGTTGTCTCCTTCCGTTTGCAAGTAGGAGTCGTTGGTAAGTTAGATGTTTGAAAGTAGGGGCCTGCCCTATATACTCAGCAGAAATTTGGGCCTTAGGTGTTGTTGTGGCCACAACACTTTAAGCCCTCACAGGGCCCTGCTGTGAAATATTAGATCAAGAATTGTAATTACATGCCCCTGTTGAAACAGGGGCAGAAAAACTGGGCCTTTGGTGGTGGTGGTGCTGGTGCCACAACACTGTAAGTCCTCACTCGCTCTTGGTGGGTGCAGAAATGGGCCCTGCTGTGAAATATTAGATCAAGAATTGTAATTACATGCCCCTGTTGAACAAGGGCAGAAAAATTGGGCCTTCGGTGGTGGTGGTGCTGGTGGTGCTGGTGCCACAACACTGTAAGTCCTCACTCGCTGTTGGTGGGTGCAGAAATGGGCCCTGCTGTGAAATATTAGATCAAGAATTGTAATTACATGCCCCTGTTGAACAGGAGCTGAAAAATTAGGCCTTAGGCACTGGTGCCACAACACTGCAACCCCTAACAGACACTCTAGTTGGAACGCAGGAACGAGCCCTGCTGCAAAGTATTGCATCAAAAATTGTAATTACACGCCCCTGTTAAACAGGGGCAGAAAAATTGGGCCTTAGGCACTGGTGCTGGTGCCACAACACTGCAACCCCTCACAGACACTCTAGTTGGAACGCAGGAACGAGCCCTGCTGCAAAGTATTGCATCAAAATTGTAATTACACGCCCCTGTTAAACAGGGGCAGAAAAATTGGGCCTTAGGCACTGGTGCTGGTGCCACGACACTGCAACCCCTCACAGACACTAGTTGGAACGCAGGAATGAGCCCTGCTGCAAAGTATTGCATCAAAAATTGTAATTACACGCCCCTGTTAAACAGGGGCAGAAAAATTGGGCCTTAGGCACTGGTGGTGATGCCCAGAACCAAAAATAATCTTACAAGCTATCAGCGTGATCATTGAGGAGGAAGAGGATAATTACTCAGGGATAGTCACTCAGCATCAGCATAGGCAGTCTTTGAAGGGATCTGAGATTTCAAAAAAAATTATTTGGTTACATCAGCATCGGGTGCTTGGTAGCTGGTGGTGATCCAAGACTGATTCATTTTTATGAAGGTCAGTCGATCGACCGAGTCGGTGGACAGACGCACCCTGTGATCGGTTACCACGCCTCCAGCAGCACTGAATGTGCGTTCCGAAAGAACGCTGGATGCAGGACAGGCCAGTAGCTCAATTGCATACTGTGCAAGCTCTGGCCAGTGATCCATCCTCAAGACCCAGTAACCCAGAGGATTTTCGGTGGGAAAGGTGTCCAAATCTCATCTTGTCCCTAGGTATTCCTGCACCATGTAAAACAGACGCTGGCGATGGTTGCTGGAACCGATCATACCTTGGGGCTGCGGACCAAAAAATTGTCTGAACGCATCGGTCAGACGGCCACCTTCTCCACCGCTCCTTCTTTGACTGACCGAAGCCTCAGCAACACGTTGTCCAGAAACAGGAGTTTGTAACCTCCCAGTCTCTGGGAACGCGTTGCACAGACCTTTCTGCAAGGCCTCCCAAAGATGTTTCATCCTCTGCTCCCTCTGCGATGGCAAGATAAGGTCCGCAACCTTACCCTTGTAACGTGGATCAAGGAGGGTTGCCAGCCAGTATTGGTCCTTCTCCTTGATCCCACGAATACGAGGATCCTTACGCAGGCTTTTCAGGATCAGGGAGGCCATGCAGCGTAGGTTTGCTGAGGCATTCGGTCCGGAGTCCTCTGGGTCACTAATGACGACATGGTCCGCAGCCACCTCCTCCCAGCCACGTACAAGTCCATGTGTTTCTTGGGACTGATCCCTTAAAGACTGCTGCTGATTCTGAGTGCCAGGCTCCACCTCCATACTGACACAATCTTCCTCCTCCTCCTCCTCCTCCTCGTCCTCTTCCTGTGTGATCGGCGGGCACACAGGAACACTGTCTGGATAAAGGGGGCCTTGAGAGCTAAGGAAGTCCTCCTCTTCCTGCCTCTGTTCTGCCTCAAGTGCCCTGTCCATTATTCCACGCAGCGTGTGCTCCAACAGGTGGACAAGGGGGACAGTGTCACTGATGCATGCACTGTCACTGCTCACCATCCTCGTGGCCTCCTCAAATGGTGACAGGACAGTGCATGCATCCCTGATCATGGCCCACTGGCGTGGGGAAAAAAAACCAAGCTCCCCTGACCCTGTCCTGGTGCCATAGTCGCACAGGTACTCATTGATGGCCCTCTGCTGCGTGTGCAGCCGCTGCAGCATGGCCAACGTTGAGTTCCACCTGGTGGGCATGTCACAGATTAGGCGGTTCTTGGGCAGGTTAAACTCCTTTTGGAGGTCCGTCAGCCGAGCACTGGCATTAGTTGACCGGCGGAAATGCACACAGACTTTCCTGGCCTGCCTCAGGACATCCTGTAAGCCCGGGTACCTGCCCAAGAACCGCTGCACCACCAAGTTAAGGACGTGAGCCAAACAGGGCACATGGGTCATTTGTCCCTGTTGGAGGGCAGAGAGGAGGTTGGTGCCATTGTCGCAAACCACCATTCCTGCCTTAAGTTGGCGTGGCGTCAACCACCTCTGAACCTGCCCCTGCAGAGCTGACAGAACCTCTGCCCCAGTGTGGCTCCTGTCCCCCAAGCACACCAGCTCAAGCACCGCATGGCATCTTTTGGCCTGCGTACTTGCGTAGCCCCTTGAACGACTAAGGAGCACCGCTGGTTCCGAGGACAAAGCACAGGAAGAGGCCATGGAGGAAGAAGAAGAGGAGGGGGTGAAGGAGAGAGGTGTGTCACAATCATTAGCATTTTGGAGGCGTGGTGGCGGAACAACCTCCAACACTACTGCACCTTGTCCTGCATCCTTCCCAGCTGCCAGCAGAGTCACCCAATGCGCCATGAAACTTAGGTAACGTCCCTGTCCATGCCTGCTGGATCATGAGTCAGTGGTAATATGCACCTTACCGCTGACCGCCCTGTCCAGCGAGGCATGGACATTGCCATCCACATGCCGGTAGAGAGCCAGAATCGCCTTCCGTGAGAAAAAGTGGCGTTTGGGTACCTGCCACTGAGGAACCGCACATTCCACAAACTCACGGAAGGGGGCAGAATCTACCAACTGAAAAGGCAGCAGTTGAAGTGCTAGCAATTTTGCCAAGCTAACATTCAACCGCTGGGCATGTGGATGGCTGGGAGCAAACTTCTTTCGGCGGTGCAGCAGCTGGGGCAGGGAAATTTGCCTGGTACAATCTGACATTGGTGTACCAAAAGCAGATTGCCCACAAGTACTTGGCTGTGACACACCTAATTCTACACCTTCATTCCTCTCAGTGCAGGTCTCAGAGAGGACTGAAGGTCTAGTGGGGTTGGAAATCTCAGCTGATGAGGAGCAAGGAGAGGTCCTCTTTGTTCTTTGGTGTGGGTCTTTTAGATACGCTTGCCAATGAACTGCATGGCAGGTCAACATATGTCTGGTCAAGCATGTGGTACCCAAGCGGGAGATGTTTTGGCCACGCAAGATACGCTTGAGACATATGTTGCAAATAGCAGCGGTGCGATCTGATGCACTCGTCTCAAAAAAGGCCCACACCAAAGAACTTTTTGAATAACGCGCAGAGACTGCAGCGCCCTGCACATGTGGAGCTTTGGGGTGTGATGCAGTCAATGTGCTGCCCTTAGTCTGGCCCCTGGAGGGCATCCTGCTTCGTTGGTGATGTGACGCCTCCTCCTCCTCCTCCTCCTCTCTCCTATCAGGCACCCACGTTGAGTCAGTGACCTCATCATCCCCTCCCTCCTCATCACTGGAGCAAACCTGGCAGTATGCTGCAGCAGGGGGAGCATGACTGCCAGATTGCTGTCCTTCTTGGGCACCCCCTCTGTCCGTGCTCATGTTACTGCCTTCATCGAGCTCAGTATCATCATCAGAGCCTTCCAAACGCTGGGCATCCTCCTGGAGCATGTACCCAACACTGTGGTCAAACAGTTCGAGGGACTCCTCAGGAGGACATGGTGGGGCTAAGGAAGGAGTCACTGATGACATTTAGCCGAGGGAAGAGGCCGCTGCTTTGCCAGACAAAGTACCCTGGGCATGGGTGAGAGAGGATGAGGAGGATGAGGACGGCTTGGTCATCCACTCCACCAAGTCTTCCGCATGTTGCGGCTCAACACGGCCAGCTGCCGAAAAAAAGGCCAAGCGTGTCCCATGGCCACGTGCTGATGAGGATGCACCATCTCCACGACCAGCACTAGACACAGCGCCTGCTTGCCCTCTCTTATTGGCTTGTGACTGTCTGCCTCTCCCTCTTGGCCTTCCAGACATACTAATGGCCTGTAGCTGCACTAAGCTGGGATAGATATATATATATATATATATATATATATATATATATATATATATATATATGTACTTATACTGCAGCTAGCAAAATCAACTGCCTGCCTGTAGTATGAGAACACCACCAACCTTCTACAGGTAGCTTTAGCTGAACACTGTGAGCAGGACGCACCCCACTAACTTGTAGGTTTAGCAGAACACTGTGAGCAGGATGCACTGCACTAACTGTAAATAGTCTAGCTGCCTGACTGTGGTACTAATAGGATCAAAAGAACAACAGTAATTATCTTCAGGTAGCTGTAAATACTGTTACAAGACAAGCCTGCCTGTCAGTAGGAAGATAACAGGAACTGATCTAGCTGAACACTGTGAGCAGGACGCACTGCACTAACTTTAAATAGTCTAGCTGCCTGACTGTGGTACTAATAGGATCAAAAGAACACCAGTAATTATCTTCAGGTAGCTGTAAATACTGTTACAAGACAAGCCTGCCTGTCAGTAGGAAGATAACAGGAACGGATCTAGCTAAACTGAATACAGTGTATATATATATATGCAACACCTGGGATGCATATATATACACAATACACTGTAAGTGCAGCTAACTGACTGACTGTCCTGCCTAATCTAGCTAACTCAAATGAAATGACACGGTCTCTCTCTCTATCTCTCAGCACACCGGAACACACTGCACAGGGCCGCCCGTCAGGCGGCCTTATATAGTGTGGGGCGTGTACTAAATCCCCTGAGCCATAATTGGCCAAAGCCTCCTTGGCTTTGGCCAATTACGGCTCTCTGTTCAGGTGGCGCTGTGATTGGCCAAGCATGCGGGTCATAGTGCATGCTTGGCCAATCATCAGCCAGCAATGCAATGCGATGCCGCAGTGAATTATGGGCCGTGACGCGCCACACGAATTTGGCGCGAACGGCCCATATTGTTCGCAATTCGGCGAACGACCGAACAGCCGATGTTCGAGTCGAACATGGGTTCGACTCGAACACGAAGCTCATCCCTAGTAGCAATTTTTTCAATCCTGATCTGATTAAATGCGTATGAAAATACTCTCCTTGATAGTGGAATAGACTATAATCCAAAATAAGCTTCAAACTGGCTCAAATATGCAAATATTACTAGTGTAAATACAAGACCACCCTCTCAATGTGCTACACTGGTGGGGAAGTTCATGTGCAAAAAAGCAGGCCCGGGACAAGGAGTGGGTAGAACGGGCAGCTGCCCTGGGCACTGTGGATTCATGTGAGGTGGGGTGGGGGGTATGTGTACTTGGAGGGATTTTAAGGGGTAGAGGATTTGTGGTAGGAGGCGTGACTTTTTTTGGGGCGGGGTATTTGTGTTTAGAGGGGGGATATCAGCAGGGGGGCAGATTTGTACTTGGAGGTTTATGCTTAAGGGTTAAGCATGTAGATTAGTGCTCAATTTTGTGTTGGGGGTTATTTTTGCTGACACATGGGGGGTTATTTACTAAAGGCAAATACACTTTGCACTACAAGTGCACTTGAAAGTGCAGTCGCTGTAGATCTGAGGGGAAGATCTGAAATTGGTGGAAGCTCTGCTGATTTTATCATCCAATCATGTGCAAGCTAAAATGCTGTTTTTTATTTTCCTCACATGTCCCCCTCAGATTTACAGTGACTGCACTTCCAAGTGCACTTTCAGTGCATTTTCAAGTGCACTTGCAGTGCACTTGTAGTGCAAAGTGAATTTGCCTTTAGTAAATAACACCCATAATGTTCATACATCTCAACATCGCAGTTTGGCATGTTCGCCCTGGGACTCTAGATTACTATGTGATGGCACTGCAAAAGAAGCATAATAAACCATGCATACCAATCAGAGTGTCCACTGAGAAAAGTCTAAGTGGAAGCAATAAGCTAAGTGTTTGGTATTCAAAATATAATATGATAATACCTGTAAGGACGTGCCAAAGTACTGAAACCTCTACCAAAACAATGTGTAAAACATTATACGTCATCACAAAAAAGTGAACATACAAATGAAAGATAAAATAATCTGATAAGTTTAGACCCCTAAACAAAGGTCAATTGTGCAGGAAATTGCATCTAAAGGGTTAAGAAAACGTGCCCCAGCTGTGTAACTTAATAATATCAGCCATGGCTCACACATTCAGCAAAGTGTCAGATTGAGACATCCAAGGAACCATTATACTTGCAGATAAACCATCAAAAAGTCTTGAAAAATGTTATTTGTCCAACTATTCACAACAGTCCATATGATCCAGTCAGAGACAAGAACATAGCCTCAATGTTGAGATTGTTTAGACCTGTCTACATGCTGGGATGTGCCCCAGCTGACAACTCATTCACCAGAGTAGTGCCTTCAGGTGAGGCATAAATCATAAGCAATGAAGATAAGAATAAATATAAATATAAACTGGCCAAGCAGCAAGATTCTGTATAGAAATCAGGCTCTAAAGTGCATAGCTTCAATAAGTAAACAATAGACCAAAGCAGAGACCAGGGAACCCGGACGTACTCACTGTGACCCATGATAAATGCTTAAGGGTACCCACTCATGTTGTCAAGGTCCCATGAGTTGGATGCTGCTGACTAGTGAGGGTACAGGCTGAGGAGAGGTCCGCCCAGACCTAAAGCATACTGCAGAAATAGGAAGAGATAGTCCAGCCGCTGCACACTTCACCCCTCCCAAGTGGTTAGCAGGTAAAAGGTAACTCTGTTTAACTCTAGACAAGTAACCTGTAAAGAATTTTTTAGTACCGTAGTTAGGCACCATACGACGGGTGTACGCAATTTTAAAGTGTGACCTGTTAGGTATCTATTTACTCGGCGTAACATTATCTTTTATATTTTACCAAAAATTGGGTATTATATTGTGTTTGCGTGCAAGTAAATTCATTAAAGTGTATTTCTTCCAAAAAAAATTGTGTTTGAAAATCCTCTGCACAAATACCCATTATTTTATTCTATAGGGCCTCTGCTAAAAATACATATACGGTATATATAATGTTTGGGAGTTCTAAATTATTTTCCAGCAAAAACAAATGTAGATTTTTACATGTATGTGAGAAGTGTCAGAATTGGCCCGGGAAGGAAGTTGTTAAATCAAAAAATAGTCTTGCCAATTTTCCCTAACTTATCATAGACCAACTTCATGCTTTTACCATCCAAATTTATCTGTAAAAGAGCAGAATATGGTGCCACAGAAAATGTATTTGTGCTACCATGAAGACCATGCAAAAGACAGCCAGTGACTTCCAGAACAATTTTCCTCATGGCAAGAAAAAAAATCATCAAAAAGGCATACTCTGTCCAGGGCATGGAAGTTCCAATTGGTATTACAGAATATTCACGAGAGCTTTATATTTGTCTATAGCATTGATCTCCAAACTGTGGCCTGAGGGGCAGATGCGGCCCTTTGCCTGCTGTTATCCAGCCCTTCGGGCACTCTTTCATCCACTGATACCAAAAATAAGGCATAATTTCTCCAACTGACACCAATGAAGGGGCACAATTGCTCCCAGTGACACCAATGATGGGGCACGAATTATCTCTGATGACACCAACAATGGGGCTCAATGACACCAATGATGGGGCATAATTCCTCCCACTGACACCAAAGATAAGGGCAAATTTTTTTCCCCACTGATGTCGAGACTTTCTCTACTCCCAATGTCCACAGTCCTGCCCTCCTAAAGTCTGAAGGACAATAAACTGGCCCTTTGTTTAGAAAGTTTGGAGACCATTGGTCTATAGCAGGGGTCTCTAAACTATGGCCCTCCAGTTGTTCAGTAACTACAATTCCCATCATGCCTAGTCATGTCTGTGAATATCAGAGTTTTACAATGCCTTATGGGATGTGTAGTTCAAAAAAGTTGGAGGGCTGTAGTTTGGAGATCCCTGGTCTATAGCAACATGCAGAGGATTTCATTCCATTGGAGATTTTTAAGGCAGCAATATGGTCATCTTATGCTACCTCCTTGACACATAACAGTGTCAATCCTATTGCCCTTACAATGGTGGACTTTGGAATATCTGTAGTTTTCTCTTCTGCTTCCAATATTAATAATTAAAAGAGAAGTACGGGTTTTTTTTTTTTTTACATTTATACTTAACTCAGTGGATGCAGCATCAATGCGATGATGCATCTGTCCCCCGGATCCTCTGCACTGAAAACTGAGCGATCGAACACCGCCGATCGTTTGGTTTTCACAGCTCCATGAGCAGACAGCTGCAGACTGTCAGTCACAGCTCTCTGCTCATCTTCTTCCATGCTCATTGGAGCACTGAGCTGTGGAGGGGCGGCTCGCTGAGAGGCTGAGACGGGTGTCAGTCCAGGCACCTGGCAGATCCTGACTCCCATTGTCGGATGATGCTATGCCTAGACTGATATCCGTGACATCAGCAGAGAGCGGACTTCAGTCCACTCTCTGCTAAAAAAGGGTCACAGGAGTGCAAAACAAATTGCACTCCTGTAATCCATAGGAGAAGCCCAGCCAAACAAGCTTGGACTGCTCCTTTAAACTCTATAGGTCATTTTTACCGTTTTTAGATTGTTGTGTACTATCTATGCCATACATATTCTACGTATTAATAAAGGAAAATGACTACAGGTAAGTATACAGTTTTTTGAATTGTATGTGTCATTCAATGCAGGGGCAGATCCAAAGTCTAGTCTAGGGAGGGGTACTGCCAGAAAATACCTTTTTTTGTGGGCAATTTATCGGGGAAACGGCTTGTGTTGGCGCTTCAATCATCACGGCACCATGGTTATTATAGTGTCAGGATGATTGAAGCGCATTATTTCTATTCTTACATTGTAATATAAAATGAAATAGTTCAACTCACCATAATGCAGAATCAGTGGGAGCCCTGAGTGTGTCACTTTCCACGTCGCCTGCCACCAAATGCGGATTGTCACTTGCCACGTCACCTGCTACACGTTGTGGATTGTCACTTGCTACGTCACCTTCTACACGTTGCGGATTGTCACTTGCCACGTCACCTGCCACACGTAAATTGTCACTTGCCACGTCACCTGTCACCAGATGAGGATTGTCACTTGCCACATCACCTGCCACACGCTGCAAATTGTCACGTCACCTGCTACACGTTGCGGATTGTCACTTGCCACGTCACCTGACACCAGATGCGGATTGTCACTTGCCACGTCACCTGCCACACATTGTGGATTGTCACTTGTCACGTCACCTGCCACACGTTGTGGATTGTCACTTGCCACGTCACCTGCCACACGTTACGGATTGTCACTTGCCACGTTACCTGCCACACATTGCGGATTGTCACTTGCCACGTCACCTGCCACACGTTGTGGATTGTCACTTGCCACACTATAACAAGTCCCTGCTTGCTCGGTTCCACTCTCCCGACACTCCTCTGCTGCTATAGAATCAGATTGCAGATCGCACGTCTGATGGTTCAGTCATCCGATGCTCCGGGATTAGAACTACAGCTATGTGCCGTTCTAATCCAGTTGTGTAGCTCAGAACAAACACCAGGCAGGCTGTATGTAAGTTCAACCAGGAATCTCTTTTATTGAAAGGAACACAGGCTCTTTTATACAGTAAAAGAGGAGGTGTATACCTCCTGCTCATATTACTCTGAACATACACCTGTGACCAGAAACCTAATTAACATGGGCTAATTAACTAATCCCTTTAGACAGCCTAGATGACTCAGACATGACCTTTAGACGAGACTGGCCATCTTGTAGCTCAGAAAACCCAATCAACATTATCACAAATCAAGACCGAACTCTGAGTTAATTAACACAAACAACAATGGGGATCTAATGACTCTTAGATCCCATACTAGACTTATTTACAATACACATTCTAGCAGGCAACAGACAGGTGGCTGGAATTGATATCAGCATCTCCTAACAGTATTTGTCCCAGCATTATGAATCAGCCAGTATTTCTAATATGGCAAATCCAGGGTCCTCAGAGTCCAGACCAGGACCCGAATCCACAGTAATACCACCTCAAGGGTCCTCAGGCATACAGCTCACAAAGAGCACCATTCCCTCAACTGCCAGGGCCCACGATCGATCGGCAAGAGGCTAGCATTCAGTCCCCTCCAAAAGTCTCTCTCCCGGCTAGGTCTGTCACACACACGTTGCAGATTGTCACTTGGCACGTCGCCTGTCATCAGATCCGGATTTTCACCTGCCGTGTCACTTTCCTGCTAAGGTGTTCTCTTGCTATGTCCCAGAGTCAGACAGCAGAGAGATGATGTAATCTCTCTGCTGCCCACAGCTGCCTTCACAGTGAGGGCGGAACTGCAGGGATGCAGGGCGGGTGCAGGCCGCAGGGTGGTGAGAGATGATGTCATCTCTCTGCTCCCCTGCCTGCCGGCTCCCTGATTGGCCAGCAGCCCACTTACAGTCACACACGGAGCCGCCCAGCTACCCCCCTCTCTCACCCGCCCACTCACTGACCTAGCCGCTCGCACTGTCACCCACAGCGGAGCTGCCCGCACGAAAAAACAGAAGTGCTCATTTTAAAGGCTTACATGCAAGTCATTGCCATAAAAAGTGTTTGGGGACCCGGCTCCTGCCCCAGGGGACATGTATCAATGCAAAAAAAGTTTTAAAAACTGCAGTTTTTTCAGGAGCAGCGATTTTAATGATGCTTAACCACTTCAGCCCCGGAAGAATTTACCCCCTTCCTGACCAGAGCACTTTTTGCGATTCGGCACTGCATTGCTTTAACTGACAATTGCGCGGTCATGCGACGTGGCACCCAAACAATATTGATGTCCTTTTTTCCCCACAAATAGAGCTTTCTTTTGGTGGTATTTGATCACCTCTGCAGTTTTTATTTTTTGCGCTATAAACAAAAAAATAGCGACGATTTTGAAAAAAAACGCATTATTTTTTACTTTTTGCTATAATAAATATCTCCCAAAAATATATAAAAAAAATTTTTTTTCCTCAGTTTAGGCCGATACGTATTCTTCTACATATTTTTGGTAAAAAAATCGCAATAAGCGTATATTGATTGGTTTGCGCAAAAGTTATAGCGTATGCAAAATAGGGGATAGTTTTATGGCATTTTTATTAATATTTTTTTTTTGAGACCATTGGCATTAATACAGCGATCAATGCTATAAAATTGCATTGATTATTGTAAAAATGTCACTGGCAGTGAAGGGGTTAACCACTAGGGGGCGGGGAGGGGTTAAGTGTGTCCTGGGCAGTGATTGTAACTGTGGGGGGGATGGGCTAGCAGTGACATGACACTGATCGCTGCTCCCGATGACAGGGAGCAGACAATCGGTGTCCTGTCACTAGGCAGAACGGGGAGATGCTGTTTACATCGGCATCTCCCTGTTCTTTAGCTCCGTGACACGATCGCGGGTATCCCAGAGGCGATCGAGTCCGTGGGTCCCACAAGCATGGTCACGGAGCTCGTGGCAGGCGCGCGGGCGCTCCTCCGGGGGGCACGCACGCACGGCGGGAAATTCAAAGTAACGTACAGGTACGTTACTTTGCCCAGCCGTGCCATTCTGCCGATGTATATGTGCTGACAGCGGTCGGCAAGTGGTTAAAGTGAAACAATAAAAATTAAATATTGCTTTAAATATCATGCCTGGGGAGTCTCCTTAGTCTGCCTGTAAAGTAGCGCATCTGTGTAATGTGTTTTACTATGCCACAGCAAAATGACATTTCTAAAGAAAAAAACTGCTCGCGGCTGTAATGTAGTGTCGGATCCCGGCAATATGCATAAAAATCATTGAAAAAAACAGCATGTGATTCATACTAGATCCTTTTGGTCTGGTATGAATATTAAGGGCAACCCCGCACCAAAATTTAAAAAAAAAATTGCGTGGGTGACCCCCCAAAATCCATACCAGGCCCTTCAGGTCTGGTATTGATATTAAGGGGAACCCTGTACCAATTTAAAAAAAAATGTCATGGGGTCCCCTTTAAAATCCATACCAGACCCTTATCCGAGCATGCAACCTAGCAGGCGGCAGGAAAAGGGGGGACGAGAGAGCGCCCCCCCTCCTGAACCATACCAGGCCACATTCCCTCAACATGGGGGCGTGTTTTGGGGTTCACCTCAAAACACCTTGTCCCCATGGAGATGGGGACAAGGGCCTCTACCCCACAACCCTTGCCTGGTGGTTGTGGGGGTCTGCGTGCGGGGGGCTTATCATGGAGGTGGAGTTTTTCCGGTTTGTTGGGGTTTTTTTCTTGGGAACGTCGGACGCTGTAATCGAAGATGAATGGACATCACGGGACATTTTTATTTTTTTGTCCCAAACTGTCTACTGTCATTTTTACTTTTTTGACCTTTTTTGGTGAATGTGTAGGAGTACAATGTACCCGATACCCATTCACATAGGGGGGACCCCAAAACAACCTCCCCATGTTGAAGGCATGTGGCCTGGTATGGTTCAGGATGGGGGCGCTCTCTCATACCCCCCTTTTCCTGCAGGCTGTCAGGTTGCGTGCTCGGATAAGGGCCTGGTATCGATTTTGGGGGAGGGGACCCCCACGCCATTTTAAAAAACATTTTTGGTGCAGGGTTTCCCTTAATACCCATACCATACCTGAAGGGACTGGTATGAATTTTGGCGGGACCCCACGCAATTAAAAAAAAAAAAATTTGGTGCGGGGTTCCTCTTAATATTCATACCAGACCTGAAGGGCCTGGTAATGGACTGGGGGGGACCCATGCCGGAATCTGACAATACATTACAGCCGCAAGAAGTTTTAAATTACATTTTTTCCTTTAGAAATGTCATTTTGCTGTGGTATTGTTCTAAACACGGGAAAGATGCACTACGTTACAGGCATACTATAGACACCCCCCAGGTACGATATTTAAAGGAATATTTAATTTTTATTGTTTCACTTTAAGAATTATTAAAATCACTGCTCCTGAAAAAACATCAGTTTTTAAAACTTTTTTGCATTGATACATATCCCCTGGGGTAGGACCCGGGTCCCCAAACACTTTTTATGACAATAACTTGCATATAAGCCTTTAAAATTAGCACTTTTGATTTTTCACGTTTTTGCCCCTTAGACTTTAACGGTGTTCACACAATTTTTTTGTTCTGGTGCGAACTGAGGGGGGGGGGGGGGTGTTCAGCTCATCCCTATTCAGTATCTCCTATCTAAAGCTGGCCATACATGGATTGAAATTAGACTGGTTCAGCAGGGACTGACCGAATTCCAATCTATGTATGGGCACTGTAGTTGCACAAAAGTTGATCCACCGATTGACTTCTGTACAACCACCCTGTTGAATTCTCCACGCTCGATCAGTGCTGCAGGAAGACAATGACACAGCAGGGAGGATTCATTAATCCACCTTGAATGTGTGGATAGGGGGATCTGATCAGTTTTTTCATTCAGCCCGCTCATCTATGGGCAGCCTAATACACCACTCTAATACCCACCAGCTAATCCAACAGATCTGGAAAGCACGTCCACTAATTTCTGATCAAATACAAATAAACATGATTTTACTTTATATCTACTCTATACTATATCTATCAATTTTAGGATTTAAAAAAAAAAAAAAGAAAAAAAAACAGAACTCCAGATACAAATAACAAGATGAATAGCATGTTAAAAGATAATATAACACAACCAGATTTTTCAGCAATATTCACCTTCAGTCCAGAGATATCCCCCATAGTACCATTTTTCTGCCACTTGATGTCCTCGGTCTGATGGCCGGGATCATTGAACCCACTTTCTCTTAGCCCAGGTTGTCCTGGACCCTCCCCACTCTGTGACTGGACAGTGATATGAGAAGCAGCACAGTGATGGTCTTGTCTCTCTGTCACTCTGCTCCTTCCTTCTATCACCACATGAACATGTGCTGCTTTTTCCTCTCCCACTCCAGTCCTGTAGTACTGAGACTGCAAGAGGCGGATAACAGGTTGGATTCAGGTACTTACAGTGTTTGCATTTAAAATGATTACAGAGCTCCATTAATCTGAGTCTTTTATATCTGCCCAGATTTCAGTTTTAATATATATATAAAATACATCTCGAAAATTATTATTACCTTTCTCTTTTTATATGCATAAATATTCACCTTATTCATCCAGTCAATGAGACTCAGCTGATCACACATCGGAGTAAGGGGCCGATTTTTTACTCGCGCTGACAGTGTGAGGAGGGAAAAAAAAGCTGATTACCGGCTTCTGTAAACGGGACATCGGTCACTCACACAGAAAGGCACTGCCGCTTCATTAGTGCCCACCAGTGCCACCTACCAGTGCGCATAAGTACTGCTAAGCAATGCCCACTAGTGCCACCTATTAGTGTCCATCAGTGCTGCCAATCAGTGTCCACCAGTGCTGCCAATCAGTGCCCACCGGTTTCGCATCACCAGTGCCACCTAAGAGGGCTGCCTATCAGTGTCACCTACCAGTGCCTATCAGTGCCACCTATTAGTGCCACTTATCAGTGCCGCCTATCAGTGCCCTTCAGTGCCGCCTATCAGTGCCACCTATCAGTGCAGCCTTATTAATGCCTCCTGATAAGTGCCCACCAGTGCAGCCTATCAGTGCCAATAAGTGCAGCCTCATCAGCGCACATCAATAAAGGAGAGAAATTACCTGTTTGCAAAATTTTATAACAAACTATGAAACCCCAGTGGTGATTAAATACCACCAAAAGAAAGCTCTATTTGTGTGAAAGAAAATTATAAAAATGTCATATGGGTGCAGTGTTGCATGACCATGCAATTGTCATTCAAAGTGCAACAGTGCTGAAAGCTGAAAATTGGCCTGGGCAGGAAGGGGGTTTAAGTGCCCAGTAAGCAAGTGGTTAATGAGCAATTACAGTAAGTACAAGATCCCTGTACTTTTCTACATGTTAATGGGCCAATACCAGCTGCTTATGAAAAACAAGTCTGCTGAGATTTTTTAATACACCTATATTACGGGTAATCACTGCTAAAGGTTGGTCTCCACCTGTACCACCTCCACTGCATACTACCAGGTGCTGGCACTGTTCGTTATGGGGTTCACAGTAGAGGTAAAGGGTCTGGTCGGCCACACATCCAATGTACAATCGAGGGAAAATGGCACACCAACTAGTGCTATTTTCCCTCAATTGTACATTGTGGAGTGTCTATTTCGGAATATGTCTAAATTAAGGTGATTTTATCAGATGTGCGGCCAAACTGACCCTTTTCCTCTACTGTGAAGCCTGTAATGGACAGGGCCAGCACCTGGTGGTGGTACAGGTGGAGACGGACCTTGAGCAGTGATTAATCTTCACCCATAGGCTTACTATGGGGCATCCGTAGTCAGTTTGGACCGGAGGGCCCTCAGAATAGGTAAGCATAGACATCCTTCCTTTACAGGGTAGTTAGTATAGGGCTTAGAATGGGGGTGAGAGCAGGGTTAAGTTTAGATTTGACTGGACATCTACTTTAAACAATGTGAAAAGGCTTTTTCAGCACAGTAGATGAGGGGAGCCTGAATACAAACATTATAAAGAGCTGAGCGCTCCATTTGCTGGATGAAAACATAGATTTTAACATTTCAAATACAATATTCCAAAGTTACCTGACTAAAAACACGAAAAAAGTTTGTATTTTAAACAACTTAATAAATGAAATATACTCAAACACAATAGCAGTTGCCTTTAAAGAAATAATCTTCTGCAACCTAAAATGCTAAAATTAGAAAGTGATGAATCATTAGGGGACAAGTCACCTCGTTCCTTCTAACTCAGCTGCGGCTGATGATGTATGCGACCAATCATATGCTCCGGTACGGTCATGTAGCCATTTGTTCAGTTCCATGATACATTTTTCTTGGAATCTTAATAGGACTATTTTTTTAAAGGAATTGGAGGCGGAATAAAGATGGTGAATGCAGGAACCAATGCTGATGTCAATCAAAAATGTACCCTCAACTCGACCTGGAGGAATATTAGAGATTCAGATGTTATCTTACCCGAAACGAATTTCACTGCCAAAAAAAGATTTCACACTTTCATAACATTTGGCATTTAATGACAATGCTAGATGAAAATAGCTTTAAAAAATTATTCCCAACCAATATATAATATGGTTCTGGGATTTCCTGCTAGGCCCAGCCTTATATCTCACATTATCTTCCATATATGAAAGCACCAGATGAGCAAGGAGCTGAGAGAGAGAGAGAGAGAGAGAGAGGGTAAGGTGAGTATAAAGGGATCAGAGGGCCATTTGCAGAGAAGCAGTCACTTTGCTCTACATCTGTTCTGATCATTTAGGCTCCATTCACACTTGTGCAACTTCAAAATTGTGTGATTTCCACTGCGACTTTACAGTGTGATTTGATGCGAGTTTGATGCCACGTTGGACGAGTGCGACTTTGTTGCAACTTTGGCTTTGACCATGTGACTGCGTGTGCTCTACAAAGTTGCAAACACATGTATATGATTCAGGTGCAACTTTAATGTGACTTTTGAGGGTTTACATTGAAGTCTATGGGCCTCATGTCACATGAAAATCTGAATTAGTACAGGAACTACTTTAAAGTTGCTGTGACTTTAAGGCCTTATGCACACAGTGCGTTAAAAAAAAAAAACAAGCTGCAAAGCCAATACCGACACCAGGAAAAATGCGCTTTTAGAAGTGTTTTGCATTGGCGTTAATGTTGTTAATGCACACAAAGTACCTCTTTACATCAGAGTTTGCAGGATTTCCCCTTACATGCTGCATTGGTGTTTAGCAGTGTTTCTCTGCCCTCATCTATTTTCCACTCCCAAATCCAATTACTGCAGCTTAAAAACGCTTGACGGGCTTAGTGCTGTATACAGCATTAACACACATTTAGCCACGTCAGGCGTTTTTATAGCTGTAACTCTGCTGCCTAAGAACGCGCTGGCCCTGGGGTTTTTTTGCAGCTTGAAAATGCCTATGCCACTAAAAGCTCCTAAAAGCCTATGTGGACACATAGAATAACATGGAGAGACGTTTTTAATCTGTAAAAAAAAAAGAAGCATGATGCTCCTAAAAGTGACAGGAAAAACGCCCTGTGTGCAAGAGTTTTAACTCACACAAATATGAACAGTACTCATTGGAAAACATGGGGTGCAACTTGTCATGTGACTTTGGGGTGCAAAGTTGCATGACAAGTCGTACAAGTGTAAACTGGGGCTTAAAGATAGAAAACAAATATGATAATGTTTGTGAATTGACCTTTTGCAAGCAAATAAATAAAACGTGATAATATAATGATCAAGAGTGACATATTCACCAAATAAAAAAGTCATAAGAAATAAATTATGATTTGCTATTGTCTCATTATAATGTGGTACCAGTTTATGATTCTGTTTTACAATAATCTTCTTTGGATCAGGCTGCCACTGTTGACCTCTCCACCTCAAGTTGGAGTTCTCCATCCCTTCATTTGTAATGGAATGTGATTATGAGCGTTATTGTGAAATGCCTATTTCTAATATAATCGCATAGATATAAGTGCTTATTTTCTTATAACCAGCTATTAGCCTTAATCATGCTCAAATTAGATGTCTGCCAGCTTCTCCTTTCATGTGAAACAGAACTGCAAGAGTTAAAGTACAAAGAACAAAGTTAAGAAGATTGCACCTATTTTTCAGGCCTATGAGGCTACACTCAAGACAAACAGGAACTGAAAATAAGACATAATTAGCTATGATAGTCTGCTATCTCCTTTACAGATATAACCCAGCAAAGCTTACATTTTGTCACCATAATGAATATGTATAATTTGCGGTTTGTACACGCTTGTTTTATTCGATATTTGATTTGATAACGAAACATCCGGCTCTCAATATATCATTTTTGAGCCCAGGAAATAAACGTCAGAAGTACCGAACTTACTGAACGTGTCCGTGTCAGTGATTTGGTTAAATGTGCACATTTTCACATCGAAGGTTAATTTGGCCAGGGGGACAGAAACAAGAGTACCGAGCGGTTCTGTTCGCTCCAAAACATTTTGGCGCCCAACGTGGGGCTCGAGATTGGCCCGAAAGGAAGGCGAACTTAGAGGAACTGAAAGATCAAATACGGGCGGCGGAGCAGAGCCTGATCAACTCTGGAGAAAACGGTAAGACACTTTTTAATTTGTCTGCTGTTTGATCCGCATTCTGTATTTGGCTAATTTCTGTCTCCGCATCGGCTTCCCGTGGTCCACAAAGACAGGTATATATCTTGTCTCGAGCCTATTTATATAGTACGAACCTGCAATTGTTTCTGACCCACCTGTATTTGTATTTGGAGTATATTGTGGTTTGTTTTGTTAAACGATCGTGTTGTGTCACGGCTATTGTGAATGAGGGATTGATTATATGTTCACGGATGGAGGTGACGTGGTTAAACTTCTCTTGAGGATTGATATCAAGAGAGGGCGTCAGGACGCGGTAAACTCCTCCTGGGGCAAATAATTGTGCGGTAAAGCACGGGTTACCAGGAAAGGGGGCATCAGATTGCACCCAGCAGTGGCGCGGGGATCCCGTGAGGATCTGATTAAGTCCAGAATTCACTCCAGTCGTCACATCAATTGTTGTTGGAAATGTCATATCCTAGATGTGTCTGTGGACTGTTATTTGGCATTAATGAGGAGGCCTGGGGCTTGGTCACAAAGGTAGAGCCAGGTTATAAGAGATCTATTCTCGGTTACAAACCTCTAGTGCCAGAGGTCCCCCAAGTAATGGTATTCAGATTGAATGTACATTATCCAGTGAAGTTTTCAGTTGGTAAGAAGTTGGAAGTTATTAAAGTTGAGGCCAGGATAGCAGGACAGGGAAGTGAAAGGTGTCCCCTGCAACCTCAGCAGCCAGAAGATTACGAGGGGGCAGTGAAAGCCAGAGTGAGGAGTTTGGGTTTTGAGTTGGGACGTGTAGAAGACGTGTGAAATGGTTTACTGAGTACTAGTTGTTGACTCACATTCTGTGTTTTGTCTGGTCTGTTTCATGTCTCCCCTTTTGCAGATTTAACAGAGATTTCTTCACTTCCTCATCTTCTATATCACCCTGTCACTGCACATCTTCATTTCTTTTCTGTTTTATTTCAACCTTTCTTCCTTTCCTCTCCTCCTATTCAATTCAAGAGTTGTGTGAAATGGGAAATAAGTTAACTAGGCCCACAGAGGGCAGTTTGGCTTGTGATTTGGTACGAGAGCAGGAGGGAGAGGATGCCGTGAAAAAAGGAAAGAAATTAGCAAAAGTTTGTGGAATTGATATGCATTTGGGTGGTAGATTACAAGTAGACGAATGGCGTACTCTCTTAAAGAGAAAAAGAGGCCTGTTATCAGATCACGGTCTACTGCGTGCAGCAGACTCCTGGTTTAAAGTTGCAAAAGTCATTCACGAAGAGGGCTGGGTCGAGCAGGAAACGAACCAGAATGGCCACATAGTGTACGTGTACAAGAAAGTAGAAAAGAGGAAGTTGAGCAGGCAGCCGCCACCCTATGATGGCGACTGGCCTGCAGAAAATGAGTACCGCCCTTCGTCTACCGCCCCTGTTCCACAGACAGAACCTCCCCCTACTGCCTCTACGCAGCAAAAAATAAATCAACAGGGAACACCCTCGCCGCCATGTTTGGTGGTTAGCAAGGCCCACTTGTCTTTGTACCCCTCACTCAATTGCAGTCACCGTAATACACCTAACTCACCTTAACCAGCCACACCACCGTCCTCGCCAGAACCCACACACATATGCCCGGTGATAGACCAATCAACTGGAACATATTACAAGGCCCGACTCATTCCCATCTCTGCCCAACCTGTTCCATTGATGATGGCAGGTTCACAGGACGAGGTGGAGGATTCCCCTCGTTCTGGCACAGAGTCACCAGACTCCGTACAAGACCGAAACCAGAAGAACCTCACTGACAGGACAAACCATACATTGACAGATCACAGCGGTGCTCACTCTTCAACACACATAGAGACTCAGGCTGGTCCTTCTCATCATAGCCCTGACCAGAGCAACCAGGACAACCCCCACACACAAGCCATTGTCCTGTCCGGTGGTATGCCTAATATAGACAGCAGCGCAACCACTGTACCGCTGACCCAAAATACAGCTCCACCGAGACAAAGTGCCACATTCCCACAGTATGACCCACAATCCGGCACTGGAATAGATACCCTGTTCAATGACACGGTTGAGGCCCCCCGGTACCCTCCAGTCTCCCCAAAAAGTACTGAAGTTTCCCCTCCCCCTTCAGACTGGCTTCAGGGACTGGATCCATACTTCAGCCCATTTCCCCCTGGGGGAAGGGGACAACTACGAACCCCAAGTGGCCCACCACCACCCAGTAGACCGCCACCTGGGGGATTAGCTGCAGCACGAGGGGCTCCTCTGATGTACGTAACCTTTAGGCCCAAAGATGCTGCCACTCTGGTTGCAAGCCTGCCAGACCCAGAGAGGCAGCCCATGGTCTTTTATAGAAAGGTTGATGCAATCCAAAAAACATACACAAGTGCGTGGCGGGATTTAATAAGTCTGTGTGAAATAAGAGCAGGGAACGCCTACTGGCCGGTAATGAAGAAGTGCTTTAAAGAGCACACAAGTTATGGGGATGATACTTGGGATTCTGGGTGCGAATTTGTGGCCCAACTGAAACAATGGACCCAAGATCGGTTGGCAGATCAGGCTACCAGTATACAAGATATGTCACAAGATAAGGGCGAAACAGTTGAGAAATTCCACACCAGAATCATCCAAGCATTTAATGACTTAGGTTTTAGTATGCGGACCAAAGCTCACGCACAGATGCTGACTGCTGCGTTTGTTTCAGGTCTTAGAGAACCTATCCGGAAAGGTCTGCTCCTGGCGCGACCAGAGTACAGAACAATGGAAATTGATAAGTTGTTACTAGTAGCAAAAGGTCTAGAGTATACACAAAGTAGTAAGAAGGTAGATCCTCTCATGATGGCCTCTGCTATACCATATTCAAACCGCACCTCACCGCAAAATCCATATTCAAACCACCCATACCCGCCAACTCCACGCCTCTGCTATAACTGCGGGAGGCCTGGACACTTCAAGAGTGAGTGCCGAAGTCCCCGGAACCCCAACCACAGTCAAACTGGACTGAACCGTGGGCCGTATGAAACCACTCCCACTCATCGCCAAGAATCTCAGGACCCACCTCACTAACCGCCACACCCCACTTCGGAACACATGGACCTTCTCCGCTAGGAATCCGGCAAGCCTGTGTCACCTGCCCCGATCATGATGTCTTCGGGAGATTCGGGAGGACCTTTAGCGAAGATAACTCTCCCCATTGAAGGACATCCTACCACATTTTTATGTGACACAGGTGCAGCCCGGTCCGTAATCAGGGCAGAAGAATTACCCGATACCTCATTCCTATTGGACATTAACATAGCATGTGTAGGGGTTGATGGAACACCCAGAAAGAGCCCATTGACCCGCCCCCTGCAAGTCAGCAACTTTCCTGACTTATTAGCAAGATTTGTGGTCTCATCCACATGCCCTCTGAATCTACTAGGAACTGATGTTCTGTCCAGGCTCCAAGCCTCCATCTCTTTCCAACCTAATGGTGGTGTTCTGATCACCTCACCACTGGCCATCGATGACGCATTGGCACTCTGCTCCATCCCACTCCTGCTATCCCTGAACCAAAAAGACGAACATGAAGTCCCCGAAGAAGTTTTGGATCGGGTCCCCACATGCCTATGGTCCACAGGGCCGGAAGACATAGGACATCTGAAAGTGCCGCCAGTCATGGTACAACTGAAGCCTGGGGCTCCCCTACCCAGAAAACCACAATACCCCTTGAAGCCTGCACAATCGGCATCCATCTCAAGACAAGTTGAGGCTCTTCTGTCAAATGGAGCCTTGGTACCCTGTACATCTCCTTGCAACACACCACTGTTCCCAGTGAAGAAGCGAACCGCAAAAGGGGAACCAGAGAAGTACAGGATGGTACAAGACCTCAGAGCAGTGAATGAAGCTACCATCCTGGAGACCCCCATCGTCCCCAATCCCCACACGTTGCTAGCAGGAATACCATTCGCAGCCAAATACTTCACAGTGGTAGACCTGGCGAACGCCTTCTTTAGTGTACCGCTCAGTCCCTGCTGCCAGTACCTTTTCGCTTTCACCCATGAGGGGCGAAGCTACACTTGGACTGTCAAGCCCCAAGGGGCCCAGAACTCCCCTACTCAGTTTGCCAAAGCAATGGCTCTCATCCTGGACACATGGATGAGACTACACCCAGATGTTGTACTTCTCCAATATGTAGATGACCTTCTGCTGTGTGCAGATTCTTTTGGTGACGCCTCCATATTCTCAGAAAGTCTCCTCCGCTACCTGGCTGAGCAAGACTGCAAGGCTTCAAAACAGAAGGTCCAGTGGTCTAGAGAGAAGGTGATTTTCCTGGGTCATTGCATCTCCCAAGGTACTCGACATCTCACTGAAGAAAGAGTTGCTGCAATCAAGACCATCCCTTTGCCCCAAGGACAGAAACCCCTTCATGCCTTCCTAGGACTAATCTCCTATTGTCGTGCTTGGATCCCAGAAGTCTCTCTCTTGATGCAACCTCTCTATGAAGCCTTGAAGTCTGACCCTTTCACACTCTCCCCAGAGGCTATAAACAACTTTGGAACGCTGAAGAAGGTCCTCTCCATGGCCCCCGCCCTGGGCTTGCCCAACTACGAAAAGAGCTTCAAACTGTTCGTCTCAGAGAGGCAGGGGCATGCCACAGGAGTTCTGATCCAGGCCCATGGCAATAGACTCAGACCCATTGAATACTATTCTGGCCAGCTGGACCCAGTGGCCAAGGGGGGACCTTCCTGCCTCAGAGCCGTCTTTGCAGCCCAACTTCTCCTGGACAAGACTGCGGACCTCGTCTTGGGTCACCCCTTAATCCTTCTTGCTCTTCATAACATCACTGCCATCCTAAACCAGATCCAACCAAGACACCTGTCTTCACAAAGGCACCTCAGACTCCAGTGTGCCTTACTTCTCCCTGACAACATCACCATTCTCCGATGTGATACCCTTAACCCATCCACTCTACTTCCCCTTCTCGAGGGGGGAACCTCTGTGGAAGATGATTACCACTATACCGCCCATGACTGTTTTGAAGTGATGAAGATGGAGACATCGCACCTGCCGACAGTCAGTGAAACTGCCCTTGAAAATCCTGACCTGACAATCTTTGTGGATGGTTCCAGATATGCAGATGATGCTGGGCGGTACCATACAGGATATGCAGTTACCACAGAAGATACAGTCCTCCAAGCCTCAGCGTTACCCCCCTACATGTCTGCACAAGAAGCAGAGTTGCAGGCCCTAACTATGGCATGCAAGTTGGCAGAAGGAAAACGAGCTAACATCTACACAGACTCAAGATATGCTCTGGGAGTGGCCTGCGATTTTGGGATCATCTGGAAAACTAGAGGATTCCTGACAGCAGCAGGAACCCCTGTAAAACACAGCACAGCTATCAAGAACCTGATGAATGCCTTACTGCTCCCAACGCAGGTGGCCATACTTAAAGTGAAAGCACACGGCAAACTGGTTTCCCAAGAAGCACGAGGCAATTATCTCGCAGATACTGCCGCAAAGCAAGCTGTAGATGGAACACGAGAAGTGGCCAGCCGAGTGAATGCACCTATCCTGAATGACCCAATAGACAGCCCTGAAGAGACAACACAAATGACCATGATTCTACAAACCCCTCCTGTAAGCAGAACTCACCTCAAGGAGCAACAAGAGACAGCTGATAAAGAAGAAAAGGAAATGTGGGTCAAGAAAGGAGCCATAGAAGTTGAAGGAATCATGGAGTTAAACAAAAGACCGTGCCTACCACGATCAATGTTTCCTGCAGTGGTACAGTGGGCCCATGGGGCCTCCCACCTGTCAAAGACTCTGATGAATGCCCTGATCAACAAGTACTACCTAGCCCCAGGCATCACCCCACTTACCAAAAGAAACAAAAGTGTGGCGCTATATATCACATCCACAGCCGTGTGTGTTACAATAAAGACATATAAAAATAGTGAATACTACCAAAAAATGTATGATCATAAAATGGATAGTGTCAAATAATTAATCAGTGTTGATCACATAAAGTAAATACACAATAATGCTTAATCATCAAATGTGCTAGTGATTAGTAGAAACCCGTGCTGGTTCCATGAGCCAGACACCAAACATAATAAAACTTTAAAAGTCCATAAAAAATGTGTAGAAAAATAGTGAAGAAAACATCAGAGTTCAAAGGGGGTGATGCATGGGCAGATGGTATTCACAGAATTTTAGTCGCACCAAATCTGGCGAGTGGGCAGAAGTCGCACCAAAGTCGCACCAAAACTGGTGAGCGGGCAGAAGGGAAACCACAAGTGTGCATAGATTGTACGTCAGTGCCAGGGCCAACACCAGGAGTAGAGGAGGCTTACCGGAGAAAATTGACCTGAAATGGCATACGCCAGACAAGTCAAAAAAGCATAATAACCACTGGTTCTGGGAAATGCGTCTTGTCAGATGTCATCAACAGATGGTGGAAAGAAAAAGGGGGGGGTCCGCACGGCTTCCTCTCCCATAGGTAATCCAGCATAAGCCAAACGTGTAGTTTCATATGCCATGCAAGGAGCAAACAAAACTCACATAGCGTAATAACGTTTTAAAACACTAGTTTATTAAAATAATAAAAAACAAACTCACATTTGGAAGAACGAAACAGAGCTCAAATAGCAAATAGCGGCGATCGTGAGGGGTCCACCCGACATGTTTCAGCTAAGGAGCCGTCATCTGGGGTGGATCACCCCACTTACCAACAACTTCTGCAGATCATGCGCTATCTATGCCAAATGCAATCCTGGAAAGACAGAGAAGATACCTTTGAAGCACCTGGCAAAGGCCCAGTACCCCTTCCAAAGGATACAGATTGACTACATCCAGATGCCGAAGAGTGGCCGGTATGAATACGCATTGGTCATCGTCTGCATGTTCTCCTGATGGCCAGAAGCTTACCCTGTCACCAACATGACGGCCAAGCCTACAGCAAAAAGACTTTTGACCGAAATTGTGTGCAGATATGGTGTTCCAGAGGTTATAGAGAGTGATCAGGGGCCGGCTTTCACGGCCTCAGTAACCAGGGAGATATGGACAGCCTTAGGGGTCACACTAGCTTTCCACACTCCATACCATCCTCAGAGTGGTGGGAAGGTGGAAAGACTTAATGGCACAATAAAGTCTAGAATGCTAAAAATGTCTCAGGAAACAGGAATGAGTTGGCCAGACAGCCTACCCATTGCCTTGTTCAGTGTCAGGTACACCCCAAGGGGAAATCATGGTTTGTCACCCTATGAGATATTGTTTGGTTCAGCCCCCAGACTGGGCTGTTACTTTCCACAACAGCTGCAACTGCAATCTGATGTATTAACTGATTATGTGTATGTGTATGTGTCCTTTCCAAGTCCTTCTGACAACCACCACATCAGTAAAAGTGGCCGGAAAGAACTCATGGATACACGCCTCTCATTGCAAGAAAGTCCCTGTGCCCGAAGAGGAGGCTGAGGAGACCAAACCATGATCCTGCTTATCCTTTTTGTCATAATCTTTGCTCAGGCCCAAGAGGTGGCCATTAAACAGGAAAATGGTATAACTCAATTCTGGTACAACTCATCCAACACACATGTTGCCACGTTTATATCCCCTTATAGTAAGATACTTCCAGGTACAGATTACAAAATCCGAACCTATGAAGGAACAGTAGGTCCCATGACTGTGTATGTATATGTCACTGACGACTACTGGGGCGACAACTGTGATTACTGGGGAGCAGTGGGTTGGAACACTGGGGGCACAAACTGGGGGTATAAGCCTGAAATCGCCCAAAATAAGAAAGACAAGAATGGGAAATCACTCCTAGACAGAATGACAATCAACAAGCACACAGATCAATACTTCACAAAAGAGTTTAGACTAACCATTGAGAATTCCAGCCCCGGGGACAGTGGGACCTATGTATTGGGTCTGTGGTGGGCAAATAGGTATCCCAGCTTTAGGAAACCTTTTCAACTGAAAGACATGTTCAATAACCCAGAGTGGACAGTTCCCCAATTTACATCCAATTCGAACCCCCTAAAGCCTCACATGCAAACATTAGGAGACATGGTAGCCATAGCAGACCCTACCTTTGAGGACACCATGGCTGCTGAGACCGGTTTTTCAGATGTCAACTTATGGCTCGAATGGATGAGGCACAATGCAGGGAAACATAACAAGACTAATTGCTACGTGTGTGGGGGGGCTAAACCACATCTAGGAACAGTCCCCCTTAACATACCCCCAGAACATGAGACCTGTGTCCTTAGTTTGTTTACAAACACAGCTACAAACCACTCCCTATGTGAGCATTGGAAAAAGGAGTACCCCATAGTCACGAAAGCCCCTAAACCAGCAGAAGGTATTACCATATATCATGGCAATTATACATGTTATGGGAAGTACCATGGGGTGGGAAAACCCCTTGGGAACTTCACTGAGGGTTACTGCGAGTCTTACAGTAAGGTATCTGCAGACCTAGTGCAGAATCAAGTCCAGTCTCTGGGAGATGTGTACTGGATTTGTGGGGACATGAAAGTTAGAAGTAGAATGACAGGACAGTGGACAGGAGAATGTGCACTGGCTAAAGCCATAATCCCCCTGCATATTCTCTCACAAACCACAGAGCCGGAAGCCAGTGATGCACACAAATCAAACAGGAAACGTAGGAGTGCCCCAGCATGAAGCTTTGACCCCCATGTATACATAGACGCCATAGGTCCCAAGGGGGGTCCCCGATGAATTCAAAGCAAGAGACCAAGTAGCAGCAGGTTTTGAGTCACTGATTCCCATTATCACCGTAAACAAGAATGTAGACTGGATAAATTACATCTACTACAACCAGCAAAGATTTGTCAATTACACCAGGGACGCACTCCAAGGTCTGGCCGAACAGTTAGAGGCAGCATCACACATGACTTTCCAAAACCGTATGGTCTTAGACATGCTCCTAGCTGAGAAGGGGGGTGTATGCAAGATGATCCCTGAGACAAGTACATGTTGCACTTACATCCCAGACAACACTGGCCCAAATGGTAAAGTGACTTTAGCCATCCAAAAACTAGAGAATCTGTCCAAAGAATTAAAACAGAATTCAGGGCTCACCAACCCATGGGACCAGTATTTTACCTGGATAAAGGGAGGGTGGCAGGGACTACTGACCCAGATAGGGATAGCCGTCCTGACAATAGCTGCCATAATCTGCTGTGTCTTCCCCTGTATTAAGAAGTGTATAGAAAAAGCTGTTGACCAAAGTACCCCCACATTTGTGAACCAAGAGATCCCAGATGATGACGACGGTGTCTATGTAAGGCTTGATGAAACCCATGATGAAAGTTACACATTACGCTCCGTTACAGTCACCCTTCCCCGAGATGCAACACCGTAGGGCTATAGGGACAGATAGCACCTGGCGGAGTTTCACCAGCTGTTTTGAGGGGGGTGGGTGAGCTAGTCACAGCCCTTTCTCTACATACAGCTTAAAAGAGTTGCAGTCAGTGAAATGAGCCGGGTGAAAATGACAGGTTGTTCTCCAGTGTGAGGGACAGTTTTAGGAAATACGCATTTCAAGGGGGGACTGTAATGGAATGTGATTATGAGCGTTATTGTGAAATGCCTATTTCTAATATAATCGCATTAATATAAGTGCTTATTTTCTTATAACCAGCTATTAGCCTTAATCATGCTCAAATTAGATGTCTGCCAGCTTCTCCTTTCATGTGAAACAGAACTGCAAGAGTTAAAGTACAAAGAACAAAGTTAAGAAGATTGCACCTACTTTTCAGGCCTATGAGGCTACACTCAAGACAAACAGGAACTGAAAATAAGACATAATTAGCTATGATAGTCTGCTATCTCCTTATACAGATATAACCCAGCAAAGCTTACATTTTGTCACCATAATGAATGTCTATAATTTGCGGTTTGTACACGCTTGTTTTATTCGATATTTGATTTGATAACGAAACATCCGGCTCTCAATATATCATTTTTGAGCCCAGGAAATAAACGTCAGAAGTACCGAACTTACTGAACGTGTCCGTGTCAGTGAGTTGGTTAAATGTGCACATTTTCACATCGAAGGTTAATTTGGCCAGGGGGACAGAAACAAGAGTACCGAGCAGTTCTGTTCGGTCCAAAACACATTGTGCCATTGGATGGAGTAAATGGACAGAGGCTTAATCTTGAAGTTGTTGTTTGCCTCCCATGGAAGTGGCACCCAAGACAGCTTTTCACAATAAAATGTTTTTTAACACCCACTGTAGAAGTTTCTAAAAATTCTTTCTAGAACCCAACCTTGATTGGAACTGGTCTAAACCCTTATCCTGGACTTGCGTACTCCAGGAACATTATTTACCCAAAAGTAGACTTCATGTATCCAATTATACTAAATCAGAGGGAGATTGGTTGCTCCAGAGGAAACCCATTTTTTTGTGTTGATCTTTGTTATCTATTTAGAAAATTCAATCTAATCTCATGTACATCCGTGATATAAAATATCAATCAGATCAATTTCAATTGCAGGTTGTAACACAACAAAATGTGGAAGAGTCCATAGTGAGGTGAATAATTTTTTTATAGAAACAGCATGATTTTTTTGCAAGAAATAAAGCATTCCCCCTCTACCAGAAATAGAAAGCTGTGAGGACAGGGCTATGTGGACTCCCATGTATGTTAGTGATACTCATAAGCTCGTACACATGATGAGATTTTTGTCAGGGAAGTGTGTGGTGACAGATTGTTGGCCTAAAATCTGACCGTTAGTACGTTCCATCAGACAATTGTTGTCCAACTTTCCACCAGCAAATGTTGGATGGCAGGCTAGTAAATTTTCAGTGGACAATGGTCTGTTGTCAGATTTTTATATTGTCTGTATACAAGTCCGTTACACGAAAGTCCAAATACAAACACGCATGCTCGGAATCAATGCTCACCAAACACGACATTAGCAGAAGGTGCCCAAAGGGTGGTGCTCAAGAGCTAATATTCCACATAGTGCATTACTACGTTCATGTTTGATGGCCGACAATTATGTTCCATTAGTATGCAAGACAAGTTCCTGGCACACGCCCTTCGGACAAAAGTCTGTTGCTCTGTTGGTCAACAATCCTATCGTGTGAACGAGGCTTTAGATTTATTAACATTTTTTGTTAAAAAACATCAATCTATGCTGTACATACCGGTGCTGAACTGATAGTGAAACATCACCATTGGAAATTTTAAAGAATCCTCTGCAAAGACCATGTCCTCTTTATTAGAGAGATACGTATCAATAAAACCTCTGGAATCCATTCCATGTACATGATAGAATTTATGTGTTGTGGAATCCATCGTCCTGCAATGCTGAACTTCACCTCTTTGATTTCTGCTTTCAACTAAGCTTTAATGTTTGAGTTCTATTTATATTCCTTTGAAATAAGGTGGTTACATTTTATTGTAATATAATCATAAATATATTTATAAAGCAGTCATGTGCATAGTGCTGACTGAGGTATGATTGCCATCTGAGTTTGCAAAGGTTTAACCACTTTAAGACCAGGATTTTTTTTACATTTGTTGTTTTCAAGTAAAAATCTGTATTTTTTGCTAGAAAATTACTTAGAACACCCAAATATTATACAGTGGAGAAAATAATTATTTGATCCCCTGCAGAATTTGTAAGTTTGCCCACTTACAAAGAAATGAAGGGTCTATAATTTTTTATCATAGGTGTATTTTTGTAATGCTAGAGACAGAATATCAACCAAAAATCCAGAAAAACCACATCAAACAATACTATAAATTGAGTTGCAGTTCAGTGAGTAAAATAAGTATTTGATCCCCATGCAAAATGCGACTTAGTACTTGGTGGAGAAAACCTTGTTGGCAATCACAGAGGTAAGATGTTTCTTGTAGTTGGTTACCAGGATTCAGTGTTGCCAACCCCCATTGAAGTACAATTTACTGGCAGGATGCAAAAATTTACAAACAGTACCAATTTTTTACTGGCAAAAATCATGAAATTTACCGACAGAGCCACATTTTTTACTGACACTACAAAAGTACCTAAAATGCCCTTATACCGTGCTGAACAGTGCAAACATCAATATTTTCAACTATAAACATGTAGCTAGTGCTTTTAGTAATGTCTTTAGGTTAAACAAAAGTCAAAAACACAGAGTTCCTCCTTACATCAGAGTTTGCAGGATTTCCCCTTACGGTGCAAGGGAATTCTGACATAAAGGGGAATTCTGCAGATCATGATCTAAAGGGGAACTCTGATGTAGGGGGGGGTCTCTGGTCACCAGAGACTGCCTTTTATCAGAGTCCACTGCATTCTCCTTTACATCAGAGTTCCCACTTACATTAGGGTCTGCAACATTGCCTTTTACAACAGAGTTCCCCTTTACATCAGGTTTTCCAGAATTGCCCCTTCAGACTGATGTAAAGGGGAACACCTGGAACTCTGATGTGGGGCGCACTCTGGTGACCAGAGTCCACCTTCTGCAGAGTGAATACACTAACGTAAGGAGGGGTTACTGATATCGGCTGGAACCCTAATATCAGTGCCCCCTTACATTCTTGTATTTACTCCCCCCTTACACCAGTGACCCCCCCCCCCCCCCCGAGTGGTCTGACGGTGCTGTCACTGACCTCCTCTCAGGTGAACCGTGCAGGGCTCAGTCAGTTGGCTCCAGCTTGGTGGCTCTGGTTTTATCCTATAGGCTCTTCTCGACAGTCCACACTGACTCCTCCCATAATCCCCATCCCAGCGGCGTTCTATCTTTCAATGCCTCTCCAGGCTCCCCCTCAGAGACTGCAGATATGATACAAGACAAGAGATGGTCAGAGATTGCAGACATCGTACAGAGGTGGTCAGAGGATGTAGACATGGTACAGAGATGGTCAGAGATTGTGGGCATGATACAGAGATGGTCAGAGGATGCGGACATGAATGATACAGAGGTGGTCAGAGGATGCGGACATGAATGATACAGAGGTGGTCAGAGGATGCGGACATGAATGATACAGAGGTGGTCTGAGGATGTGCACATGGTACAGATGTGGTCAGATATTAAAATGCATTCATTTTAATTTTTCCTGATGAAATCCAGTATCTGTGCATTATCAATGCAGTCAGTAAGTGGTAACACCTCCGGGGAGGTTATGTTTTCCTGTTCAAAATCACATTTAAAACCCTGCTTGATAAACTATTTTAGGTGCATTTCTTTCTCCTGAATTTCCTCTCTGAATAAAATATTAAATGGGCATTACAGGGAAAGTTTCCAATATTCTGCAAATGAAGAACGTATTTTACGCAATTAATTTATCAGCAACATCTACAGGTTATATTCAGAATTGATTGTAAAGTCTCATTTTTTCTTCTATAGAAATAACAAACATGTCATTCTTACCTCCTCTGTACAGTGGTTTTGCATAGAGCAGCCCGGATCCTCCTCTTCTCAGGTCCCTCTTCGGCTCTACTGGCCCCTCCCTCCTGTTGAGTGCCCCCACAGCAAGCAGTTTGCTATGGGGCACCCGTGCCAAGTCACAGATACCCATGTCCATTCAGACATGGAACTGGGGCCCCGGCCCCACCCCCTCTCTCTCCTGATTGGCTGACTAACTTTGATTGACAGTGGGTACCGCTGCTGAGTCTCAGCCAATCAGGAGGGAGAGTCTCAGATGGCCGAGACACTCATGGACATCAATGGTCAGAGATGGGGCTCAGGTAAGTATTAGGGGTGTTGGAGGGGCAGCTGCACACAGAAGGCTTTTTATCTTAATGCATAGAATGCATTAAGATTAAAAAAAAACTTCTGTCTTTACAACTTTAACTGCTTCAGCCCAGGAAGATTTTACCACCTTCCTGACCTGAGCACTTTTTGCGATTCGGCACTGCGTTGCTTTAACTGACAATTGCGCGCACATGCAACGTTTCACCCAAACAAAATTGACGTCCTTTTTTTCCCACAAATAGAGCTTTCTTTTGGTGGTATTTGATCACCTCTGTGGTTTTTATTTTTTGCGCTATAAACAAAAAAGAGCGACAATTTGGAAAAAAACGCAATATTTTTTACTTCTTGCTATACTAAATATCCCCCAAAAATATATTAAAAAAACTATTTTTTTCCTCAGTTTAGGCCGATATGTATTCTTCTACATATTTTTGTTAAAAAACCACAATAAGCCTATATTGATTGGTTTGCGCAAAAGTTATAGCGTCTACAAAGTAGGGGATAGATTTATGCCATTTTTATTATAATTTTTTTTTTTACTAGTAATGGCGGCGATCTGCGATTTTTATCGGGGCTGCAACATTATGGCGGACACATTTTTGACACATTTTTGCTACCATTGGCATTTTTACAGCGATCAGTGCTATAAAAATGCATTGATTACTGTAAAAATGTCACTGGCAGGGAAGGGGTTAACACTAGGGGGCGATCAAGGTGTTAATGTGTTCCCTAGTATGTGTTCTAACTGAAGGGTAGGAGAAGAGATAGAGCGCTGTTCATACTCTGTATGAACAGACGATCTGTCACTTCTCCCCTCAGAGAACCGGAAACTGTGTGTTTACACACACATATCCCAGTTCTTCATGTGCTGCGAGCTATCACGGGAGCCCAGTGGTGATCGCGACAGCAAGGCACTTGCATCAGCTCCGTGGACGAGCAGGGGGGCATAACGTTGTTTCGCACAGCCGTGCCATTCTGCCGCAGTACAACTGCGGCGGCTGGTCGGCAAGTGGTTAGGGCCACACATACGGGCCGCATGCCAAGTGGTATAGACCAATTGGATAGAAATTGGCCGACATTCGGCCCTTTTGTTGAAGGGGCATGACCGAAAAATGTCTGCTGATTGCCACCCCATCAGCATTCTCAGCCAATGGCTTAGAGCGCTGACCAGTGTGTTCTGGCAGGGGCCCCTGTCAGAACACAATAGCTCAGCCGGGGAGATCGCTAACATCAAATAGTTAAGAAAACGGCTCCTCCAGAGCTCTTCATTTTTTTTTGTTCAGCCTGCAAAAAAAACTGTTTTGCCGGGTTCAGACGATCGGACATTCTGACAACAAAATCCTGGATTTATTTCCGATGGATGTTGGCTCAAACTTGTCTTGCATACACACGGTTGCACAAATGTTGTCGGAAATGCCGAACATCAAGAACACGGTGACGTACAACACGTACCACAAGCCGAGAAAAATGAACTTCACTAGCCAGTGCAGCTCTTCTGCTTGATTCCGAGCATGCGTGGAATTTTGTGTGTCGGAATTGTGTACAGACAAACGGAATTTACAACAACAAATTTTGTTGTCGGAAAATTTGAGAACCAGCTCCAAATTTTTCTTGTCGGAAATTCCGACAAAAAATGTCCGATGGAGCCTACACAGGGTTGGAATTTCCGACAACAAGCTCCCATTGAACATCTGTTGTCGGAATGTCCGATCGTGTGTATGCGGCATTTGTGTGTACCAGGCTTTATAGACAGAAAAATTAGAAAGTTGGAAATGCTTATCTCCTGACTCATTCAGTTCTGCAGTAAATTTCTGCTTGAGCTACTGAGCTGTATAAAGGAGCTGAGAGCTTTATAGGTGGCTAGAAATATTATTAGTAAATATTAAGTATGTGTATGCAATATTTCATATTTTCCTGACTAAAAGTTTAAAGAGTGTAGTTCACTTTTTTTTGGGAGGTGGGATATGGGAAATAGCAATCCCAAACAGGATATTGCACTATGCCCCTAGGAAAATAAGAGAATCAGAACCGTCGGTAAGTGGAAGTGTGAATTTGATAATAAAGTTGGAAAGTTGGCAGTGCCTCCACCCAGGGCGGGGCCTCTGTGAACAGTGGGGACTCCCTTACTCAGAAATTAAACAGAAATCTTAACAAAGTAATTGGGAGCAGAGGAACTACTGCAACCAGCATATACGATTATTAATCTCTATCCACAGCGCTGTCCTTCTCATGCTAATATTATCACAGCAATAGTACCGTACATGATCTCATCATATACTGTATTCATTTGTGCATTAAATACAAAACTATTGAAACTAATATAACAAGAAATAAGAAATTATTATACCAATTTCATGAATTGTGTAATTAATGCACAAATGCATATATGATGAGATCATGTATGGTAATATTGATGTGATAATATTAGCATGAAGAGGACAGCGCTGTGGATAAAGATTTATGCCCTGTACACAAAATATGCAATCGGAGCTTGTTGTCAGAAATTCCGATCGTGTGTGGGCTCCATCGGACTTTTTCCCTCGGATTTTTTGACACACAAAGTTTGAGAGCAGGCTATAAAATTTTTTCGAAAACAAAATCCGATCGCGTCAATTCCGACCGTGTGTGGCCAAATCCGACGCAAAAAGTGCCACGCATGTTCAGAATAAATTCCGAGACAGAACTGCTCGGTCTGGTAAAATTAGCGTTCGCAATGGATATAGCACTTTCGTCACGGTGCAATGTTTGAAATTGTTTAATGCAGCGCACTCTGTTCTTCTTTATAATGCGAGAAGAATGAAGTTGTTTTGCTGCTCATATTCGCACAGACTTCTCACAAACTTCTTTCTTTATTATTTATCGTGATTTCATCAATATATTTTGATTTGTCACATCTGACTCAAAAATTATAATTTTTTTAAATTTTTTTTGTTTGTATTTTTTTTTTTTTACTCCAGAATATTTTTGGGTGTGTTTTGTGTGTCAAGTTACCACAACACCATTATTATCTTGTATTATTTTATCTCAAGGAGATTGTTTGGTGTCTCTTGTTAATTTCACATTGTATTTTTGAAATGTACCTGTCTCCTCACAAACTGTCCTTTTTGAATGAAAACACACATAGGCAAGTATAATTGAAACAAAAATTCCTTTATTAAGGGCTCATAACCAAAGAGGAAGGCAACACTGGATAAACATCAGAAATTGGCGAAGCCTTTGGCCCCCAGAGCAGACATCAATTATTTTACAGCAAAATTGGTGGCCTGAGGAGTCCATATCTAAGGGAGTGCAATCTGGTCCAGAAGTCTAAGAGAATCATGAACAGCTGCAGATGACATGTATGTCCCCAGGCTGTGGTCATACAAGATCCTACATCTTTTTCCAGACCAGACTGAACCCAGGTCATCACTCTCTGGTCTTTCTTACACGCTTCACTCCCGGCTGTGGCTCTGGTGTTGGAGGTGTGGCAGGAGGAGGAGTAGGAATTGGAGGAGGAGGAGGCCTATGGGTGAGCTGACAAATGTGGCTTTTGCATGTGAGTTGGCCCCTCAACCCCTTCTGTAGATCTTTAGAGCTTTGAAAATGACAAACTCACATAAGAGGCGTTGGCCCTCCTCCATTTGCAGCATTTTGCATGCTGTTATGGCAGCAAAATCCTCTTCCACACTGTGGGGTGTTCTGAGGGCCTCAGTAGCCTTCCAAAATAAGCCAATTGCAGCCTCCTCCAAGTTACTCCTCTTCCTGCCACTTTTTGGTTGAAGGGGGAGGGGAGGGACCTGGGTATCGGGCAGCCTGCTTGGCCCGGCCACCTCCTGGCTGAGACTTCCCTGTGTAGGGATGAGCCGAACACCCCCCTGTTTGGTACGCACCAGAACATGCTAACAGGAAAAAAAATTTTCGAACACGCGAACACTGTTAAAGTTTATGGGACACGAACATGAATAATCAAAAGTACTAATTTTAAAGGCTTATATGCAAGTTATTGTCATAAAAAGTGTTTGGGGACCTGGGTACTGCCCCAGGGAACATGGATCAATGCAAAAAAAAGTTTTAAAAACGGCCGTTTTTTCGGGAGCAGTGATTTTAATAATGCTTAAAGTGAAACAATAAAAGTGTAATATCCCTTTAAATTTCGTACCTGGGGGGTGTCTATAGTATGCCTGTAAAGGGGCGCATGTTTCCCGTGTTTAGAACAGTCTGACAGCAAAATGACATTTCAAAGGAAAAAAAGTCATTTAAAACTACTTGCAGCTATTAATGCATTGCCGGTCTGACAATACACATAGAAGTTCATTAATAAAAACGGCCTGGGAATTCGCCACAGGGGAACCCCGAACCAAAATTAAATTTAAAAAAATGACGTGGGGGTCCCCCTAAATTCCATACCAGGCCCTTCAGGTCTGGTATGGATATTAAGGGGAACCCCGGTCAAAATTTAAAAAAAAAATGATGTGGGGGGTCCCCCTAAGTTCCATACCAGGCCCTTCAGGTCTGGTAGGGATATTAAGGGGAACCCTGACCAAAATTTAAAAAAATAGCGTGGGGTCCTCCTCAAAATCTATACCAGACCCTACAGGTCTGGTATGGATTTTAAGGGGAATCCCGCGCCAAAATTTAAAAAAAAACGGCGTGGGGTCCCCCCAAAAATCCATACCAGACCCTTATCCGAGCACGCAACCTGGCAGGCCACAGGAAAAGAGGGGGGGACGAGAGAGCGCCCCCCACTCCTGAACCGTACCAGGCCACATGCCCTCAACATTGGGAGGGTGCTTTGGGGTAGCCCCCCAAAACACCTTGTCCCCATGTTAATGAGGACAAGGGCCTCATCCCCACAACCCTGGTCGGTGGGGGGCTGCGGGCGGGGGCTTATCGGAAATTTAACAAGGGGACCCCCAGATCCCGGCCCTCCTCCCTGTGTGAAATGGTAAGGGGGTACAAAAGTACCCCTACCATTTCACTAAAAAACTGTCAAAAATGTTAAAAATGACAAGAGACAGTTTTTGACAATTCCTTTATTTAAATGCTTCTTCTTTCTTCTTTCTTCTATCTTCTGTCTTCCTTCGGTTTCTTCCTCCATCTTCTTCTTCTTCTGGTTCTTCTGGTTCTTCCTCCAGTGTTCTTGTCCAGCATCTCCTCCGCGGCGTCGGCATGTTCTTCCCTTCTTCTGCTCGGGCCGCTCCGCATCCATGATGGCATGGAGGGAGGCTCCCGCTCTTCTCTTCATCTTCTTCTCTTCTTCATCTTCTTCTCTTCTTCATCTTCATCTTCTTCTCGGGCAGCTCCACATCCATGATGGCATGGAGGGAGGCTCCCGCTGTGTGACGCTTCTCCACTTCTGATGGTTCTTAAATAAAGGGGGAGCGGGGCCACCCAGTGACCCCGCCCCCCTCTGACGCATGGTGACTAGACGGGACTTCCCTGTGGCGTCACGGGGAATGCCACAGGGAAGTCCTTTCAAGTCACCGTGCGTCAGAGGGGGGCAGGGTCACTGGGTGCCCCCCCTTATTTTGTGTTTTGGTCATGCAACCCCTTCCTCTCAGCTACTTTATTATTGAGGAAGGGGTTGCACCCCCAAAATGCGTCCATTGATCTCCCATGATGGCAGATAGCACATGTTGACACACTGTGTGCATCTTCAAAATTTGGCTTTTCGAGAATATGTTTGGAGGTGTTTTAAACCCTCCCTAAAACATCAATGATGTTCTTCATTTTGTTTTGAACATCAGTGATGTTTTGCTTTATGTTTTCCAAGTCCTTATTACACCCCATGATCTCCCCGATCAGAATCTGGGCACTTTCACTGGTGAAATGACCTGGATCCACAACATCACGATCACCTAAAAATATAGAAAAAATAAAAAAAACATGTATTATAAATATGCCGGCATCCATCTCTAACCTGAGCCTGTGGTCTCAGACACTCACCTGTTGTGGTGACAATTTCCACCACGTCTCCATCCTCCTCCTGCTCTGCTTGTCTTTGTGGCATTTCCACTTCTTCCTGAGGTGGGGGGTCTGTTGTCTCCTCGGCTGAGTGGTGTCCTCCGAGTCTTTTCTCCCCTATGTAAAAAAAAAAAGGTATACTTAGCACACAGATATTTTATGACAGAAATAGGAATATGAAACATTGCTTGGAAGTGGGGTACAATTGTCTATTTTGGCAGAGTTCCAAGATGAAGAAATATTTTTGTCCTTTGTCAAGCTTGAATACTTACCTGTTTTGTACAAGCTTCACAGATGGAGACACCCCTATAGTATACACTGGAGCACCTGTGTGGGCCCCCTAATAAAAAGGGTGTTCTGGTGTCCCACACTAGTGTTCCAGTGTCCAGATGTGTAAACAGCTGCTGAGTGTCCTCTCCTTACACAGAATCTAGTTAGCATTTCATTCTAGTTACAAACCCATCTAGACACCAAAATTATTTTTAGAGAAGTAGGCTAGCAAAAATGTATTCAAATGCATATGGCCAAAACATATAGAATATAAGAATTGGGTAGTGTGTTGGCCTGCCAGCATCCTAAACATTATTTTGTGAAGAAAAATGCAAAAAAATGCATCCGAAGGACGCCCCCTTGGACTTTAAAGGCAGGAAAAGATAGTAGTAATAAAGAGTAGATAAATATAAAAGGCAAAAGAATGCCAACTTTATTGGTATACAAATATACAATTTTTTATATCTTTGTATACCAATAAAGTTGGCATTCTTTTTCCTTTTATATTTATCTACTCTTTATTACTACTATCTTTTCCTGTCTTTAAAGTCCAAGGGGGCGTCCTTTGGATGCATTTTTTTGCATTTTTCTTCACAAAATATGGCCAAAACATGGTGTTTTCTATGCCGAACGAACAATGTTTCATATGAACAAACAATGTGCCCATGCACATGAAAATTGCCATTTTAATCTGTACAACAGTTAAGAAAAGCACATGGAGCAGCACAAACGTTAAAGCCCTTGCACACTGGGGCGGGGGGCGGCGTCGGCGGTAAAACGCCGCTATTATTAGCGGCATTTTACCGTCGGTCTGCGGCCACTAGCGGGGCGGTTTTACCCCCCGCTAGCGGCCGAGAAAGGGTTAAATACCACCGCAAAGCGCCTCTGCAGAGGCGCTTTGCCGGCGGTATAGCCGCGCCGTCCCATTAATTTCAATGGGCAGGAGCGGTAAAGGAGCGGTATACACACCGCTCCTTCACCGCTCCGAAGATGCTGCTGGCAGGACTTTTTTTACCGTCCTGCCAGCGCATCGCTCCAGTGTGCAAGCCCTCGGGGCTTTCACACTGGAATGCAAGGAGCGGCACTTTCGGGTCGGTTTGCAGGCGCTATTATTAGCGCAATAGCGCCTGCAAACCGCCCCAGTGTGCAAGGGCTCTTAGAAAAATAAAGAATAGGAACACAGAACAACTACTTACTTTTTTGCAGCACTCTCCTAATCCTTCTGTACTGCTTGTGCTCCCTTAATTTGAGGTCCGACCACAGCTTCCTGAGTTGATCCTTGGATCGCCGGACCCCAAAATGTCGGTGCAGACTCTTCACAACTTTCGCCATGATCTTGGCCTTTCTGACATTGGGGTTGGGGTAAGGTCCATACTTCCCGTCATAGTCATCCCTCTTCAGGATGTCCACCATCTCCAACATCTCCCCAAAGGACATATTTGATGCCTGAAATTGTCTCCTCTTGGATCGGGACGTTTCTGGCTCCGGGCTTTCCTCCTCCTCCTCCTCCTCATTGCTGTAATTAGCACGCACCTGCTGTGTCTCCACCATGTGCTCTTCCCCACTGCGCCGAATGAGAAGGGGCGGGAATAGACTAGAAAGAACGTCAGGGGCAGGCGGAGTTTCACACATGCGCAGTGTATATAAAGCGTAACACGCGTGCGTAGTACGTACGATCTGTGAGTGGAGGAAGGAGTATCGGAGGCACCAATCTTTCTTCTATCTTCTATCTTCCTTCGGTTTCTTCCTCCATCTTCTTCCTTCTCTTCTTCCTCTGACACACGGGGACTTGACGGGACTTCCCTGTGGCATTCCCCGTGCGTCAGAGGGGGGAGGGGTCACCGGGTGGCTCCGCCCCCCGTTATTTAAGAACCGTCAGAAGAGGAGAAGCGTCACACAGCGGGAGCCTCCCTCCATGCCATCATGGATGCGGAGCGGGACGAAAAGAAGAAGAAGACAAGAAGATGAAGAGAAGAAGATGAAGAGAGAAACGTCACACAGCGGGAGCCTCCCTCCATGCCATCATGGATGCGTAACGGCCCGAGGAGAACATGAGAAGAAGACGCCGACACCGCGGAGGAAGATGCCGGATGAGAACACCGGAGGAAGAACCAGAAGAAACAGAAGAAGAAGAAGATGGAGGAAGAAACCGAAGAAAGATAGAAGATAGAAGAAAGAAGAAAGAAGATAGAAGAAAGAAGAAGCATTTAAATAAAGGAATTGTCAAAAACTCTCTTGTCATTTTAAACATTTTTGACATTTTTTTAGTAAAATGGTAGGGGCACTTTTGTACCCCCTTACCATTTCACACAGGGGGGAGGGCCGGGATCTGGGGGTCCCCTTGTTAAAGGGGGCTTCCAGATTCCGATAAGCCCCCAGCCCACAGACCCCCACAACCACCGGCCAGGGTTGTGGGGATGAGGCCCTTGTCCTCATCAACATGGGGACAAGGTGTTTTGGGGGGCTACCCCAAAGCACCCTCCCAATGTTGAGGGCATGTGGCCTGGTACGGTTAAGGAGGGGGGTCGCGCTCTCGTCCCCCCTCTTTTCCTGCAGCCTACCAGGTTGTGTGCTCAGATAAGGGTCTGCTATGGATTTTTGGGGGGACCTCACACCGTTTTTTGTTAAATTTTGGTGCGGGGTTCCCCTTAAAATCCATACCAGACCTGAAGGGTCTGGTATAGATTTTGAGGGGGACCCACGCCATTTTTAAAAAAAAAATTTGGCCGGGGTTCCCCTTAATATCCATACCAGACCTGAAGGGCCTGGTATGGAATTTAGGGGGACCCCCACATCATTTTTTTTTTATTTTGGTTCGGGGTTCCCCTGTGGGGAATTCCCATGCCGTTTTTATCAATGAACTTTTATGTGTATTGTCAGACCGGCAATTCATTAATAGCCGCGAGTAGTTTTAAATGACTATTTTTCCTTTGAAATGTCATTTTGCTGTCAGACTGTTCTAAACACAGGAAACATGCGCCCCTTTACGGGCATACTATAGACACCCCCCAGGTACGAAATTTAAAGGGATATTACATTTTTATTGTTTCACTTTAAGCATTATTAAAATCACTGCTCCCGAAAAAACTGCCGTTTTTAAAACTTTTTTTTGCATTGATCCATGTCCCCTGGGGAAGGACGCAGGCCCCCAAACACTTTTATGACAATACCATGCATATAAGCCTTTAAAATTAGCACTTTTGATTTCTCCTATAGACTTTTAAAGGGTGTTCAGCGGCATTCGAATTTGCCGCGAACACCCCAAATTGTTCGCTGTTCGGCAAACTGGCGAACAGCCGATGTTCGAGTCGAACATGATTTCAACGTGAACTCTAAGCTCATCCCTACCTAGTAGTACCACAGGCAGGCAGCTGCAGTATTTATAGTTAGTGTACTGCGTCCTCTGCACAGTGTGCACCTAAAGCTACCTGAAGACAATTGCTGTTGTTCTGATCCTATTAATACCACAGGCAGGCAGCTACATTATTTACAGTTAGTGTACTGTGTCCTCTGCACAGTGTGCACCTAAAGCTACCCGAAGAAAATTGGTGGTGTTCTTCTGATCTTATTAGTACCACAGGTAGGCAGCTGCAGTATTTACAGTTAGTGTACTGTGTCCTCTGACAGTGTGCACCTAAAGCTGCCTGAAGAAAATTGGTGGTGTTCTTCTGATCCTATTAGTACCGCAGGCATGCAGCTGCAGTATTTACAGTTAGTGCACTGCCTCCTCTGCGCAGTGTGCACCTAAAGCTACTGAAGACAATTGCTGTTGTTCGGATCCTTTTAGTACCACAGGCAGGCAGCTGCAGTATTTACAGTTAGTGTATTGTTTCCTCTGCACAGTGTGCACCTAAAGCTACCTGAAGACAATTGCTGGTGTTTTGATTCTATTAATACCACAGACAGGCAGCTACAGTATTTACAGTTAGTGCACTGTGTCCTCTGCACAGTGTGAACCTAAAGCTACCTGAAGAAAATTGGTGGTGTTCTTCTGATTCTATTAGTACCTCAGGCAGCTGCAGTATTTACATTTAGTGTACTGAGTCTTCTGCACAGTGTGCACCTAAAGCTACCTGAAGAAAATTGGTGGTGTTATTCTGATCCTATTAGTACCACAGGCAGGCAGCTGCAGTATTTACAGTTAGCGTACTGCGTCTTCTGCACAGTGTGCACCTAAAGCTACCTGAAGAAAATTGGTGGTGCTCTTCTGATCCTATTAGTACCACAGGGAGGCAGCTGCAGTGTTTACAGTTAGTGTACTGCATCCTCTGCACAGTGTGCACCTAAAGCTACCTGAAGACAGTTGCTGTTGTTCTGATCCTATTTATATCACAGGCAGGCAGCTGCAGTATTTACAGTTAGTGTACTGTGTCCTCTGCACAGTGTGCACCTAAAGCTACCTGAAGACAATTGCTGTTGTTCTGATCCTATTAATACCACAGGTAGGCAGCTGCAGTATTTACAGTTAGTGTACTGTGTCCTCTGCACAGTGTGCACCTAAAGCTACCTGAAGACAATTGATGGTGTTCTCATACTAATAATACTACAGGCAGGCAGTTGATTCTGCTAGCTGCAGTATAATCAGTATATATATACATCCCAGCTTTGTGCAGCTACATCTCACTGCAGGCTATTAGTATGTCTGGAAGGCAAACAAGGAGAGGCAGACAGTCAAAAGCCAATAAAAGACGGCAAGCAGGCTCTGTGTCTAGAGGCAACAGTGCTGGTCATGGAGACAGTGCATCCTCATCAGCACATGGCCATGGGACACGCTTGTCCTTTTTTATTTGGCAGCTGGCCGCGTTGAGCCACAACATGCCGAAGACTTGGTAGAGTGGATGACCAAGCTGTCCTTATCCTCCTAATCCTCTCTCACCCAGGCTCAGGGTACTTTGTCTGGCAAAGCATCAGTCACTGCTTCCCTGGCCCCATCATGTCCTCCTGAGGAGTCCCCCGAACTGTTTGACCACAGTGTTGGGTACATGCTCCAGGAGGATGCCCAGTGTATTGAAGGCTCCGATGATGGTACCCAGCTAGAGGAAGGCAGTAACGTGAGCCCAGACAGAGGGGGTGCCCAAGAAGGACAGCAATCTGGCAGTCATGTTCCCCCAGCTGCAGCATACTGCCATCTTTGCTCCAGTGATGATGAGGGAGGGGTTGATGAGGTCAAAGACTCCACGTGGGTGCCTGATAGGAGAGAGGAGGAGGAGGAGGCATATCTCCAATGAGGCAGGATGCCCTTCAGGGGCCAGCTTAAGGGCAGCACACCGACTGCATCACACCGCAGAGCTCTGCATGTGCAGGGCGCCGTTATTCCAAAAGTTCCCTTGGTGTGGGCATTCTTTGAGATAAGTGCATCAGATCCCATTGCTGCTATCTGCAACATATGTATCAAGCGTATCTCGCGTGGCCAAAACATCACCCGCTTCGGCACCACATGCTTGACCAGACATATGTCGACCTGCCATGCAGTTCATTGGCAAGCATACCTAAAAGACCCACACCAAATAACAAAACAGACCTCTCTTTGCTCCTCATCACCTAGGATCTCCAACCCCACTATACCTTCAGTCCTCTCTGAGACCTGCACTGCGAGGAATGAAGGTGTAGAATTAGGTGTGTCACAGCCAAGTACTTGCGGTCAATCTGCTATCGGTACACCAACGTCAGATTGTACCAGGAAAATTTCCCTGCCCCAGCTGCTGCACCACCGAATGAAGTTCACTCACAGCCATCCACATGCCCAGCGGTTGAATGCTAGCTTGGTTAATTGCTAGCACTTCAACTGCTGCCTTTTCAGTTGGTAGACTCTGCCCCCATACGTGAGTTTGTAGAATGTGTGGTTCCTCAGTGGCAGGTTCCCAAACACCACTTTTTCTCATGGAGGGCAATTCCAGCTCTCTACTGGACAGGGCAGTCAGTGGTAAGGTGCATATTACTGGTGACTCATGGTCCAACAGGCATGGACAGGGACGTTACCTATCTTTCACCGCGCAAGGGTGACTCTTCTGGCAGTTGGGAAGGATGCAGGACAGGGTACAGTAGTGTTGGAGGTTGTTCCGCCACCACGCCTCCAAAATTCTACTAGTGGTGATTCTGCCACACCTCTCTCCTCCATCCCCTCCACTTCTTCTTCCTCCATGGCCTCTTTTTGTGCTGATTTGTCCTCGGAACCCGAGGTGCTCTGTAAGCGTTCAAGGGGCTACGCAAGCACACAGGCCAAATGATGCCATGCGGTGCTTGAGCTGGTTAGCTTGGGGTACAGGAGCCACACTTGGGCAGAGATTCTGTCAGCTCTGCAGGGGCAGGTTCAGAGATGGTTGACACCACACCAGCTTAAGGCAGGTATGGTGGTTTGCGACAATGGCATCAACCTCCTCTACAACTGACCCATGTGCCCTGTTTGGCTTACGCCCTTAACTTAGTGGTGCAGCGGTTCTTGGGCAGGTACTTGGGCTTACAGGATGTCCTGAGGCAGGCCAGGAGAGTCTGTGCGCATTACCGCAGGTCATATAATGCCAGTGCTCAGCTGGCTGACCTCCAAAAAGAATTTAACCTGCTCAAGAACTTCCTAATCTGTGACATGCCCACCAGGTGGAACTCATTGTTGGCCATGCTGCAGCAGCTGCACACACAGCAGGGGGCCATCAATGAGTACCTATGCGACTATGGCACCAGGACAGGGTCAGGGGAGCTTGTTTTTTTTCCACACGCCAGTGGGCTATGATCAGGGATGCATTCACTGTCCTGTCACCATTTGAGGAGGCCACGAGGATGGTGAGCAGTGACAGAGCATGCATCAGTGACACTGTCCCTCTTGTCCACCTGGTGGAGCACACACTGCGTGGAATAATGGACAGGGCACTTAAGGCAGAACAGAGAGAGGAAGGGGAGGACTTCCTTACCTCTCAAGGCCCCCTTTATCCAGACAGTGTTCCTGCGTTCCCACAGATCACACAGGAAGAGGAGGAGGATTGTGTCAGCATGGAAGTGGAGCCTGGCACTCAGCATCAGCAGCAGTCTTCAAGGGATCATTTACAGTCCGATGAAACCCATGGACTTGTACGTGGCTGGGAGGAGGTGGCTGTGGATCATGTCATCCTTAGTGACCCAAAGGACTCTGGACCAAATGCCTCAGCAAACCTACGCTGCATGGCCTCCCTGATCCTGCAAAGCCTGCAGAAGGATCCGAGCACGCAACCTGGCAGGCCACAGGAAAAGAGGGGGGGACGAGAGAGCGCCCCCCACTCCTGAACCGTACCAGGCCACATGCCCTCAACATTGGGAGGGTGCTTTGGGGTAGCCCCCCAAAACACCTTGTCCCCATGTTAATGAGGACAAGGGCCTCATCCCCACAACCCTGGTCGGTGGGGGGCTGCGGGCGGGGGCTTATCGGAAATTTAACAAGGGGACCCCCAGATCCCGGCCCTCCTCCCTGTGTGAAATGGTAAGGGGGTACAAAAGTACCCCTACCATTTCACTAAAAAACTGTCAAAAATGTTAAAAATGACAAGAGACAGTTTTTGACAATTCCTTTATTTAAATGCTTCTTCTTTCTTCTTTCTTCTATCTTCTGTCTTCCTTCGGTTTCTTCCTCCATCTTCTTCTTCTTCTGGTTCTTCTGGTTCTTCCTCCAGTGTTCTTGTCCAGCATCTCCTCCGCGGCGTCGGCATGTTCTTCCCTTCTTCTGCTCGGGCCGCTCCGCATCCATGATGGCATGGAGGGAGGCTCCCGCTCTTCTCTTCATCTTCTTCTCTTCTTCATCTTCTTCTCTTCTTCATCTTCATCTTCTTCTCGGGCAGCTCCACATCCATGATGGCATGGAGGGAGGCTCCCGCTGTGTGACGCTTCTCCACTTCTGATGGTTCTTAAATAAAGGGGGAGCGGGGCCACCCAGTGACCCCGCCCCCCTCTGACGCATGGTGACTAGACGGGACTTCCCTGTGGCGTCACAGGGAATGCCACAGGGAAGTCCTTTCAAGTCACCGTGCGTCAGAGGGGGGCAGGGTCACTGGGTGCCCCCCCTTATTTTGTGTTTTGGTCATGCAACCCCTTCCTCTCAGCTACTTTATTATTGAGGAAGGGGTTGCGCCACCAAAATGCGTCCATTGATCTCCCATGATGGCAGATAGCACATGTTGACACACTGTGTGCATCTTCAAAATTTGGCTTTTCGAGAATATGTTTGGAGGTGTTTTAAACCCTCCCTAAAACATCAATGATGTTCTTCATTTTGTTTTGAACATCAGTGATGTTTTGCTTTATGTTTTCCAAGTCCTTATTACACCCCATGATCTCCCCGATCAGAATCTGGGCACTTTCACTGGTGAAATGACCTGGATCCACAACATCACGATCACCTAAAAATATAGAAAAAATAAAAAAAACATGTATTATAAATATGCCGGCATCCATCTCTAACCTGAGCCTGTGGTCTCAGACACTCACCTGTTGTGGTGACAATTTCCACCACGTCTCCATCCTCCTCCTGCTCTGCTTGTCTTTGTGGCATTTCCACTTCTTCCTGAGGTGGGGGGTCTGTTGTCTCCTCGGCTGAGTGGTGTCCTCCGAGTCTTTTCTCCCCTATGTAAAAAAAAAAAGGTATACTTAGCACACAGATATTTTATGACAGAAATAGGAATATGAAACATTGCTTGGAAGTGGGGTACAATTGTCTATTTTGGCAGAGTTCCAAGATGAAGAAATATTTTTGTCCTTTGTCAAGCTTGAATACTTACCTGTTTTGTACAAGCTTCACAGATGGAGACACCCCTATAGTATACACTGGAGCACCTGTGTGGGCCCCCTAATAAAAAGGGTGTTCTGGTGTCCCACACTAGTGTTCCAGTGTCCAGATGTGTAAACAGCTGCTGAGTGTCCTCTCCTTACACAGAATCTAGTTAGCATTTCATTCTAGTTACAAACCCATCTAGACACCAAAATTATTTTTAGAGAAGTAGGCTAGCAAAAATGTATTCAAATGCATATGGCCAAAACATATAGAATATAAGAATTGGGTAGTGTGTTGGCCTGCCAGCATCCTAAACATTATTTTGTGAAGAAAAATGCAAAAAAATGCATCCGAAGGACGCCCCCTTGGACTTTAAAGGCAGGAAAAGATAGTAGTAATAAAGAGTAGATAAATATAAAAGGCAAAAGAATGCCAACTTTATTGGTATACAAATATACAATTTTTTATATCTTTGTATACCAATAAAGTTGGCATTCTTTTTCCTTTTATATTTATCTACTCTTTATTACTACTATCTTTTCCTGTCTTTAAAGTCCAAGGGGGCGTCCTTTGGATGCATTTTTTTGCATTTTTCTTCACAAAATATGGCCAAAACATGGTGTTTTCTATGCCGAACGAACAATGTTTCATATGAACAAACAATGTGCCCATGCACATGAAAATTGCCATTTTAATCTGTACAACAGTTAAGAAAAGCACATGGAGCAGCACAAACGTTAAAGCCCTTGCACACTGGGGCGGGGGGCGGCGTCGGCGGTAAAACGCCGCTATTATTAGCGGCATTTTACCGTCGGTCTGCGGCCACTAGTGGGGCGGTTTTACCCCCCGCTAGCGGCCGAGAAAGGGTTAAATACCACCGCAAAGCGCCTCTGCAGAGGCGCTTTGCCGGCGGTATAGCCGCGCCGTCCCATTAATTTCAATGGGCAGGAGCGGTAAAGGAGCGGTATACACACCGCTCCTTCACCGCTCCGAAGATGCTGCTGGCAGGACTTTTTTTACCGTCCTGCCAGCGCATCGCTCCAGTGTGCAAGCCCTCGGGGCTTTCACACTGGAATGCAAGGAGCGGCACTTTCGGGTCGGTTTGCAGGCGCTATTATTAGCGCAATAGCGCCTGCAAACCGCCCCAGTGTGCAAGGGCTCTTAGAAAAATAAAGAATAGGAACACAGAACAACTACTTACTTTTTTGCAGCACTCTCCTAATCCTTCTGTACTGCTTGTGCTCCCTTAATTTGAGGTCCGACCACAGCTTCCTGAGTTGATCCTTGGATCGCCGGACCCCAAAATGTCGGTGCAGACTCTTCACAACTTTCGCCATGATCTTGGCCTTTCTGACATTGGGGTTGGGGTAAGGTCCATACTTCCCGTCATAGTCATCCCTCTTCAGGATGTCCACCATCTCCAACATCTCCCCAAAGGACATATTTGATGCCTGAAATTGTCTCCTCTTGGATCGGGACGTTTCTGGCTCCGGGCTTTCCTCCTCCTCCTCCTCCTCATTGCTGTAATTAGCACGCACCTGCTGTGTCTCCACCATGTGCTCTTCCCCACTGCGCCGAATGAGAAGGGGCGGGAATAGACTAGAAAGAATGTCAGGGGCAGGCGGAGTTTCACACATGCGCAGTGTATATAAAGCGTAACACGCGTGCGTAGTACGTACGATCTGTGAGTGGAGGAAGGAGTATCGGAGGCACCAATCTTTCTTCTATCTTCTATCTTCCTTCGGTTTCTTCCTCCATCTTCTTCCTTCTCTTCTTCCTCTGACACACGGGGACTTGACGGGACTTCCCTGTGGCATTCCCCGTGCGTCAGAGGGGGGAGGGGTCACCGGGTGGCTCCGCCCCCCGTTATTTAAGAACCGTCAGAAGAGGAGAAGCGTCACACAGCGGGAGCCTCCCTCCATGCCATCATGGATGCGGAGCGGGACGAAAAGAAGAAGAAGACAAGAAGATGAAGAGAAGAAGATGAAGAGAGAAACGTCACACAGCGGGAGCCTCCCTCCATGCCATCATGGATGCGTAACGGCCCGAGGAGAACATGAGAAGAAGACGCCGACACCGCGGAGGAAGATGCCGGATGAGAACACCGGAGGAAGAACCAGAAGAAACAGAAGAAGAAGAAGATGGAGGAAGAAACCGAAGAAAGATAGAAGATAGAAGAAAGAAGAAAGAAGATAGAAGAAAGAAGAAGCATTTAAATAAAGGAATTGTCAAAAACTCTCTTGTCATTTTAAACATTTTTGACATTTTTTTAGTAAAATGGTAGGGGCACTTTTGTACCCCCTTACCATTTCACACAGGGGGGAGGGCCGGGATCTGGGGGTCCCCTTGTTAAAGGGGGCTTCCAGATTCCGATAAGCCCCCAGCCCACAGACCCCCACAACCACCGGCCAGGGTTGTGGGGATGAGGCCCTTGTCCTCATCAACATGGGGACAAGGTGTTTTGGGGGGCTACCCCAAAGCACCCTCCCAATGTTGAGGGCATGTGGCCTGGTACGGTTAAGGAGGGGGGTCGCGCTCTCGTCCCCCCTCTTTTCCTGCAGCCTACCAGGTTGTGTGCTCAGATAAGGGTCTGCTATGGATTTTTGGGGGGACCTCACACCGTTTTTTGTTAAATTTTGGTGCGGGGTTCCCCTTAAAATCCATACCAGACCTGAAGGGTCTGGTATAGATTTTGAGGGTGACCCACGCCATTTTTAAAAAAAAAATTTGGCCGGGGTTCCCCTTAATATCCATACCAGACCTGAAGGGCCTGGTATGGAATTTAGGGGGACCCCCACATCATTTTTTTTTTATTTTGGTTCGGGGTTCCCCTGTGGGGAATTCCCATGCCGTTTTTATCAATGAACTTTTATGTGTATTGTCAGACCGGCAATTCATTAATAGCCGCGAGTAGTTTTAAATGACTATTTTTCCTTTGAAATGTCATTTTGCTGTCAGACTGTTCTAAACACAGGAAACATGCGCCCCTTTACGGGCATACTATAGACACCCCCCAGGTACGAAATTTAAAGGGATATTACATTTTTATTGTTTCACTTTAAGCATTATTAAAATCACTGCTCCCGAAAAAACTGCCGTTTTTAAAACTTTTTTTTGCATTGATCCATGTCCCCTGGGGAAGGACGCAGGCCCCCAAACACTTTTATGACAATACCATGCATATAAGCCTTTAAAATTAGCACTTTTGATTTCTCCTATAGACTTTTAAAGGGTGTTCAGCGGCATTCGAATTTGCCGCGAACACCCCAAATTGTTCGCTGTTCGGCAAACTGGCGAACAGCCGATGTTCGAGTCGAACATGATTTCAACGTGAACTCTAAGCTCATCCCTACCTAGTAGTACCACAGGCAGGCAGCTGCAGTATTTATAGTTAGTGTACTGCGTCCTCTGCACAGTGTGCACCTAAAGCTACCTGAAGACAATTGCTGTTGTTCTGATCCTATTAATACCACAGGCAGGCAGCTACATTATTTACAGTTAGTGTACTGTGTCCTCTGCACAGTGTGCACCTAAAGCTACCCGAAGAAAATTGGTGGTGTTCTTCTGATCTTATTAGTACCACAGGTAGGCAGCTGCAGTATTTACAGTTAGTGTACTGTGTCCTCTGACAGTGTGCACCTAAAGCTGCCTGAAGAAAATTGGTGGTGTTCTTCTGATCCTATTAGTACCGCAGGCATGCAGCTGCAGTATTTACAGTTAGTGCACTGCCTCCTCTGCGCAGTGTGCACCTAAAGCTACTGAAGACAATTGCTGTTGTTCGGATCCTTTTAGTACCACAGGCAGGCAGCTGCAGTATTTACAGTTAGTGTATTGTTTCCTCTGCACAGTGTGCACCTAAAGCTACCTGAAGACAATTGCTGGTGTTTTGATTCTATTAATACCACAGACAGGCAGCTACAGTATTTACAGTTAGTGCACTGTGTCCTCTGCACAGTGTGAACCTAAAGCTACCTGAAGAAAATTGGTGGTGTTCTTCTGATTCTATTAGTACCTCAGGCAGCTGCAGTATTTACATTTAGTGTACTGAGTCTTCTGCACAGTGTGCACCTAAAGCTACCTGAAGAAAATTGGTGGTGTTATTCTGATCCTATTAGTACCACAGGCAGGCAGCTGCAGTATTTACAGTTAGCGTACTGCGTCTTCTGCACAGTGTGCACCTAAAGCTACCTGAAGAAAATTGGTGGTGCTCTTCTGATCCTATTAGTACCACAGGGAGGCAGCTGCAGTGTTTACAGTTAGTGTACTGCATCCTCTGCACAGTGTGCACCTAAAGCTACCTGAAGACAGTTGCTGTTGTTCTGATCCTATTTATATCACAGGCAGGCAGCTGCAGTATTTACAGTTAGTGTACTGTGTCCTCTGCACAGTGTGCACCTAAAGCTACCTGAAGACAATTGCTGTTGTTCTGATCCTATTAATACCACAGGTAGGCAGCTGCAGTATTTACAGTTAGTGTACTGTGTCCTCTGCACAGTGTGCACCTAAAGCTACCTGAAGACAATTGATGGTGTTCTCATACTAATAATACTACAGGCAGGCAGTTGATTCTGCTAGCTGCAGTATAATCAGTATATATATACATCCCAGCTTTGTGCAGCTACATCTCACTGCAGGCTATTAGTATGTCTGGAAGGCAAACAAGGAGAGGCAGACAGTCAAAAGCCAATAAAAGACGGCAAGCAGGCTCTGTGTCTAGAGGCAACAGTGCTGGTCATGGAGACAGTGCATCCTCATCAGCACATGGCCATGGGACACGCTTGTCCTTTTTTATTTGGCAGCTGGCCGCGTTGAGCCACAACATGCCGAAGACTTGGTAGAGTGGATGACCAAGCTGTCCTTATCCTCCTAATCCTCTCTCACCCAGGCTCAGGGTACTTTGTCTGGCAAAGCATCAGTCACTGCTTCCCTGGCCCCATCATGTCCTCCTGAGGAGTCCCCCGAACTGTTTGACCACAGTGTTGGGTACATGCTCCAGGAGGATGCCCAGTGTATTGAAGGCTCCGATGATGGTACCCAGCTAGAGGAAGGCAGTAACGTGAGCCCAGACAGAGGGGGTGCCCAAGAAGGACAGCAATCTGGCAGTCATGTTCCCCCAGCTGCAGCATACTGCCATCTTTGCTCCAGTGATGATGAGGGAGGGGTTGATGAGGTCAAAGACTCCACGTGGGTGCCTGATAGGAGAGAGGAGGAGGAGGAGGCATATCTCCAATGAGGCAGGATGCCCTTCAGGGGCCAGCTTAAGGGCAGCACACCGACTGCATCACACCGCAGAGCTCTGCATGTGCAGGGCGCCGTTATTCCAAAAGTTCCCTTGGTGTGGGCATTCTTTGAGATAAGTGCATCAGATCCCATTGCTGCTATCTGCAACATATGTATCAAGCGTATCTCGCGTGGCCAAAACATCACCCGCTTCGGCACCACATGCTTGACCAGACATATGTCGACCTGCCATGCAGTTCATTGGCAAGCATACCTAAAAGACCCACACCAAATAACAAAACAGACCTCTCTTTGCTCCTCATCACCTAGGATCTCCAACCCCACTATACCTTCAGTCCTCTCTGAGACCTGCACTGCGAGGAATGAAGGTGTAGAATTAGGTGTGTCACAGCCAAGTACTTGCGGTCAATCTGCTATCGGTACACCAACGTCAGATTGTACCAGGAAAATTTCCCTGCCCCAGCTGCTGCACCACCGAATGAAGTTCACTCACAGCCATCCACATGCCCAGCGGTTGAATGCTAGCTTGGTTAATTGCTAGCACTTCAACTGCTGCCTTTTCAGTTGGTAGACTCTGCCCCCATACGTGAGTTTGTAGAATGTGTGGTTCCTCAGTGGCAGGTTCCCAAACACCACTTTTTCTCATGGAGGGCAATTCCAGCTCTCTACTGGACAGGGCAGTCAGTGGTAAGGTGCATATTACTGGTGACTCATGGTCCAACAGGCATGGACAGGGACGTTACCTATCTTTCACCGCGCAAGGGTGACTCTTCTGGCAGTTGGGAAGGATGCAGGACAGGGTACAGTAGTGTTGGAGGTTGTTCCGCCACCACGCCTCCAAAATTCTACTAGTGGTGATTCTGCCACACCTCTCTCCTCCATCCCCTCCACTTCTTCTTCCTCCATGGCCTCTTTTTGTGCTGATTTGTCCTCGGAACCCGAGGTGCTCTGTAAGCGTTCAAGGGGCTACGCAAGCACACAGGCCAAATGATGCCATGCGGTGCTTGAGCTGGTTAGCTTGGGGTACAGGAGCCACACTTGGGCAGAGATTCTGTCAGCTCTGCAGGGGCAGGTTCAGAGATGGTTGACACCACACCAGCTTAAGGCAGGTATGGTGGTTTGCGACAATGGCATCAACCTCCTCTACAACTGACCCATGTGCCCTGTTTGGCTTACGCCCTTAACTTAGTGGTGCAGCGGTTCTTGGGCAGGTACTTGGGCTTACAGGATGTCCTGAGGCAGGCCAGGAGAGTCTGTGCGCATTACCGCAGGTCATATAATGCCAGTGCTCAGCTGGCTGACCTCCAAAAAGAATTTAACCTGCTCAAGAACTTCCTAATCTGTGACATGCCCACCAGGTGGAACTCATTGTTGGCCATGCTGCAGCAGCTGCACACACAGCAGGGGGCCATCAATGAGTACCTATGCGACTATGGCACCAGGACAGGGTCAGGGGAGCTTGTTTTTTTTCCACACGCCAGTGGGCTATGATCAGGGATGCATTCACTGTCCTGTCACCATTTGAGGAGGCCACGAGGATGGTGAGCAGTGACAGAGCATGCATCAGTGACACTGTCCCTCTTGTCCACCTGGTGGAGCACACACTGCGTGGAATAATGGACAGGGCACTTAAGGCAGAACAGAGAGAGGAAGGGGAGGACTTCCTTACCTCTCAAGGCCCCCTTTATCCAGACAGTGTTCCTGCGTTCCCACAGATCACACAGGAAGAGGAGGAGGATTGTGTCAGCATGGAAGTGGAGCCTGGCACTCAGCATCAGCAGCAGTCTTCAAGGGATCATTTACAGTCCGATGAAACCCATGGACTTGTACGTGGCTGGGAGGAGGTGGCTGTGGATCATGTCATCCTTAGTGACCCAAAGGACTCTGGACCAAATGCCTCAGCAAACCTACGCTGCATGGCCTCCCTGATCCTGCAAAGCCTGCAGAAGGATCCTCGTATTCGTGGTATCAAGGGGAGGGATGATTACTGGTTGGCAACCCTCCTTGATCCACGTTACAAAGGTAAGGTTGTGGACCTTATCTTGCCATTGCAGAGGGAGCAGAGGATGAAACATCTTCAGGAGGCTTTGCAGAAAGGTTTGTGCAACGCGTTTCCAGAGCCTAGGAGGTTACAATTTCCTGGTTCTCCTGGACAACGTGTTGCTGAAGCTTCGGTCAGTCACAAAAGGAGCGGTGGAGAAGGTGGCCGTCTGACCGATGTGTTCAGACAATTTTTTAGTCCGCACCCCCAAGGTATGATCGGTTCCAGCAACCATCGCCAGCGTCTGATTCACATGGTGCAGGATTACCTAGGGGCAAGATCAGACTTGTACACCTTTACAATCGGAAATCCTCTGGGTTACTGGGTCTTGAGTAGGGATGAGCTTCGTGTTCGAGTCGAACCCATTGCGAATTGCGAACGATATGGGCCGTTCGCGCCAAATTCGTGTGGCGCGTCACGGCCCATAATTCACTGTGGCATTGCAGTGCATTGCTTGCTGATGATTGGCCAAGCATGCACTATGACCCGCATGCTTGGCCAATCACAGCGCCACCTGAACAGAGAGCCGTAATTGGCCAAAGCCTAGGAGGCTTTGGCCAATTATGGCTCAGGGGATTTAGTACACGCCCCACACTATATAAGGCCGCCTGCACAGCGGCCCTGTGCAGTGTGTTCCGGTGTGCTGAGAGATAGAGAGAGAGACAGTGTCATTTCATTTGAGTTAGCTAGATTAGGCAGGACAGTCAGTCAGTTAGCTGCACTTCAAGTGTATTGTGTATATATATGCATCCCAGGTGTTGCATATATATATATATACACTGTATTCAGTTTAGCTAGATCCGTTCCTGTTATCTTCTAGACTATTTACATTTAGTGCAGTGCATCCTGCTCACAGTGTTCAGCTAGATCCGTTCCTGTTATCTTCCTACTGACAGGCAGGCTTGTCTTGTTACAGTATTTACAGCTACCTGAAGAAAATTACTGGTGTTCTTTTGATCCTATTAGTACCACGGTCAGGCAGCTAGACTATTTACATTTAGTGCAGTGCGTCCTGCTCACAGTGTTCAGCTAGATCCGTTCCTGTTATCTTCCTACTGACAGGCAGGCTTGTCTTGTTACAGTATATAAAGCTACCTGAAGAAAATTACTGGTGTTCTTTTGATCCTATTAGTACCACGGTCAGGCA